>JAVDOI010000082.1:425042-665153 GCA_032191485.1 Leptoclinus maculatus | reverse complement strand
AGAAAGACAGACAGACAGGGAGGTTGGGGAAAGACAGACAGGGAGGTTGGGAGAAAGACAGACAGGACAGGGAGGTTGGGGGAAGACAGACAGGGAGGTTGGGGGAAGGACAGACAGGGAGGTTGGGGGAAAGGACAGACAGGGAGGTTGGGGGAAAGACAGACAGGGAGGTTGGGAGAAAGACAGACAGACAGGGAGGTTGGGGGAAAGACAGACAGGGAGGTTGGGGAAGAGACAGACAGGGAGGTTGGGGGAAAGACAGACAGGGAGGTTGGAGAGAAGACAGACAGACAGGGAGGTTGGGGGAAAGACAGACAGGGAGGTTGGGGGAAAGACAGACAGGGAGGTTGGGGGAAAGACAGACAGGGAGGTTGGGGGAAAGACAGACAGGGAGGTTGGGGGAAGACAGACAGACAGGGAGGTTGGGGGAAGACAGACAGACAGGGAGGTTGGGAGAAAGACAGACAGACAGGGAGGTTGGGGGAAAGACAGACAGGGAGGTTGGGGGAAAGACAGACAGGGAGGTTGGGGAAGACAGACAGGGAGGTTGGGGGAAAGACAGACAGGGAGGTTGGGGGAAAGACAGACAGGGAGGTTGGGAGAAAGACAGACAGACAGGGAGGTTGGGGGAAAGACAGACAGGGAGGTTGGGAGAAGACAGACAGACAGGGAGGTTGGGGAAAGACAGACAGGGAGGTTGGGGGAAAGACAGACAGGGAGGTTGGGGAAGACAGACAGGGAGGTTGGGAGAAAGAAGACAGACAGGGAGGTTGGGGGAAAGACAGACAGGGAGGTTGGGAGAAAGACAGACAGACAGGGAGGTTGGGGGAAAGACAGACAGGGAGGTTGGGAGAAAGACAGACAGACAGGGAGGTTGGGGGAAAGACAGACAGGGAGGTTGGGAGAAAGACAGACAGACAGGGAGGTTGGGGGAAAGACAGACAGGGAGGTTGGGAGAAAGACAGACAGACAGGGAGGTTGGGGGAAGACAGACAGGGAGGTTGGGAGAAGACAGACAGACAGGGAGGTTGGGGGAAAGACAGACAGGGAGGTTGGGAGAAAGACAGACAGACAGGGAGGTTGGGGGAAGACAGACAGGGAGGTTGGGAGAAAGACAGACAGACAGGGAGGTTGGGGGAAGGACAGACAGGGAGGTTGGGAGAAGACAGACAGACAGGGAGGTTGGGGGAAGGACAGACAGGGAGGTTGGGAGAAGACAGACAGACAGGGAGGTTGGGGGAAGGACAGACAGGGAGGTTGGGGGAAAGACAGACAGGGAGGTTGGGAGAAAGACAGACAGACAGGGAGGTTGGGGGAAAGACAGACAGGGAGGTTGGGAGAAAGACAGACAGACAGGGAGGTTGGGGGAAAGACAGACAGGGAGGTTGGGAGGAAGACAGACAGACAGGGAGGTTGGGGGAAAGACAGACAGGGAGGTTGGGAGAAAGACAGACAGACAGGGAGGTTGGGGGAAAGACAGACAGGGAGGTTGGGAGAAAGACAGACAGACAGGGAGGTTGGGGGAAAGACAGACAGGGAGGTTGGGAGGAAGACAGACAGACAGGGAGGTTGGGGGAAAGGACAGACAGGGAGGTTGGGAGAAGACAGACAGACAGGGAGGTTGGGGGAAAGACAGACAGGGAGGTTGGGAGAAAGACAGACAGACAGGGAGGTTGGGGGAAGACAGACAGGGAGGTTGGGAGAAAGACAGACAGACAGGGAGGTTGGGGAAAGACAGACAGGGAGGTTGGGAGAAAGACAGACAGACAGGGAGGTTGGGGGAAGGACAGACAGGGAGGTTGGGAGAAAGACAGACAGACAGGGAGGTTGGGGGAAAGACAGACAGGGAGGTTGGGAGAAAGACAGACAGACAGGGAGGTTGGGGGAAAGACAGACAGGGAGGTTGGGAGGAAGACAGACAGACAGGGAGGTTGGGGGAAGGACAGACAGGGAGGTTGGGAGAAAGACAGACAGACAGGGAGGTTGGGGGAAAGACAGACAGGGAGGTTGGGAGAAAGACAGACAGACAGGGAGGTTGGGGGAAAGACAGACAGGGAGGTTGGGAGAAAGACAGACAGACAGGGAGGTTGGGGGAAAGACAGACAGGGAGGTTGGGGAAGACAGACAGGGAGGTTGGGGAAGACAGACAGGGAGGTTGGGGAGACAGACAGACAGACAGGGAGGTTGGGGGAAGGACAGACAGGGAGGTTGGGGGAAAGACAGACAGGGAGGTTGGGAGAAAGAAGACAGACAGGGAGGTTGGGGGAAAGACAGACAGGGAGGTTGGGAGAAAGACAGACAGACAGGGAGGTTGGGGGAAAGACAGACAGGGAGGTTGGGAGGAAGACAGACAGACAGGGAGGTTGGGGGAAGGACAGACAGGGAGGTTGGGAGAAAGACAGACAGACAGGGAGGTTGGGGGAAAGACAGACAGGGAGGTTGGGAGAAAGACAGACAGACAGGGAGGTTGGGGAAAGAGACAGACAGGGAGGTTGGGGGAAAGACAGACAGGGAGGTTGGGAGAAAGACAGACAGACAGGGAGGTTGGGGAAAGACAGACAGGGAGGTTGGGGGAAGGACAGACAGGGAGGTTGGGAGAAAGACAGACAGACAGGGAGGTTGGGGGAAGGACAGACAGGGAGGTTGGGAGAAAGACAGACAGACAGGGAGGTTGGGGGAAAGACAGACAGGGAGGTTGGGGAAAGACAGACAGGGAGGTTGGGGGAAAGACAGACAGGGAGGTTGGGAGAAAGACAGACAGACAGGGAGGTTGGGGGAAGACAGACAGGGAGGTTGGGAGAAAGACAGACAGACAGGGAGGTTGGGGGAAAGACAGACAGGGAGGTTGGGGAAAGACAGACAGGGAGGTTGGGGGAAAGACAGACAGGGAGGTTGGGAGAAAGAGAGACAGACAGGGAGGTTGGGGGAAAGACAGACAGGGAGGTTGGGAGAAAGACAGACAGACAGGGAGGTTGGGGGAAGGACAGACAGGGAGGTTGGGAGAAAGACAGACAGACAGGGAGGTTGGGGGAAAGAC
Source organism: Leptoclinus maculatus (assembly GCA_032191485.1). NCBI lineage: Eukaryota > Metazoa > Chordata > Actinopteri > Perciformes > Stichaeidae > Leptoclinus > Leptoclinus maculatus. The sequence goes on along the minus strand of JAVDOI010000082.1, from coordinate 662,116 downwards.
AGACAGGGAGGTTGGGAGAAAGACAGACAGACAGGGAGGTTGGGGGAAAGACAGACAGGGAGGTTGGGAGAAAGACAGACAGACAGGGAGGTTGGGGGAAGGACAGACAGGGAGGTTGGGGGAAGGACAGACAGGGAGGTTGGGGGAAGGACAGACAGGGAGGTTGGGGGAAGGACAGACAGGGAGGTTGGGAGAAGACAGACAGACAGGGAGGTTGGGGGAAAGACAGACAGGGAGGTTGGGGGAAAGACAGACAGGGAGGTTGGGGAAAGACAGACAGGGAGGTTGGGAGAAGACAGACAGACAGGGAGGTTGGGGGAAGGACAGACAGGGAGGTTGGGGAAAGACAGACAGGGAGGTTGGGGGAAAGACAGACAGGGAGGTTGGGGGAAAGACAGACAGGGAGGTTGGGAGAAAGACAGACAGACAGGGAGGTTGGGGGAAAGACAGACAGACAGGGAGGTTGGGAGAAAGACAGACAGACAGGGAGGTTGGGGGAAAGACAGACAGGGAGGTTGGGGGAAAGACAGACAGGGAGGTTGGGGGAAGGACAGACAGGGAGGTTGGGGAGAAGGACAGACAGGGAGGTTGGGGGAAAGACAGACAGGGAGGTTGGGAGAAAGACAGACAGACAGGGAGGTTGGGGGAAGGACAGACAGGGAGGTTGGGAGAAAGACAGACAGACAGGGAGGTTGGGGGAAAGACAGACAGGGAGGTTGGGGGAAAGACAGACAGGGAGGTTGGGGGAAAGACAGACAGGGAGGTTGGGAGAAAGACAGACAGACAGGGAGGTTGGGGGAAAGACAGACAGGGAGGTTGGGAGAAAGACAGACAGACAGGGAGGTTGGGGGAAAGACAGACAGGGAGGTTGGGAGGAAGACAGACAGACAGGGAGGTTGGGGGAAGGACAGACAGGGAGGTTGGGAGAAAGACAGACAGACAGGGAGGTTGGGGGAAAGACAGACAGGGAGGTTGGGAGAAAGACAGACAGACAGGGAGGTTGGGGGAAGGACAGACAGGGAGGTTGGGAGAAAGACAGACAGACAGGGAGGTTGGGGGAAAGACAGACAGGGAGGTTGGGAGAAAGACAGACAGACAGGGAGGTTGGGGAAAGACAGACAGGGAGGTTGGGAGAAAGACAGACAGACAGGGAGGTTGGGGGAAGGACAGACAGGGAGGTTGGGGGAAGGACAGACAGGGAGGTTGGGGGAAGGACAGACAGGGAGGTTGGGGAAGGACAGACAGACAGACAGGGAGGTTGGGGGAAGGACAGACAGGGAGGTTGGGGAAAGACAGACAGGGAGGTTGGGAGAAAGAGAGACAGACAGGGAGGTTGGGGGAAAGACAGACAGGGAGGTTGGGAGAAAGACAGACAGACAGGGAGGTTGGGGGAAAGACAGACAGGGAGGTTGGGAGGAAGACAGACAGACAGGGAGGTTGGGGGAAGACAGACAGGGAGGTTGGGAGAAAGACAGACAGACAGGGAGGTTGGGGGAAAGACAGACAGGGAGGTTGGGAGAAAGACAGACAGACAGGGAGGTTGGGGGAAAGAGAGACAGACAGGGAGGTTGGGGGAAAGACAGACAGGGAGGTTGGGAGAAAGACAGACAGACAGGGAGGTTGGGGGAAAGACAGACAGGGAGGTTGGGGAAGGACAGACAGGGAGGTTGGGAGAAAGACAGACAGACAGGGAGGTTGGGGGAAGGACAGACAGGGAGGTTGGGAGAAAGACAGACAGACAGGGAGGTTGGGGGAAAGACAGACAGGGAGGTTGGGGGAAAGACAGACAGGGAGGTTGGGGGAAAGACAGACAGGGAGGTTGGGAGAAAGACAGACAGACAGGGAGGTTGGGGGAAGGACAGACAGGGAGGTTGGGAGAAAGACAGACAGACAGGGAGGTTGGGGGAAAGACAGACAGGGAGGTTGGGGGAAAGACAGACAGGGAGGTTGGGGGAAAGACAGACAGGGAGGTTGGGAGAAAGAGAGACAGACAGGGAGGTTGGGGGAAAGACAGACAGGGAGGTTGGGAGAAAGACAGACAGACAGGGAGGTTGGGGGAAAGACAGACAGGGAGGTTGGGAGGAAGACAGACAGACAGGGAGGTTGGGGGAAAGACAGACAGGGAGGTTGGGGGAAAGACAGACAGGGAGGTTGGGCGAAAGACAGACAGGGAGGTTGGGAGAAAGACAGACAGACAGACAGGGAGGTTGGGGGAAGGACAGACAGGGAGGTTGGGGGAAAGACAGACAGGGAGGTTGGGGGAAAGACAGACAGGGAGGTTGGGGGAAAGACAGACAGGGAGGGAGGTTGGGAGAAAGACAGACAGGGAGGTTGGGAGGAAGACAGACAGACAGGGAGGTTGGGGGAAAGACAGACAGGGAGGTTGGGGGAAAGACAGACAGGGAGGTTGGGGGAAAGACAGACAGGGAGGTTGGGAGAAAGACAGACAGACAGACAGGGAGGTTGGGGGAAGGACAGACAGGGAGGTTGGGGGAAGGACAGACAGGGAGGTTGGGGGAAAGACAGACAGGGAGGTTGGGGGAAAGACAGACAGGGAGGTTGGGGGAAAGACAGACAGGGAGGTTGGGGGAAAGACAGACAGGGAGGTTGGGGGAAAGACAGACAGGGAGGTTGGGAGAAAGAGAGACAGACAGGGAGGTTGGGGGAAAGACAGACAGGGAGGTTGGGGGAAGGACAGACAGGGAGGTTGGGGGAAGGACAGACAGGGAGGTTGGGAGAAAGACAGACAGACAGGGAGGTTGGGGGAAAGACAGACAGGGAGGTTGGGGGAAAGACAGACAGGGAGGTTGGGGGAAAGACAGACAGGGAGGTTGGGAGAAAGACAGACAGAAAGGGAGGTTGGGGGAAAGACAGAGAGGGAGGTTGGGAGAAAGACAGACAGACAGGGAGGTTGGGGGAAGGACAGACAGGGAGGTTGGGGGAAGGACAGACAGGGAGGTTGGGGGAAAGACAGACAGGGAGGTTGGGGGAAAGACAGACAGGGAGGTTGGGGGAAAGACAGACAGGGAGGTTGGGGGAAAGACAGACAGGGAGGTTGGGAGAAAGACAGACAGACAGGGAGGTTGGGGGAAAGACAGACAGACAGGGAGGTTGGGGGAAAGACAGACAGGGAGGTTGGGGGTAGGACAGACAGGGAGATTGGGAGAAAGACAGACAGACAGGGAGGTTGGGGGAAAGACAGACAGGGAGGCTGGGGGAAAGACAGACAGGGAGGTTGGGGGAAGGACAGACAGGGAGGTTGGGGGAAGGACAGACAGGGAGGTTGGGGGAAGGACAGACAGGGAGGTTGGGAGAAAGACAGACAGACAGGGAGGTTGGGGGAAGGACAGACAGGGAGGTTGGGAGAAAGACAGACAGACAGGGAGGTTGGGGGAAAGACAGACAGGGAGGTTGGGGGAAAGACAGACAGGGAGGTTGGGGGAAAGACAGACAGGGAGGTTGGGGGAAAGACAGACAGGGAGGTTGGGAGAAAGAGAGACAGACAGGGAGGTTGGGGGAAAGACAGACAGGGAGGTTGGGAGAAAGACAGACAGGGAGGTTGGGGGAAAGACAGACAGGGAGGTTGGGGGAAAGACAGACAGGGAGGGAGGTTGGGGGAAAGACAGACAGGGAGGTTGGGAGGAAGACAGACAGACAGGGAGGTTGGGGGAAAGACAGACAGGGAGGTTGGGGGAAAGACAGACAGGGAGGTTGGGGGAAAGACAGACAGGGAGGTTGGGAGAAAGACAGACAGACAGACAGGGAGGTTGGGGGAAGGACAGACAGGGAGGTTGGGGGAAGGACAGACAGGGAGGTTGGGGGAAGGACAGACAGGGAGGTTGGGGGAAAGACAGACAGGGAGGTTGGGGGAAAGACAGACAGGGAGGTTGGGGGAAAGACAGACAGGGAGGTTGGGGGAAAGACAGACAGGGAGGTTGGGGGAAAGACAGACAGGGAGGTTGGGAGAAAGAGAGACAGACAGGGAGGTTGGGGGAAAGACAGACAGGGAGGTTGGGAGAAAGACAGACAGACAGGGAGGTTGGGGGAAAGACAGACAGGGAGGTTGGGAGGAAGACAGACAGACAGGGAGGTTGGGGGAAAGACAGACAGGGAGGTTGGGGGAAAGACAGACAGGGAGGTTGGGAGTAAGACAGACAGACAGACAGGGAGGTTGGGGGAAAGACAGAGAGGGAGGTTGGGAGAAAGACAGACAGACAGGGAGGTTGGGGAAGGACAGACAGGGAGGTTGGGGGAAGGACAGACAGGGAGGTTGGGGGAAAGACAGACAGGGAGGTTGGGGGAAAGACAGACAGGGAGGTTGGGAGAAAGACAGACAGACAGGGAGGTTGGGGGAAAGACAGACAGGGAGGTTGGGAGAAAGACAGACAGACAGGGAGGTTGGGGGAAAGAGAGACAGACAGGGAGGTTGGGGGAAAGACAGACAGGGAGGTGGGGAGAAAGACAGACAGACAGGGAGGTTGGGGGAAAGACAGACAGGGAGGTTGGGGGTAGGACAGACAGGGAGGTTGGGAGAAAGACAGACAGACAGGGAGGTTGGGGGAAAGACAGACAGGGAGGTTGGGGGAAAGACAGACAGGGAGGTTGGGGGAAGGACAGACAGGGAGGTTGGGGGAAGGACAGACAGGGAGGTTGGGGGAAGGACAGACAGGGAGGTTGGGAGAAAGACAGACAGGGAGGTTGGGAGAAAGACAGACAGACAGGGAGGTTGGGGGAAAGACAGACAGGGAGGTTGGGGTAAAGACAGACAGGGAGGTTGGGGGAAAGACAGACAGGGAGGTTGGGAGAAAGACAGACAGACAGGGAGGTTGGGGGAAGGACAGACAGGGAGGTTGGGAGAAAGACAGACAGACAGGGAGGTTGGGGGAAAGACAGACAGGGAGGTTGGGGGAAAGACAGACAGGGAGGTTGGGGGAAAGACAGACAGGGAGGTTGGGAGAAAGAGAGACAGACAGGGAGGTTGGGGGAAAGACAGACAGGGAGGTTGGGAGAAAGACAGACAGGGAGGTTGGGGGAAAGACAGACAGGGAGGGAGGTTGGGGGAAAGACAGACAGGGAGGTTGGGAGGAAGACAGACAGACAGGTTGGGGGAAAGACAGACAGGGAGGTTGGGGGAAAGACAGACAGGGAGGTTGGGAGAAAGACAGACAGACAGACAGGGAGGTTGGGGGAAGGACAGACAGGGAGGTTGGGGGAAGGACAGACAGGGAGGTTGGGGGAAGGACAGACAGGGAGGTTGGGGGAAAGACAGACAGGGAGGTTGGGGGAAAGACAGACAGGGAGGTTGGGGGAAAGACAGACAGGGAGGTTGGGGGAAAGACAGACAGGGAGGTTGGGGGAAAGACAGACAGGGAGGTTGGGGGAAAGACAGACAGGGAGGTTGGGGGAAAGACAGACAGGGAGGTTGGGAGAAAGAGAGACAGACAGGGAGGTTGGGGGAAAGACAGACAGGGAGGTTGGGAGAAAGACAGACAGACAGGGAGGTTGGGGGAAAGACAGACAGGGAGGTTGGGAGGAAGACAGACAGACAGGGAGGTTGGGGGAAAGACAGACAGGGAGGTTGGGGGAAAGACAGACAGGGAGGTTGGGAGTAAGACAGACAGACAGACAGGGAGGTTGGGGGAAAGACAGAGAGGGAGGTTGGGAGAAAGACAGACAGACAGGGAGGTTGGGGAAGGACAGACAGGGAGGTTGGGGGAAGGACAGACAGGGAGGTTGGGGGAAAGACAGACAGGGAGGTTGGGGGAAAGACAGACAGGGAGGTTGGGAGAAAGACAGACAGACAGGGAGGTTGGGGGAAAGACAGACAGGGAGGTTGGGAGAAAGACAGACAGACAGGGAGGTTGGGGGAAAGAGAGACAGACAGGGAGGTTGGGGGAAAGACAGACAGGGAGGTGGGGAGAAAGACAGACAGACAGGGAGGTTGGGGGAAAGACAGACAGGGAGGTTGGGGGTAGGACAGACAGGGAGGTTGGGAGAAAGACAGACAGACAGGGAGGTTGGGGGAAAGACAGACAGGGAGGTTGGGGGAAAGACAGACAGGGAGGTTGGGGGAAGGACAGACAGGGAGGTTGGGGGAAGGACAGACAGGGAGGTTGGGGGAAGGACAGACAGGGAGGTTGGGAGAAAGACAGACAGGGAGGTTGGGAGAAAGACAGACAGACAGGGAGGTTGGGGGAAAGACAGACAGGGAGGTTGGGGTAAAGACAGACAGGGAGGTTGGGGGAAAGACAGACAGGGAGGTTGGGAGAAAGACAGACAGACAGGGAGGTTGGGGGAAGGACAGACAGGGAGGTTGGGAGAAAGACAGACAGACAGGGAGGTTGGGGGAAAGACAGACAGGGAGGTTGGGGGAAAGACAGACAGGGAGGTTGGGGGAAAGACAGACAGGGAGGTTGGGAGAAAGAGAGACAGACAGGGAGGTTGGGGGAAAGACAGACAGGGAGGTTGGGAGAAAGACAGACAGGGAGGTTGGGGGAAAGACAGACAGGGAGGTTGGGGGAAAGACAGACAGGGAGGGAGGTTGGGGGAAAGACAGACAGGGAGGTTGGGAGGAAGACAGACAGACAGGGAGGTTGGGGGAAAGACAGACAGGGAGGTTGGGGGAAAGACAGACAGGGAGGTTGGGGGAAAGACAGACAGGGAGGTTGGGAGAAAGACAGACAGACAGACAGGGAGGTTGGGGGAAGGACAGACAGGGAGGTTGGGGGAAGGACAGACAGGGAGGTTGGGGGAAGGACAGACAGGGAGGTTGGGGGAAAGACAGACAGGGAGGTTGGGGGAAAGACAGACAGGGAGGTTGGGGGAAAGACAGACAGGGAGGTTGGGGGAAAGACAGACAGGGAGGTTGGGGGAAAGACAGACAGGGAGGTTGGGAGAAAGAGAGACAGACAGGGAGGTTGGGGGAAAGACAGACAGGGAGGTTGGGAGAAAGACAGACAGACAGGGAGGTTGGGGGAAAGACAGACAGGGAGGTTGGGAGGAAGACAGACAGACAGGGAGGTTGGGGGAAAGACAGACAGGGAGGTTGGGGGAAAGACAGACAGGGAGGTTGGGAGTAAGACAGACAGACAGACAGGGAGGTTGGGGGAAAGACAGAGAGGGAGGTTGGGAGAAAGACAGACAGACAGGGAGGTTGGGGAAGGACAGACAGGGAGGTTGGGGGAAGGACAGACAGGGAGGTTGGGGGAAAGACAGACAGGGAGGTTGGGGGAAAGACAGACAGGGAGGTTGGGAGAAAGACAGACAGACAGGGAGGTTGGGGGAAAGACAGACAGGGAGGTTGGGAGAAAGACAGACAGACAGGGAGGTTGGGGGAAAGAGAGACAGACAGGGAGGTTGGGGGAAAGACAGACAGGGAGGTTGGGGGTAGGACAGACAGGGAGGTTGGGAGAAAGACAGACAGACAGGGAGGTTGGGGGAAAGACAGACAGGGAGGTTGGGGGAAAGACAGACAGGGAGGTTGGGGGAAGGACAGACAGGGAGGTTGGGGGAAGGACAGACAGGGAGGTTGGGGGAAGGACAGACAGGGAGGTTGGGAGAAAGACAGACAGACAGGGAGGTTGGGGGAAGGACAGACAGGGAGGTTGGGAGAAAGACAGACAGACAGGGAGGTTGGGGGAAAGACAGACAGGGAGGTTGGGGGAAGGACAGACAGGGAGGTTGGGGGAAGGACAGACAGGGAGGTTGGGAGAAAGACAGACAGACAGGGAGGTTGGGGGAAGGACAGACAGGGAGGTTGGGAGAAAGACAGACAGACAGGGAGGTTGGGGGAAAGACAGACAGGGAGGTTGGGGGAAAGACAGACAGGGAGGTTGGGAGAAAGAGAGACAGACAGGGAGGTTGGGGGAAAGACAGACAGGGAGGTTGGGAGAAAGACAGACAGACAGGGAGGTTGGGGGAAAGACAGACAGGGAGGTTGGGAGGAAGACAGACAGACAGGGAGGTTGGGGGAAAGACAGACAGGGAGGTTGGGGGAAAGACAGACAGGGAGGTTGGGAGAAAGACAGACAGACAGACAGGGAGGTTGGGGGAAAGACAGAGAGGGAGGTTGGGAGAAAGACAGACAGACAGGGAGGTTGGGGGAAGGACAGACAGGGAGGTTGGGGGAAGGACAGACAGGGAGGTTGGGGGAAAGACAGACAGGGAGGTTGGGGGAAAGACAGACAGGGAGGTTGGGGGAAAGACAGACAGGGAGGTTGGGAGAAAGAGAGACAGACAGGGAGGTTGGGGGAAAGACAGACAGGGAGGTTGGGAGAAAGAGAGACAGACAGGGAGGTTGGGGGAAAGACAGACAGGGAGGTTGGGAGGAAGACAGACAGACAGGGAGGTTGGGGGAAAGACAGACAGGGAGGTTGGGGGAAAGACAGACAGGGAGGTTGGGAGAAAGACAGACAGACAGACAGGGAGGTTGGGGGAAAGACAGAGAGGGAGGTTGGGAGAAAGACAGACAGACAGGGAGGTTGGGGGAAGGACAGACAGGGAGGTTGGGGGAAGGACAGACAGGGAGGTTGGGGGAAAGACAGACAGGGAGGTTGGGGGAAAGACAGACAGGGAGGTTGGGGGAAAGACAGACAGGGAGGTTGGGAGAAAGACAGACAGACAGGGAGGTTGGGGGAAAGACAGACAGACAGGGAGGTTGGGGGAAAGAGAGACAGACAGGGAGGTTGGGGGAAAGACAGACAGGGAGGTTGGGAGAAAGACAGACAGACAGGGAGGTTGGGGGAAAGACAGACAGGGAGGTTGGGGGTAGGACAGACAGGGAGGTTGGGAGAAAGACAGACAGACAGGGAGGTTGGGGGAAAGACAGACAGACAGGGAGGTTGGGGGAAAGACAGACAGGGAGGTTGGGGGTAGGACAGACAGGGAGGTTGGGAGAAAGACAGACAGACAGGGAGGTTGGGGGAAAGACAGACAGGGAGGTTGGGGGAAAGACAGACAGGGAGGTTGGGAGAAAGAGAGACAGACAGGGAGGTTGGGGGTTAGACAGACAGGGAGGTTGGGAGAAAGACAGACAGACAGGGAGGTTGGGGGAAAGACAGACAGGGAGGTTGGGAGAAAGACAGACAGACAGGGAGGTTGGGGGAAAGAGAGACAGACAGGGAGGTTGGGGTAAAGACAGACAGGGAGGTTGGGAGAAAGACAGACAGGGAGGTTGGGAGAAAGACAGACAGACAGGGAGGTTGGGGGAAAGACAGACAGGGAGGTTGGGGGAAAGACAGACAGGGAGGTTGGGAGAAAGAGAGACAGACAGGGAGGTTGGGGGAAAGACAGACAGGGAGGTTGGGAGAAAGACAGACAGACAGGGAGGTTGGGGGAAAGACAGACAGGGAGGTTGGGAGGAAGACAGACAGACAGGGAGGTTGGGGGAAGGACAGACATGGAGGTTGGGAGAAAGACAGACAGACAGGGAGGTTGGGGGAAAGACAGACAGGGAGGTTGGGAGAAAGACAGACAGACAGGGAGGTTGGGGGAAGGACAGACAGGGAGGTTGGGAGAAAGACAGACAGACAGGGAGGTTGGGGGAAAGACAGACAGGGAGGTTGGGAGAAAGACAGACAGACAGGGAGGTTGGGGGAAAGACAGACAGGGAGGTTGGGAGAAAGACAGACAGACAGGGAGGTTGGGGGAAGGACAGACAGGGAGGTTGGGGGAAGGACAGACAGGGAGGTTGGGAGAAAGACAGACAGACAGGGAGGTTGGGGGAAAGACAGACAGGGAGGTTGGGGGAAAGACAGACAGGGAGGTTGGGAGAAAGACAGACAGACAGGGAGGTTGGGGGAAAGACAGACAGGGAGGTTGGGAGAAAGACAGACAGACAGGGAGGTTGGGGGAAGGACAGACAGGGAGGTTGGGGGAAGGACAGACAGGGAGGTTGGGAGAAAGACAGACAGACAGGGAGGTTGGGGGAAAGATAGACAGGGAGGTTGGGGGAAAGACAGACAGGGAGGTTGGGGGAAAGACAGACAGGGAGGTTGGGAGAAAGAGAGACAGACAGGGAGGTTGGGGGAAAGACAGACAGGGAGGTTGGGAGAAAGACAGACAGACAGGGAGGTTGGGGGAAAGACAGACAGGGAGGTTGGGAGGAAGACAGACAGACAGGGAGGTTGGGGGAAAGACAGACAGGGAGGTTGGGGGAAAGACAGACAGGGAGGTTGGGAGTAAGACAGACAGACAGACAGGGAGGTTGGGGGAAAGACAGAGAGGGAGGTTGGGAGAAAGACAGACAGACAGGGAGGTTGGGGGAAGGACAGACAGGGAGGTTGGGGGAAGGACAGACAGGGAGGTTGGGGGAAAGACAGACAGGGAGGTTGGGGGAAAGACAGACAGGGAGGTTGGGAGAAAGACAGACAGACAGGGAGGTTGGGGGAAAGACAGACAGGGAGGTTGGGAGAAAGACAGACAGACAGGGAGGTTGGGGGAAAGAGAGACAGACAGGGAGGTTGGGGGAAAGACAGACAGGGAGGTGGGGAGAAAGACAGACAGACAGGGAGGTTGGGGGAAAGACAGACAGGGAGGTTGGGGGTAGGACAGACAGGGAGGTTGGGAGAAAGACAGACAGACAGGGAGGTTGGGGGAAAGACAGACAGGGAGGTTGGGGGAAAGACAGACAGGGAGGTTGGGGGAAGGACAGACAGGGAGGTTGGGGGAAGGACAGACAGGGAGGTTGGGGGAAGGACAGACAGGGAGGTTGGGAGAAAGACAGACAGACAGGGAGGTTGGGGGAAGGACAGACAGGGAGGTTGGGAGGAAGACAGACAGACAGGGAGGTTGGGGGAAGGACAGACAGGGAGGTTGGGAGAAAGACAGACAGACAGGGAGGTTGGGGGAAAGACAGACAGGGAGGTTGGGAGAAAGACAGACAGACAGGGAGGTTGGGGGAAGGACAGACAGGGAGGTTGGGAGAAAGACAGACAGACAGGGAGGTTGGGGGAAAGACAGACAGGGAGGTTGGGAGGAAGACAGACAGACAGGGAGGTTGGGGGAAAGACAGACAGGGAGGTTGGGGGAAAGACAGACAGGGAGGTTGGGCGAAAGACAGACAGGGAGGTTGGGAGAAAGACAGACAGACAGACAGGGAGGTTGGGGGAAGGACAGACAGGGAGGTTGGGGGAAAGACAGACAGGGAGGTTCGGGGAAAGACAGACAGGGAGGGAGGTTGGGGGAAAGACAGACAGGGAGGTTGGGAGGAAGACAGACAGACAGGGAGGTTGGGGGAAAGACAGACAGGGAGGTTGGGGGAAAGACAGACAGGGAGGTTGGGGGAAAGACAGACAGGGATGTTGGGAGAAAGACAGACAGACAGGGAGGTTGGGGGAAGGACAGACAGGGAGGTTGGGGGAAGGACAGACAGGGAGGTTGGGGGAAAGACAGACAGGGAGGTTGGGGGAAAGACAGACAGGGAGGTTGGGGGAAAGACAGACAGGGAGGTTGGGGGAAAGACAGACAGGGAGGTTGGGGGAAAGACAGACAGGGAGGTTGGGAGAAAGAGAGACAGACAGGGAGGTTGGGGGAAAGACAGACAGGGAGGTTGGGGGAAGGACAGACAGGGAGGTTGGGGGAAGGACAGACAGGGAGGTTGGGAGAAAGACAGACAGACAGGGAGGTTGGGGGAAAGACAGACAGGGAGGTTGGGGGAAAGACAGACAGGGAGGTTGGGGGAAAGACAGACAGGGAGGTTGGGAGAAAGACAGACAGAAAGGGAGGTTGGGGGAAAGACAGAGAGGGAGGTTGGGAGTAAGACAGACAGACAGGGAGGTTGGGGGAAGGACAGACAGGGAGGTTGGGGGAAGGACAGACAGGGAGGTTGGGGGAAAGACAGACAGGGAGGTTGGGGGAAAGACAGACAGGGAGGTTGGGAGAAAGACAGACAGACAGGGAGGTTGGGGGAAAGACAGACAGGGAGGTTGGGGGAAAGACAGACAGGGAGGTTGGGGGAAGGACAGACAGGGAGGTTGGGGGAAGGACAGACAGGGAGGTTGGGGGAAGGACAGACAGGGAGGTTGGGAGAAAGACAGACAGACAGGGAGGTTGGGGGAAGGACAGACAGGGAGGTTGGGAGAAAGACAGACAGACAGGGAGGTTGGGGGAAAGACAGACAGGGAGGGAGGTTGGGGGAAAGACAGACAGGGAGGTTGGGAGGAAGACAGACAGACAGGGAGGTTGGGGGAAAGACAGACAGGGAGGTTGGGGGAAAGACAGACAGGGAGGTTGGGGGAAAGACAGACAGACAGGGAGGTTGGGGGAAGGACAGACAGGGAGGTTGGGAGGAAGACAGACAGACAGGGAGGTTGGGGGAAGGACAGACAGGGAGGTTGGGAGAAAGACAGACAGACAGGGAGGTTGGGGGAAAGACAGACAGGGAGGTTGGGAGAAAGACAGACAGACAGGGAGGTTGGGGGAAAGACAGACAGAGAGGTTGGGAGAAAGACAGACAGACAGGGAGGTTGGGGGAAAGAGAGACAGACAGGGAGGTTGGGGGAAAGACAGACAGGGAGGTTGGGAGAAAGACAGACAGACAGGGAGGTTGGGGGAAAGACAGACAGGGAGGTTGGGGGTAGGACAGACAGGGAGGTTGGGAGAAAGACAGACAGACAGGGAGGTTGGGGGAAAGACAGACAGGGAGGTTGGGGGAAAGACAGACAGGGAGGTTGGGAGAAAGACAGACAGGGAGGTTGGGAGGAAGACAGACAGACAGGGAGGTTGGGGGAAGGACAGACAGGGAGGTTGGGAGAAAGACAGACAGACAGGGAGGTTGGGGGAAAGACAGACAGGGAGGTTGGGGGAAAGACAGACAGGGAGGTTGGGGGAAAGACAGACAGGGAGGTTGGGAGAAAGAGAGACAGACAGGGAGGTTGGGGGAAAGACAGACAGGGAGGTTGGGAGAAAGACAGACAGGGAGGTTGGGAGAAAGACAGACAGACAGGGAGGTTGGGGGAAAGACAGACAGGGAGGTTGGGAGAAAGACAGACAGACAGGGAGGTTGGGGGAAGGACAGACAGGGAGGTTGGGGGTAGGACAGACAGGGAGGTTGGGAGAAAGACAGACAGACAGGGAGGTTGGGGGAAAGACAGACAGGGAGGTTGGGAGAAAGACAGACAGACAGGGAGGTTGGGGGAAGGACAGACAGGGAGGTTGGGGGTAGGACAGACAGGGAGGTTGGGAGAAAGACAGACAGACAGACAGGGAGGTTGGGGGAAAGACAGACAGGGAGGGAAGGGGAGACAGACAGACAGGAAGGGAGGGAGAAAGGACAGACCAGCGTCGGAAATACACGAGGGCAAAGGGCAAAACTGCCCCTAAGAAATATAATTTTGCCCCTGATATTACTAAGAGATGGCATATTTTCACAGAAAGAAAGGGAGGGAGACAGACAGACAGACACAGAGAGCGAAACAGAGATGGAATGAGGCAGAGACAGAGAGAGAGACAGACACACACCTCAGTAGAGTGTGTGTGTGTGTGTGTGTGTGTGTGTGTGTGTGTGTGTGTGTGTGTGTGTGTGTGTGTCTGTGTGTGTGTGTGTGGTAGTAGCATGTGTGGACATGCTTGTCATTCCATCAGTGACAGCTCTCAGCTGTCCTCCTGTCTGCCTCCCTGTCCCTGTCTCCGTCCCCCTACACCGTCCATCTGTCCGTCTTTCCTCATTTCCCCCGTGCTGCACGTCTGTCGTCAACCCTCTCGCTGCCCTCTGCTTCTCTATCACGCTGATATAAGAAGCTATACTGGAGTCATTACCGTAAGAAAAACTTCCACATGTGTGAGAAATGATGACAGTGTTGATTTGTGAATATTCAACACACACACACACACACCCAGCTGTCTCCCGTCCCTTGAAGTGTGCTGAAAGGTTGGGATGTTGTTGGGTGGGGGAGGAGGAGAAACCAGAGCTCACTTACTGGGCGATCCACCTTCCCACCACCACTCACTTTAACTGCAAAGAGACTCTGCTCCAGCTTTAGTGCACATGTCTGCTTCTGTGTGGAGTCAGTTAGCTTGAGGTTAGCTTGTGACCTGCTAACAACGCAGTATTTAACGGATGCTGTAGATTTCAGGGCTGTTTTACTTAAACGTCTGGTGGAGGTATGAATCTCTCCAAGGTCCAGATCTTGCTGGCATGGATTCTTGGTGTACTTGACGGTAAGTTTTCCTGTGTGTGTGCGTGTGTGTGTGTGTGTTCAAAGAGGGATGAGCCTGTCGTTTCCACAAGTCAAAATTAAATCTCACCAACTTTCAGCTCTCACGACCAATGTACTTCTATTTCACAATATTGAGGTAACCGTGCTATTGTACATTTTTTTGGATAAAAAGACCTTAGAAAAACAGTTTATGGGTAAAACAACCAGATACCTGTGTTGGCTGACTAACATACCGGACAAATCAAAGTGTTTCATTCCTTTAGGAGGGGACTCTGGATCAAATACAATACATCATGATATCGCCCACCCCTGCTACAAGCACAACTGAAGAAACATCTGAACAGTTTACTTAGTGCTGGGCGGTTCAACCGGTATACCGGTTTTAATTTCCCGTATGATATGAATTTTTCACACACCGTCATACCGGTGCATAGCCGAAACAACTGCCGTCACTCCTCAACAGGCAGCTAAATATATTGTTCGCCGCTAAGAAGGCTACAGTCGGAGCTAGTTGCCTTAACTGTATTGAGAGGGACCTCTAATCATGGTTATAACGCAACAATTAATAACCCACAACTAACGCTGTTTAACAGGGCAAAACACCACGACACAACAGTTTGTGACAAATAAACAATTTGTAACACTAATAATTGTACATTTATAAAATGTTACTGCCGAACGGCATGCTGGGTATAGCTCGCCCGCTAGCACAACAGTCTGTTAACAGCGAGAGGCTCCGTCACTACAGTAACGTTACATTAAAGAACAGAAAGGAGTGATGCAGGAGGAACAAAGACAGACCGGAGATGCACCGATAGAGTCTGTGCCCAAGAGAGGAGCTGGGTCTGTTGTTTAGAAGTGTTTTGGTTTTAAAAAATCCGATGTTTTGCGAGTTTGTCGAGCCAGCAGCTGGTGGTAACACGAGCAACTTACTCCATCACCTCAGCAGAACACCAAGAGTGTGATGACGGCCGTCGGATTCGAGGCCGTCAACCGGTAACGTTAGCGCGAGTGACACAGTGAAGCTAAAGGGTCACACATCACTTGAAGAGGCATTTGCCCGAGGCACTGCATATGACAAGAAAAGCAAGCGGTGGAGCGACATTAAGAACGCAATAACGATCCACCTCTGCAAGGACATGGTCCCGCTACAGACAGTCGAGAAAGACGGGCTCAGAGCAATGATTAAAACACTGGATTCAAGGTATGTCTCACCGGGGTGAAAATACTTCACCCAAACTGCTATCCCAACATTATACGAACAAACGAGCACACCCTATAGTAAGCAAAGCCTTTATACATGATGACATTAACATGTTTTTATATTCTATGTACTCCTGACAGTAGAGTAAGCCACTATAAACCAATATAAAAACACAGTCAAGGAAAAAAATAAATACCGTGATATACCGTGAAACCGCCAGAATCTTAAAAAATACCGTGATACACATTTCTGGTCATACCGCCCAGCACTAAGTTTACTACTGAATCTTTGAATCTGCCAGTGCAAAGCAACGAGTGTGTTGGCACTACGCAAAAAAGAGGCAGCTCAGCATTGTTGAGATTCCTCCCTGCATTCATATTAAAAAAGGAATTTAAATATGCGAGTAGGTATGGGTCCATTGTCTTTGTTCAAGGACACATGCTTGTTGATGTACACACTGTCTCTTGGGGGGGGGGGGGGATTAAGCCGGTGTGACCATTCAAATACTGGAGCAGTCCAACAAATGCTCAAACTATGCATTTCACAAACTCGGCTTTGAAAGAAAGTCATTGTGACATAAGCGAAAGGCCAATGAAGAGACCAGGACTTCACTCACTAACACGATCCACTCGTACCTGCCGCCAAGCATTGGGCGTACCTCGAAGAGAACATACGATCCAAGATTAACAGGAAACGAAATTAGGCAGAGAGAACAAGAGCAGAAAATCACATGGCCTTGAGAGCTAAAATAAAACCTAAGAATATTATCACAAATATTAATAACACACACACAGATTAATAGCACAGAGTTTTGATCAGCTCTTAATAGAAAGTGTTTTACCTTCTGGAACTGCTTCAGTCAACGCTTTATAAATAAATATGTTCCTCAACGATTTTTAACAGATTTCAGCTCGGTGTATATTTGAGTTCTTTCTATAATCAAGCATTACGTGTCTGCACCAGCAAGATTAACAGTCTATTCATTTCAATACTTGCAACGTATGCAGCCTTTAAACCACCAGTTGGACATCAGTGCAGAGGTGCAATGAAAATGTGGCTCATTAAATCATTTGAAGGTCTTCATTACTGGATGCTACACATCCACTTTGAACATTATTTACTGGCTGCAGCTTGTTTTTCCGTATATCAGACGGATTATTCCAGCCTCCAAACATGATTGTTTTGTCTCAGGTTGGATGAATTGAGACGTTCAGATGACTTGAATGATAAATCACACTGTGGCCTTCCATGCCACAAGATGAGCTGGTCAAACATAGAACACATCCGTCTCTTAAGGAGATCACAGCGACAAGGAAGATAAACCACAGGAATGTTTCAGCAACACAAGATTTTCTTGGCTTCATAGTTCGCACAGGATGTTTAACTTGCATACAGTACTCAAGAATTTAGGAATAGGAAGAATTAATTAATTCACTGACAACCTTAATAGACAAGACTGCAGCCAGAAGTAACTAGTTATTTCTAGCCAAACATACCCATTCAACAACAATTCATGCCCGATTAGGAGATGACACAACTTCAAAGGGAAAGTGAACAGATTCAGTTTGAGGGTAAGTGGCAACCTATTCTGTTTTCTTCTGCTCAAATGCATTCTAACAGCAGTAAAGGGAGTTTAAAGTGGGCAATGATTGACAGCTCCAAGTGGCTGCTCTGTCCCGCCTTCCCTCCCATCTATTTCTGTCTGATCAAAGCGTGCTCACAGGACAACAGACAGGCAGCAGCCATCGCTAGCTAAATGAAACAAGATCCTACAGCTCAGTTCAGATTCCTACAAACATGCAAAGGATGTAACATATTACAACAAAACTACGAGGTGCGTTTACTGCGATTACATGAACAAAGGTGATGCGATAGTCCACTTGTAGTACAAAGTATACTACAGTAAGTAAATCAAGAGAAACTAGAAACTAAATACTTTTCATCATAATAGATCGTTTGATATGAACGTACTAAAGTCTGAGAGAGTCTCGTTTAACAGCAGACAGGATGATGTCTAACAACGTAGGTGTGTCGCTGAGCTATCACATGTGACCAGCTGATACCACGATTGACAGCCCTAAAAAAAAACAATGACAGCAAGGACATTATGAGTAAGCATGCGTCAGAGGAGTGAGGATGTATGAGAAATTACAGGCCTAAATATGCAATATAGGATATGACATCGTTTCTTGCAGAACCAGACCAGTTTCTTAATATTTGATCAACAAGTACTGATCATAGATAAATGCTTGCAAATATTCAGAAATAAATTGCAATCAGAAACTCTTCAATTTGAGGGCTGTATGCTAACCGTTCTTATCTGGAATTCTCAGATATTAACGTCAACAAGTATCAGCTTCACAAATTCAGCCTCTATTTTATGTTCAAAACAACAACAAATGAATGCTCATGTGGATTAAAAATCTGTCTCTAGTTCATTGTCAAGCAACAAGTGCAGCTGGTATACGTTTATGTTGCATATCATAATTTATAGGCTCATAAAGGCATGGTTAATAAAAAGGAACTGTAAGTCCGTTAGCTGGAAACACCTTTGTATGAAGGTGTTAAATGCAGGTTAAATGTTCTGAACTCTAACTGATCCAGACTTGATGTCAAGCGGATCGGCCAGGGATGGTTTTCCCCAAACCCCCTCTTAACACTCAGATTAGGTTCTGCTCCGAGGATTTACACACACACACACACACACACACACACACACACACACACACTTGATCGCAGTGCTTAGACGGCTCCAGAGACACTCAGCGCCGAGGCTTTTCACCAGCATGGCACGCCAGTCACTCCACTGCTCTCTCATCTGATATATTTCCTGTAACTTCCCGTCTGCCTCTCTTCCAATGCATTCTCTCTCCCACTGAAGGGTTTCGGGTTGCTAGTTGTAAGCCTGGGAAATGTTTGCAGTGTGAATCACAGTTAAAAGCAATCTGCTGGCCTGCCTCTCGCTGCAGCTGTGATTTTGGTTCCAGCGTGAAAACATTTGTGGGGACACGGGCGTCAGCTGGATATGGCGACATGTCATACTGTGTATCTCAGTCAAAGTGAGCACAAAAGGAAATGTATGAACCAGTTTGCCTCCAGCATAAAGCTCACATTACTTTCAAGTAAAGTTGAATTCCTCCACAGCCCAAATCTGCGTTTTCCTCCTCTGACCTCCCTGTGCAATATGTTCAGAAGATGCCACTCGTCAGTAAAAAGGTGTGTACCAGAACAACGTGTGACTGAAGTGTTTGCGTACATGTCTGTGTGTCTTATAGGTCCAGTGTTCTGCTCAGAGGATGAGACGCGTCTGGTGAAGACGCTGTTCACTGGTTACAACAAGGTGGTTCGCCCCGTTAACCACTTCAGTGAAGCCGTAGTGGTCACCGTGGGACTACAGCTGATACAGCTCATCAGTGTGGTAAGAGAGAGGGATGGAGGTGGCAACACCAGAAGCAAAATGTATAAAACATGACATTATGCTCACATCATTTACACTTGAGGCCTTCAGGTTTACTCAAAATACTATTGGGAGTGAAGAGCGTCCGGTTTCTGCATTTTACATAAAATAAATCATTATGGAACTAAACAGCTCTTTGCACCTTCTAAGAAAACACTCTTGACATCAGTCATTTCTTTCCATCGTGTCATTTCATGGAGTTATTTCATTTTATGCAACGGCCAAACTATGTGAAATAAAAACAGACAATATTCCGCAATGCAAATAGCTTCTCTTTTCAATTACCATACCAACACACTCGCATGCAGACAGCAAGTCACAAGCATTTACAACACGTCACGGCACAGCTGCAAACATAGTGCAAACATCACGCAAAACAACCAGGAATTTGGGCCAAAGACCAAAGCTTCTACTCACATGAATCCAGCAGAAATGTTTATGAGGAAAAGATGCAACAAGGTGAAAGAGAGCTAATGACCAAAGGCTGGGCGTGGCAGCCATGTCTGTCTTTACACTGTAGCACCAGGGTCATTACAACCATATCTGCTCTGTGACGGCACGGCGGCCACTAAACACAAGCACAATGCATATTAAAATGAATTGCTCTTACCGTTTGTAGCTCTCCTTCTGCGTTCAGGCTGTGACGAGGACGTCCATGGCACTTTACAATGTA
Organism: Leptoclinus maculatus; assembly: GCA_032191485.1. Classification (NCBI taxonomy): domain Eukaryota; kingdom Metazoa; phylum Chordata; class Actinopteri; order Perciformes; family Stichaeidae; genus Leptoclinus; species Leptoclinus maculatus. Next base: position 642,626 of record JAVDOI010000082.1, on the reverse strand, counting down.
TGAGGTGAAGAGGATTTGAAGTCTTCAATGTTTCACTCCTGCTGCAGAACCAGGGTCACAACAAAAATATCGACTCCTTGATGGCACCGCGGCCAAAAAGGAACACAAACAGCACAACACGAGCACAATGCAAATAAACAATAAGATGGCACAGCGGCCAGATAACACCAGCAGCACTACACAAGCAGTCTTTAGCTAGTTCAACTAGTCTTTAGCTAGTTCAACCAGTCTTTAGCTAGTAGCTAGTTTAACCAGTCTTTAGCTAGTAGCTAGTTCAACCAGTCTTCAACCAGTCTTTAACTAGTTCAACCAGTATTTAGCTAGCTCAACCAGTCTTCAACCAGTCTTCAACCAGTCTTCAACCAGTCTTTAACTAGTTCAACCAGTCTTTAGCTAGTTCAACCAGTAAATAGCTGCAAATAGCTTCTCTTTTCAATTACCATACCAACACACTCGCATGCAGACAGCAAGTCACAAGCATTTACAACACGTCATGGCACAGCAGCAAACATAGTGCAAACATCACGCAAAACAACCAAAAGACCAAAGCTTCTACTCACATGAATCCAGCAGGAATGTTTATGAGAAAAAGATGCAACAAGGTGAAAGAGAGCTAATGACCAAAGGCTGGGCGTGGCAGCCATGTCTGTCTTTACACTGTAGCACCAGGGTCATTACAACCATATCTGCTCTGTGACGGCACGGCGGCCACTAAACACAAGCACAATGCATATTAAAATGAATTGCTCTTACCGTTTGTAGCTCTCCTTCTGCGTTCAGGCTGTGACGAGGACGTCCATGGCACTTTACAATGTATGAGGTGACGAGGATTTGAAGTCCTCAATGTTTCACTCCTGCTGCAGAACCAGGGTCACAACAACAATATCGACTCCTTGATGGCACCGCGGCCAAAAAGGAACACAAACAGCACAACACGAACACAATGCAAATAAACAATAAGATGGCACAGCGGCCAGATAACACAAGCAGCACTACACAAGCAGTCTTTAGCTAGTTCAACCAGTCTTCAACCAGTCTTTAGCTAGTTCAACCAGTCTTTAACTAGTTCAACCAGTAAATAGCTGCAAATAGCTTCTCTTTTCAATTACCATACCAACACACTCGCATGCAGACAGCAAGTCACAAGCATTTACAACACGTCATGGCACAGCTGCAAACATAGTGCAAACATCACGCAAAACAACCAGGAATTTGGGCCAAAGACCAAAGCTTCTACTCACATGAATCCAGCAGAAATGTTTATGAGGAAAAGATGCAACAAGGTGAAAGAGAAAGAGAGCTAATGACCAAAGGCTGGGCGTGGCAGCCATGTCTGCCTTTACACTGTAGCACCAGGGTCATTACAACCATATCTGCTCTGTGACGGCACGGCGGCCACTAAACACAAGCACAATGCATATTAAAATGAATTGCTCTTACCGTTTGTAGCTCTCCTTCTGCGTTCAGGCTGTGACGAGGACGTCCATGGCACTTTACAATGTATGAGGTGAAGAGGATTTGAAGTCTTCAATGTTTCACTCCTGCTGCAGAACCAGGGTCACAACAAAAATATCGACTCCTTGATGGCACCGCGGCCAAAAAGGAACACAAACGGCACAACACGAGCACAATGCAAATAAACAATAAAATGGCACAGCGGCCAGATAACACCAGCAGCACTACACAAGCAGTCTTTAGCTAGTTCAACCAGTCTTTAGCTAGTTCAACCAGTCTTTAACTAGTTCAACCAGTCTTTAACTAGTTCAACCAGTCTTTAGTTAGTAGCTACTTCAACCAGTCTTTAGCTAGTAGCTAGTTCAACCAGTCTTTAACTAGTTCAACCAGTCTTCAACCAGTCTTTAGCTAGTTCAACCAGTCTTCAACCAGTCTTTAGCTAGTTCAACCAGTCTTTAACTAGTTCAACTAGTAAATAGCTGCAAATAGCTTCTCTTTTCAATTACCATACCAACACACTCGCATGCAGACAGCAAGTCACAAGCATTTACAACACGTCACGGCACAGCTGCAAACATAGTGCAAACATCACGCAAAACAACCAGGAATTTGGGCCAAAGACCAAAGCTTCTACTCACATGAATCCAGCAGGAATATTTATGAGAAAAAGATGCAACAAGGTGAAAGAGAGCTAATGACCAAAGGCTGGGCGTGGCAGCCATGTCTGTCTTTACACTGTAGCACCAGGGTCATTACAACCATATCTGCTCTGTGACGGCACGGCGGCCACTAAACACAAGCACAATGCATATTAAAATGAATTGCTCTTACCGTTTGTAGCTCTCCTTCTGCGTTCAGGCTGTGACGAGGACGTCCATGGCACTTTACAATGTATGAGGTGAAGAGGATTTGAAGTCTTCAATGTTTCACTCCTGCTGCAGAACCAGGGTCACAACAAAAATATCGACTCCTTGATGGCACCGCGGCCAAAAAGGAACACAAACAGCACAACACGAGCACAATGCAAATAAACAATAAGATGGCACAGCGGCCAGATAACACCAGCAGCACTACACAAGCAGTCTTTAGCTAGTTCAACTAGTCTTTAGCTAGTTCAACCAGTCTTTAGCTAGTAGCTAGTTTAACCAGTCTTTAGCTAGTAGCTAGTTCAACCAGTCTTCAACCAGTCTTTAACTAGTTCAACCAGTATTTAGCTAGCTCAACCAGTCTTCAACCAGTCTTCAACCAGTCTTCAACCAGTCTTCAACCAGTCTTTAACTAGTTCAACCAGTCTTTAGCTAGTTCAACCAGTAAATAGCTGCAAATAGCTTCTCTTTTCAATTACCATACCAACACACTCGCATGCAGACAGCAAGTCACAAGCATTTACAACACGTCATGGCACAGCAGCAAACATAGTGCAAACATCACGCAAAACAACCAAAAGACCAAAGCTTCTACTCACATGAATCCAGCAGGAATGTTTATGAGAAAAAGATGCAACAAGGTGAAAGAGAAAGAGAGCTAATGACCAAAGGCTGGGCGTGGCAGCCATGTCTGTCTTTACACTGTAGCACCAGGGTCATTACAACCATATCTGCTCTGTGACGGCACGGCGGCCACTAAACACAAGCACAATGCATATTAAAATGAATTGCTCTTACCGTTTGTAGCTCTCCTTCTGCGTTCAGGCTGTGACGAGGACGTCCATGGCACTTTACAATGTATGAGGTGACGAGGATTTGAAGTCCTCAATGTTTCACTCCTGCTGCAGAACCAGGGTCACAACAACAATATCGACTCCTTGATGGCACCGCGGCCAAAAAGGAACACAAACAGCACAACACGAACACAATGCAAATAAACAATAAGATGGCACAGCGGCCAGATAACACAAGCAGCACTACACAAGCAGTCTTTAGCTAGTTCAACCAGTCTTCAACCAGTCTTTAGCTAGTTCAACCAGTCTTTAACTAGTTCAACCAGTAAATAGCTGCAAATAGCTTCTCTTTTCAATTACCATACCAACACACTCGCATGCAGACAGCAAGTCACAAGCATTTACAACACGTCATGGCACAGCTGCAAACATAGTGCAAACATCACGCAAAACAACCAGGAATTTGGGCCAAAGACCAAAGCTTCTACTCACATGAATCCAGCAGAAATGTTTATGAGGAAAAGATGCAACAAGGTGAAAGAGAAAGAGAGCTAATGACCAAAGGCTGGGCGTGGCAGCCATGTCTGCCTTTACACTGTAGCACCAGGGTCATTACAACCATATCTGCTCTGTGACGGCACGGCGGCCACTAAACACAAGCACAATGCATATTAAAATGAATTGCTCTTACCGTTTGTAGCTCTCCTTCTGCGTTCAGGCTGTGACGAGGACGTCCATGGCACTTTACAATGTATGAGGTGAAGAGGATTTGAAGTCTTCAATGTTTCACTCCTGCTGCAGAACCAAGGTCACAACAAAAATATCGACTCCTTGATGGCACCGCGGCCAAAAAGGAACACAAACGGCACAACACGAGCACAATGCAAATAAACAATAAGATGGCACAGCGGCCAGATAACACCAGCAGCACTACACAAGCAGTCTTTAGCTAGTTCAACCAGTCTTTAGCTAGTTCAACCAGTCTTTAACTAGTTCAACCAGTCTTTAACTAGTTCAACCAGTCTTTAGTTAGTAGCTACTTCAACCAGTCTTTAGCTAGTAGCTAGTTCAACCAGTCTTTAACTAGTTCAACCAGTCTTCAACCAGTCTTTAGCTAGTTCAACCAGTCTTCAACCAGTCTTTAGCTAGTTCAACCAGTCTTTAGCTAGTTCAACTAGTAAATAGCTGCAAATAGCTTCTCTTTTCAATTACCATACCAACACACTCGCATGCAGACAGCAAGTCACAAGCATTTACAACACGTCATGGCACAGCTGCAAACATAGTGCAAACATCACGCAAAACAACCAAAAGACCAAAGCTTCTACTCACATGAATCCAGCAGGAATGTTTATGAGAAAAAGATGAAACAAGGTGAAAGAGAGCTAATGACCAAAGGCTGGGCGTGGCAGCCATGTCTGTCTTTACACTGTAGCACCAGGGTCATTACAACCATATCTGCTCTGTGACGGCACGGCGGCCACTAAACACAAGCACAATGCATATTAAAATGAATTGCTCTTACCGTTTGTAGCTCTCCTTCTGCGTTCAGGCTGTGACGAGGACGTCCATGGCACTTTACAATGTATGAGGTGAAGAGGATTTGAAGTCCTCAATGTTTCACTTCTGCTGCAGAACCAGGGTCACAACAAAAATATCGACTCCTTGATGGCACCGCGGCCAAAAAGGAACACAAACAGCACAACACGAGCAGTCTTTAGCTAGTTCAACCAGTCTTTAACTAATTCAACCAGTCTTTAGCTAGTTCAACTAGTCTGTAAAGATGAAGACGATGGCACAAATGGAAAACAAACAACTGAATTTAGCTTTATCGGCACATAAGTAGACCAAATGATGAAGATTTCCAGTTTTCACATCAACAATGTGGATGTGCACCTTGAGTGGAGTCATCAATAACTCCAGTCCCTTATATGTAAAATCTTTTGGGGCGTAGGCTCACCAGACTATAGGACCAGGGTCACATCAAACATATCGCCTCAGAGAGGACACAAGCAACACAACACAAGCAGTCTTTAGCTAGTTCAACCAGTCTGTAAAGATGAAGACCATGGCACTTCACACAATGTAAGTGAATAGGAATCTTTAAAAAAACAAAACAAAGTTTAAATAATCCTCTTATGGAAATAAAACATAACTCATCTTCATCAGCACAATAGTGGACCAATTTAACTAAAGTATGACAATGTTCGCCCCACCAATGGGAACATCTGAGCACCTTCAACTAATGTAAACTCTTTCAGGGGTATACCACCCAGACTATAGGACCAGAGACACACCAGAGAGGACACAAGCAACACAAGCAGTCTTTAGCTAGTTCAACCAGTCTGTACAGATGAAGACCATGTGGCACAAATGGACAGTAACGTTACCTGGCGTCAGTCTCAGTGTTATGCTAATGTTGGGCTAATAAAGTTAGCAAAAGACACCTCATTTTTCTACAGTCACAACAGACATATCGGCTTAGAGATGACACAAAGCAGCACAACACAACCACAATGCAAATAAAAAAAGAAGTACTTATATTAGCTGTCTCTCCTTCTGGGTCCTCAGCCGGCTTCCGGAGTCTGAAGACCAGATGAAACCCGTCGCTGAAATGAGAACAATTAACTAGCTAACTAGCCTTAGCAGTGTAGACAAAAATAAAAACGAAGTTCCTCCTCTGCTGGTGAGCGCCGATGTGTGATAATCTACAAGTCCTCCAGCTCAGTTAAACAGAACAAAGAACTCAATGAGCACATTTTCAACTTCTAGAACGAACGATGACCAGCGCACGTCAATCTAGAACGGTGACGTCACCAGCGCTTACTTTAGCAGTCAAATGAAAAAAATAAAAATACATTTGTGTCCACCTGCTAACCGGCTCTGAGCATGCGCATTGTTGTTTTCCCACACTACCGGTACTTGACTTTGCGAGTCAAGCCAAACTTAACACACCATTTAAAAGCTATTCTATCCAGTCACTTATCTTATGTTGTATTGTAATGATAAAGTACAACTGCGGGTGCTTTATTGTCATGCATTAATCCACAATTATCCACACGTTTTTTTTTGTTGCCAGCAAGTAGTGCTTGACCATTGCTTCTAATTATTTCTAACATTAACATTAGCAGTACACCCAAACAACCTGCGACGTTGCTGGCATATGTTTTAACATTAAGGCGGCTGTGACTATCTCCAAAACCTTTTTACTTTGAATGTGTGGTGTCAAAATGTTTAATTCACATTCCAGATTGCCTCGGCCATTAATATAATAGGATGTTTGCCTCTGAATGTGCTTATTTATTGTTAAAATACCACAGATTGTCCATAAAAACACGAAATAAATGGTTACAAGCGTGCAGGTTATATTTTGTCCTGAAATCTCTCGTGAAAGTCTTACTCGCCTCTGACTGTTTTTGTTTATTCTGTCTTTTTCTGCTTCTCTCAGGATGAAGTTAACCAGATTGTGACCAGTAATGTTCGTCTCAAACAGGTAAATGTGACTGTTGACTTCAGGAAAACCAAAAATATATGCCAACTACACATTTAGAAAATTCCAATGACAATGGTCAGAGGGTATACGCCACATTGCAAGTATGTAGATTTAACAGGATATGGACTAATGGATTAATTAATTAGTATTAATTTCCCTAGAAATTAATGCTATTAAAGTTTTTACCATGTGACACCCAAAATACAGTTACTCAAGTATTATATATCATATATTTTAACAATGAATCTGCTGTTTAATTTACATACTTCGATGTAGTTGCAACTGGCAGCCCATTATCATGTATTTATATGCTTTTTGTTGGTGAATATATTACACAAATAGTATCACAAATGAATGATATTTGTTGAAATAGAAAGGAGGATTCATGACATGGTGACTGCTGGAGGTTATTTGTATTTATTCTGCTGTGATATATACAGTACATGACAACTTGTATTTTCACAATGTATTCATTCTGGGAATAAAAACAACTAAACTTGGCTTCATCAGTACATTAGTAGACAAAATTATCTCAAGTTTCCCTGATTTTCACCCCAGCAATGGCTCGATGTGAACCTGAATTGGAATCCAGATGAGTACGGAGGCATCAGGAAGATCAGAGTCCCTTCACCCGACATATGGAAACCAGACCTGGTGCTGTACAACAAGTAAACACACACTACTCAAACTCACACACACACACACACACACACACACACCTATACGTCCAAATGCATCGCATGCTTCTCTCACACTCTCCCTCTGTCCCCGTCTTCCTCTTCCTCTTCCTCAGCGCTGACGGGGACTTTGCCATCATCCACGAAACCAAAGTCCTGTTGGAGCACACTGGGATGATAACGTGGAACCCTCCGGCCATCTTTAAGAGCTACTGCGAGATCATCGTCCTCCATTTCCCGTTCGACCTGCAGAACTGCAGCATGAAGCTGGGCACCTGGACATACGACGGACTGCTGGTCGTCATCAACCCAGTGAGTGTGACTTATGTATAATGTATATATATATATTCACAGGGTTATGTTGACTCCTCCTGTCATAAAACTGTAGTTTACAGCATGTAACCCCTGAATATCTTCACCTTTAAGGCCCTTTTCTACTGCGGTGCATTACCTCCTATACCCCTCTGTCTTCTAGGACAATGATCGGCCTGACCTCAGCAACTTCATGGAGTCTGGTGAATGGGTGCTAAAGGACTACCGGAGCTGGAAACACTGGGTTTACTACACCTGCTGCCCCGACACGCCGTACCTCGACATCACCTACCACTTCCTGATGCTGCGTCTGCCTCTCTACTTCATCGTCAACGTCATCATTCCCTGCATGCTGTTCTCGTTCCTCACCGGACTGGTCTTCTACCTGCCCACCGACTCCGGTACGTAGACAGAAACCTGTCCAAAAAAACTTTGACGGTGTGACTAAATAAAGTAGGTTATGAGCGTTTATAAGTGATACGTTTACTTGCTCACGTGTGTGGCACATATCAGGTAAGTATTATGAATGTGGAAACTGAGGAAAAGCTCATGAAGTCACCATTTTGGGGACACTTTCATACATGGAAAATACATGAAATCCACTGGGATGTGCTTGTACTACATGAGCTTGCTAATCTGTAACATTAGAGCATAAATAAAACACAAGTTAGTTCATCAGTTGGCCTGTAGAGCCATAACTTGCCACCATATAAGAGCTGTTTAAAAGTAGCCTGAACGTCTGTCTCTGTGTCCGTCACCCTGTCTCTCTACAGGTGAAAAGATGACTCTCTCCATCTCCGTCCTGCTGTCTCTGACCGTCTTCCTGCTGGTCATCGTGGAGCTGATCCCCTCCACCTCCAGCGCCGTGCCTCTCATCGGGAAGTACATGCTCTTCACGATGGTGTTCGTCATCGCCTCCATCATCATCACCGTCATCGTCATCAACACGCACCACCGCTCGCCCAGCACGCACACCATGCCCCCCTGGATACGCAAGGTTTACACCCGCGATGATTGAAGAAAGTGTTGTGTGTGTGTGTGACTGAATGAAAAGAATGCATCCGTTTGTGTCTCAGGTCTTCATCGAAACCATTCCCAACTTGATGTTCTTCTCGACGATGAAGCGTCCCAGTCAGGAGATCCGGCAGAAGAGGTCGTTCCCCACCGACATGGACATCTCCGACATCTCCGGCAAGGCTGCAAATAAATGAATGATACATTAGCTTTATTAGTAAAAAGCAAAATACACTTAAAAGTTACCAGGATTATTATCATGTTTATAATTAATATGTATTACCACAACTATGACCCGTCTCTCCCCTGCAGGTAACCCCACCCCCACCAGTGTCACCTACCAGTCTCCCATCACCAAAAACCCGGATGTTCGCAGCGCCATTGAAGGTGTGAAGTACATCGCTGAGACCATGAAATCAGACGAGGAATCGAACAATGTAAGACAATGGACACAAGTGGTTACACAATTCATAAAGCAATCCATACGCTTATTAAAAAAAAACAAAAAAAATAGTCTCTACCAAGGCAGCACAAGAGTCGGTGTAATATTGTATTTTAAAAATACTAAAAGAAAGGCCATTTTTTTAATTGCAGAAGCTAAAATGAATTGATTAATTGCCTGGCAAACACGACTCTCTCTCTCTCTCTCTTCCTTCCTCGTCTCGTCTCAGGCAGCAGAGGAGTGGAAGTTCGTGGCCATGGTTCTGGACCACATCCTGCTCTGTGTGTTCATGGCCGTGTGCATCATCGGGACGCTCGCCGTCTTCGCCGGGAGACTCATCGAGCTCAACACGCTGTAGAGGACCCCGACCCACGAGGGGGTTAGGTGTGTTGTCAGGACAGACGTCAGTGTTCTCACACACACACACACACACACACAGTTTGAGTTGATCTTTAAATCCCCTTCCAATGTACACGTTGGTGCGTTCACTGACATTGAGGAGAACGCAGCTAAATCCATGCATCTCCAGATATACATGAGTCATACTTGAAGCTACTCTCGTCTGTTGTTTTTTGTACAGTGTGTTATTGCTGCCATTCCCTCTGGAGTACCTGTTACTACTCTTATGTAAAAGCCATAATAATTCATTTGTTTTGTCTTTTTGGCCACTTGATTTAAGGAGTCAGAGGATTTTCTTAAATGTTAAAACAGACCTTTGAACACGAGAACGTTTTCCATGAGGATCAACTGAGGATGGATGCTACATATCATTAGCAAATACTGTCTCTTAACAGTTGATGAACCCCGACTCATGTTAGATTTGATGTAGAAGACGTGTTTTATTGTTGTACAGCCTGAGTCTGGTTGAGGACACAGTCTGGGTCTTGGAGTGCAGACGAGATTTATTCCTGCCTGGAAGTTTTATTGTTTCGTTTCGTCTGACGCTCTCTTGACTTCTAAACGTGTCATCTATATTCATTGTGTAAATATTCATGGTGTAGTGGCAAGGGTTTGCTTTGTCGCGTGTAAATTCCTCTTGAATCTGCTGTACAGTTTGTTATGAGCTCACTAGTTTGTATTATTGTTTTTGGATAAATGGTTTTCAACCACACTGAAGGATTGTGGTTGAAAGCCAGTTTAAACTGCTCTGCTGTGAACGGTGGAGTTTCTGAAGTTAGACGTTCGTTAGGTACACTAACTGGGTTTCCTTTGGGGAACATGCGGTTAATGCTGATCATAAGTGTGTGTGTTGTGCAGCTTTAACTGTGCCACAGCAAATAAAATGAACTGACATAACAGAAGAAGCCACATCACAGCTGCAGTGTTGCTGCCTGAAGGGAACTGGATTTATTTTGCAGCTGACAAAAAAATAAAGTTTGGTTTATTTATACAATAAAGTTCTGCTGTCATATTGACTTGATCAGTTATTTATATAATCACAGTTGTGAAGAAGTGACAAATAAAATACATTATTCATACATTTTCTACCATTCTCTCTTTCTTTATTGTTGTATTTTCTTTATTGTTGTATTATATATATATATAAGTGGCTTATTACTTCATCGAGAGAATATCTCGTCATGACTTCACGGACATGCAGAGCGTTCAAGAACCACAACTATTGGCTTCCTCGGTTGTTGAAAAACTTTATTAGGCGTGCCATGTAATGACAACCAGCGTTGGCAGGAAGGTAACCGCTAAATCTAGCAGAGCAAAACAAACCGGTATGAAGAGAGTATGAGACAAAGCAGAATCTGAGAAGCTTTTAAATATGAAATATAAGTCACAGCTCCATATTTAGAACGTTTACCATGTTTTCATCAACACTTGTACCATCGAAGATCAAACTGTGGTCACAGTGTGGAGTCGTTAGATTCATCACGTGGTTTCTCTTCAACATTCAACAAAACCTCGTTAGCTGCGATGCACCGATTCAAACGAGGAGCTCAAACCTTTAAAGACAACTTCTGCCAAATACTTCTGGGTTGTTGGGAGTTTTTGAGGAGTTCAACAACTAACTAGAAACACACACACAAAAAATCCTAAATTAAACACGTTAAAAATACATATTAAGAAGAATAAAATGCGTTGTTGGTGTACCCCTTTCAGCACATTTAGCCGGTGTGTGTTTCTAGTTCCAGACCTGAACAACGCAGGTGACACCACGTATTTACATTTGCATAGACACTCGTTCTTTATTCTGCTTCTATTTAATAACAAAAGAAGAACTTGTTGTCATAAACGCGCCGTGTTGGTGCCGGCCGATGCACCTCCTTAATTCTTATGTTGCTACAGCAGCTAGACACGGTGCAGAGCGCACACACTGTTAATAACAGCAGGCACACACTAACATGGCACCACTAGCCTACTGCGAGTGCACACGTTTAAAACAGAACGAAAGCAACAAGAAGAAAACATCAAAAAGAATTATCAAAATCCTCCCGAGCCCCAAACCAGGCCGACGGTTCTGAATAGTGATTCCTCGTCTAAATGTTTAAAATCAAACAGTGCAGCAATACTTCAAGAGATTAAAACACAATACGGCCAAATAAATAGAAACTCAGTGCAAACATCAGGACACACGGGTAAAACAGTGCATTTGGCAAATCATTCATAATAATCCCACGGAGGACTAAGATTGGCAATAACCAGAAAGAGAGAAATTGGCAGTTTTAGCTCCAGTCGGTTTGTTCAGAGACTCCTTCACTCACAGCTTCGTTCATCAACACTGATGATCAAGATACTAAACTAGCTTGGGTTGACACGCCCACTTTAAAGAAAGACTACATTCAACTGAGAGGTTCACTTCTCCTGTGCTGTGAATTAAATGTTGGTGAAGAGAAATAATAAGACATAAGAGTGCAGATAAAGCAGCAGCGTGGGTTTTAACCACACATTTAAAATACAATAAAACATGCTCCCTCTGCTAAAAACACACATTTTCTGAGTTATCAGAGTTCAGTTTTGGAGTGCTGCACACCGTCTAAAGTGGGACGTATTCAGCTGCAGGTCTGAGAGCAGCTGACGAGCTCGTATGGGGATAAAAAGAAGAGATGAAGAAAAACTAAAGCAGTACCTTGAAACCTTGAGGTCCTGATTCACAACAGGAGTGTCTTAAGATGCTTTTTGTTTGATTTCATGGGATTCTCACAACCCAACAAAACAATAAATAACATGCATGTTCCATACTTGAATTTGCGTCGTATTAATGACCTGTGATATTCAGCTCAATATACAAACACCACACTGAGGGGTCAGCAGAATGAAGAACACGTTTGTGCTGCAACCATGTGTGAACCAGCAGTTCTACCTAAAATCACAACTCGTCATTAACAAAATCATACAGCAGCCGGCCAACTACGTCAAACCTAAAGGAACCTTAAAGTATAGAAGACTGGAGAGTGAACTATGTTAGTCACCACAGAGCAGTACAAGCAGCCAGCTGCTCTATCCAGAAACAGCTTCAAGATTCAAACTACAATCATCGATGGGACACCTCATGGACCGATCCAACGGTCAGGACATCATATGTTGGCTTCATTTTAGGCAATATCGTTGGACAATTCCAGTATAATTAATGATTCATTAAGAATGCACACCATTCTGTGAGCACATCCTCAGGATCTCCTCCGTGTTCTTAGTCTGACGGTCTGTCTGACTTGCAAGGAGGAAACACTAGAATGAAACTGTTGATGCTCGTCCGCCTATATTGCATTAAAATGCCGCCCGTCTATCATGGCCAGTACCAACACCCGTCGCTTGGACCGGATGATCCAACGTCCCCGGTCCTCTTCTGCACTCTCTGCAACTACGATGGCTGAGACTCGGTCTCAGGGGGGGCGCTGTGACTCTGCTCCGATTCCACCTCTTCCACCTCCTGAACCACTTCCTCCTCCTCCTCTTCCTCCTTCTCCTGCTGCTGCTCCTCCGACTGGCTCTCACTCTCTACTTCTTTAGTGGGTCCTTCGTCTTCTCCCAACTCTCTCTCATCTGAGGAGAAGATATGAAAGTAAGACTCGTATATAACAGCAGCAAATGAACAGACAGAATAGTGACGAGTCAGAGAAAGAGTCTCAGGTAATGTGAATAGTTTGCAATGCAGCACATGATTGGTTGTTGGGGGTTAAAATCAGAGACAAATTACAGCATTCCCTTTGTTAGGGTTGGGAGGAGTGGAGAGCGTAAGAGGCGTCAGGAACGTCTCTTAAAACCTCCCTCCTCTTATCCAACAACATGCTTTCACCAAGATCATTAAAAGAGAAAAATGTCCGTTCAACTCAAACAAAAGCCCTTTTTCATCATCAACACCAGAATCATTGGTTCTTAAGATCAAGCTTAGCATGTTTCCCTGTGGATCGAAAAGGATTTCCAATCCCAATGCACCACTATTTGCACACTTTAGGATTCATTCCACGACAGAATTATAGTCAGAAATCAACTCCAGGAAGCGGCTTCTAATAGAGGAGGATGTTCTGGAGGAAGATCACACGACACTGAGCTGAAAATAACTGGAAATGCAGGTCTGAATGTGACACATACTTTAAAATACAAGGTACAGATGGGACCTGAGATACAGGATGAACTACATGTACACAATAACAAAGTGTTGGGAACTCTAATTACAACTGAGATTGGGTAAAAATGAGCTGAAGGTCGGACTAAAACCACTAATCAGAGCTTTTATATTAAAATCTCCCGAGCTGCCCGAAACAAATACATCTCGTCTGAATGGGGGTTAAATTAACAAACTGATGTGTAGATTAGAAAGCAAATCAATCAATTAAGGAATACATCTGATACACCAGATCTGGGTCAAACAAGTTTCATATTTTAAGGTTATATTTATCATTTGCTAAACAAATGTTAAGGATTCAGGACAATTCAGACGATAATAGATCAGTTATTCCAGATTGATTGTAATTCTCTAAATAAGATCAAATGTATTTGGAAACAGAGCTGGACCCAGGTCTGGTGAAAACATTAGTCCTTCACCCCGGAGATCTTTGGAGTGTGATTAGAGGCAGCAGACTGGGATCAGCATTGGGCTGCGTTCTACCAGGTTAAGGACTCTACAGCGGAGGAAACGGACCCATTCTGGGGTAATCAGTCGAGATTAAGCCGGATCAGACAGTGCAGAGAGAGGAGGGGAACCTGGACTCTGCAGAGGTCGGTTCTGAGGGGTCTTTGGACTCTGCTGGATCCGGAAACTGTGGACCAAATTCCACGGAGCCGGACCCTTGGCTAGAGGCAAAGTCACACCGTTACACCCCACTGGTCACTATAACGCTGGTTAGTGTGCTCACAGCTGTGACAAAAGGAAACGTGCTGAGGAACGTTGTTCACCATTTCAAACGTTTGTACAAATGAGACGAACTAGCATTTGGGTAAGACACGCACTGTTTAACTGGTATGCCGCTCTGCAAGCTACTTCTCTCTGCTGACTAGTTTGTGTTGCACCACCATGACAACAAACGGTTGCCTGCACCTAGAAGGAACCTGTTCAAATGTGTCAACTGACTTCATCTGGTAACAAATATGAATAGAAGATATTGAGAGATTCCCTCGTGTCAGTTGTATTTCTCAACTCTAACGTTACAGGTTCTTAATAACTCAGCAAAGAGGATGGTGCTATTTGAAGGTGGTGGTGGTGTCTCACCTCTGCTGGCTCCTTGCTCACTAACAACTACATAAAGGGTAGAAGTTGGGAAAAGAATCAAACACAAACTAATGAGAACAGGCCCACTGGAGCGCTGCACTAGAAGCCTTTAACACGAGCGGTTAGGACATGGAGTCAGTGACATTAAGATGCACAGAACGGGGGAGAAGACCTTGGCCTTGCTGGCTGCTTTGTCTGTGCATTTGTGTGTTTTTCCCCCAGTACCTCCAGAGGGGGGCGCACTCTCCTCGGTGTCGGTCCCAGAACGAGGCGTTGGTCCAGGGGAACGCGATTCTGCTCGCAGCCTCCTCTCGTAGCTGAACTCGGGAAGCCTGGGAGCCTGAGGGCGCGTCTTCCTGGCCGGATTCAGGAAGTAGCAGTACGCACAACGGAACGCTGAGCGGGTTGGGAGATAGAAAACAAGAGAGAGAGAGAGAGATTAGAAGGAGAGATTGTTAATGGAGAGTCCTTCTCGTTAAATGTAATGGTGCGTTTCTGTTCTTACCGAGATACTCAAACTCTTCTTTCAGAGCCATGCCGTTATGAGAAAAACACTGGTGGCAGACCAAAGCGTATCTATAGGAAGGAAGGAAGGACAGAGGCAGATGCTGCTTGATATAATACTTGTTCAGTGCATTCAAGGAGATGTTTAGTAAAAGTTAATTTCCATTAATCTTCCTCGTCTAAGTCCTGAAGACAGGAGAAGTATATGCATCGTTCTGCTGCTATAGATTCCCAATCGTATAGGTTTGTACGGTAGAGGCGGTCTGACAATGACTGAACACCACTCCCTTATGGGGAATCAGCAGACTGCTAAATGATACTATGAGTTTGGGTGAAAGTTATGAGCTACTTCCACAAAGGGGTTCCAGGTCTAACCGAAGGGTCTTCACCTGTTCTGTGGTCCGTCCCCGACCAGGTATTCAATGACTCGGTCCACTGCTCCCCTGTCTTTGGGCAGGATGGGTCTTGCTAATGGAGGACCCGGTGGGTGCATGCCTTTAAGAAAACAGATGGGAATGAATACACACACACAAAAGGAATGCATTGATCTTTTTACAGATTCAAGGCTTTACATTCGAGTTCACAGACTTGCTGATCTCTGTTGGCCTCAATACAATGTGCAATATGCACTCATAGAAGCATTTATGACAAGATGCAATCAAAGGCTTTTCAACCTACCTACTCCTGGTATAGGAGAGCAGGGTGTCCTGGGCATCGCCCCCTGGAGGACGGAGGCAGACAGAGCAGATCTCTCCGGCGGTCCTCCTGGAGCTGAGAGAGGGACATGTTCTGTAAGGAGAGCGACACGGGACAAAGACGCAGACGCACGTCTACAACAACTAAGACAAAGGAAACTGGGCTTTCTGTTCATTCCTGTTGCCTTTGACTTAGTGCTTCGCCCAGAATCGGAGAATCTTCACAGTCAGACAGAGACCTGTAGTATTCCTCTGTGAAGCTCTCACTGTAAACTCACGGCGCTGTGTGGGTCCAGACTGTGATGCTCCATCACAGTTGATGTTAAGTGTCTCTGTGTGCCCCCTTACCCACAGGTGTGCCCCCTGGTCCCAACATGGGCCGCGCTCCGGGCAGGGGAGTCATTGCCATTGCACCCGGGGTGCCCATCGGCATGGGTCTCATTGGCATCCCTCTCTGTCGAATCTCTGCATAGAGGAGAGGAATAATCACAGAATTTGGTCTTTTTCAGATGCAATTTGTATTTATTACGTTTTGTAGCGGTCGTCGCTGCAAACCTCTGGCCTGAGCTCCCTCAATGCCACTAAACAAACTTTAAACGATGCTTTATTGTTCCCTTGTGTACTGATGTGTGTCATACCTTGTCCTGGCCTGGGAGTCATCTGAGGACGCAGCGGAGTCGACTCCAGCTCCTACAACATAACGGCAAACAGAACCAGCAAAAGTCAACCCAAACAACAAAAACAAACTAAAAGATGAAACTGGAACAAAAAGACAACGGCACTCACAGCTTTCTTCTTAGCGTCGGGATCAAAGCGCTCCAGGATGAGTTTGGCGGTTTTGTACGTCTCCGTTTCCATCACTTCCTCCAGCTGGAAACACAAACGAGGGAAACGGTCATTTCAACACTGAATTGTGGTCCGTTAGTTAAAACATAGATGAGCCCTGGAGATGAACTTAGCCTGAATCATTTTGTAACTAGCAAAACCTAAATGATGAGAAGGGAAACTTTGTTGTAACAATTGTTGTGGCAAGAAATATGACTTTGCATATTGTTAAAAAAAGACATTTTAACATTTTGAACAGTCACACTCCCTCGCCTCATGACATCCAAACTCTCTTTAAACAAGTCAGTAAAAGCCACACGTATTAAATGATGTGTGAAAAATGTGGCACTTACTATCTTTTTTTTGGAAACCTTTAAATCTTCCAATTTATCATCTAAAAAAAAGGAGACAACAACAACAGTTTAAGATAAAACTCTAGGAAACTGCTCAGTCAAAGTGTCATTTGGTAAGTCATAAAATGAACCAAACCATGAAACAGATGTTTTGTGTTCGCTGGATGGACAGACGGACAACTTACTGTTTCTCTCCGTGCGTTTGGAAAAGAGAAAGACCAACAACTTCCTGATGAGCCACACCCTGAGGACGAGGGAGAAGAAGAGAAGCAGATGTTCTTAGTAATCAACTTCAGAGTCACACTTTTCAACTAACATTAAGTCACCTTGCACACTGTACAGTTTCTCAAAGAAAACACCATGCACACAAGGAACAGGAGCACTCACAGCACAGGGTAGATGAAGAAAGGCAGGGCCATGGCTATTCTCTGGAACCATTGTTCAGGTAGGTAGAGCCAGTACACGACCAGCGAGGTCATCAGGTACAGGACTGACGAGTAGAAGAGCAACCGGCCGACCCACAGCTGCACACACACACACAAACACACAAACACACAAACACACAAACACCACGGTGAGAGAGAAGAAACTGCAATTCAAGCACATCTGGGATGTTTTGCCGACTCTACCTTCTGCAGACGATGGTTTTTGGCTCTGAACTCCTCCAGCTCTTTAATCTCCTACAAGGGAACCGTGGAGGTTTAAAGGTTATTTAAACAGTGTGCAAAGAAGCTCAAATAATTATGACGTTGAGTTCACCCATTGGGAGTTTGCAGAAATCTATTTTCTGTAACTTTAAGCTCATTTTGGGATGGTCAAATATGAGTTTCAGGTTGATAAAACAGTGACCTTTCTCATGAAGCAGGATTGAGGACGTTCCTGCACCATGTTCAGTGTGATCATCCTGTAAGTCAATCATCCTGCTTTTGAGAAAAGCCCCCGATATATTCTATAACTGTACATATTCACAGTGAGAAACTAAAATGCAAACTGGGCATGATAGAAAAACACAGAGGAAGTGAGTGACTAAGAAAGACAAAAAGCAGATCCAGTGTTTAGTCGGTACCTTGTCAATGTTCTCCAGCTGCTCGACTGTGGTTGGCTTTGTCTGGATTGAGGATAAAGATCATCAGACAAAAGTATCAGTGTTGCTCACAGTCAACAGATTAACAACTGATTGATGTCAGTAATCAATCAACCCGGTCACTGTAAACACATGTACTTGTGACTAATCAAGGGTCAGTTCCTGGTTCACTGAAATATCTTGGCTGACTGTCAACAAAAGAAAATGTAACTTCACATTCCTCTACATCTGTGCATATTCCTCTCATTATACTTCTTACTCTCTTTGTATTATTTCATAAACCAAGGGTTGCACTTTGTATTGCTCACCAGCTCCGTCTGTCTGTCCCTTTGACTTCTCTAGTATGTCTAAAAATAGCACTTGAATTTCATCAAGCTCGGGTGCAGGGTTCACTGTGTCGACAGTTAACACAACTCATCTCAAATAATCAAAAATCTACTAAGATTCAGTGTCTTTTGTCTCACTTTTTAAGGCTTGTGAAGTAAAATAATTGTGTTGCAGAGCAGAGGGTCAGTCGTATTGATTTATTTGTAATTGTTGCTTGTATATTTTGGAACCGATTTTATGAATACTGGCTGACGTACAGCATAACTTGGCCCCATGCTAGATTTCAGCCCTCCTAAATCTTTGTAATGAAAGACTCTTCACGTCGGTCACAGCTCTCTCCCTGAAAAGCTCAGAGCAACAAAATCAGTTTTGCCATCTTCTTAAAAAAGACTTTCATCAAGATTTGATGAAACCTGAATTAGTCTTGTCTCATTATTGCTGTTTATATTGTGCCATGTTAACGCCTTGATTCCACTTCAACCTGAAGTGTTTTTTGTTTTAAAGATGTCTTGTTACCTTCCATCGGGATATCAGGGCCCCCATATCTGGAGATTACAGTCGTCTCCTCTTTGGTTCACTGTGGAACAGAAAGTCTCTGTTAAAACACAATCCTGGCTCCAGTTAAACAGTTCATGCTGCTGATGTTAAACACCACATTTAAGCCCTGCTTTGACATTAAACACTTACGTCATCGCAGGATTTAGCAAGCTGCTGATAGAGAAACTGTTCACAGTGGCTGCCATTGTTGTTGTGGATTTACTAAAGAAATATTTGCCCTCATATAACTTATTATAGAACACAACATATTCTGTCAAGACCTCGCATGTTATAACTTATAGCAGTTTTCAGGTAAATGCGTTTTTTAGCATTGTTCTTTCACATGAGACAATTAGGCTAAACTATAACGTTAAGTAAAGAAATGGTTCGTTAGTACCCAGTTCTGTCAGCACTAGAATGTAACCTTACTGTCCTCAATCTGTCCGCTGAACACCCCTCTGTCTGTCTGTCTGTCCGTCTGTCTGTCTAATATTAATATTCTCACTTCTTTCATATATATATATATATAAATATATATATATAGAACATATTTTCGTTATATTCTGTTTTTAGGTTTACTTTGTAACATCTGTGCCTAGACTACAGATGAAAAATAGCCTCTTGACTAACTCTGGCGCAGTTACAGCAATGTTTTTTATTAATGTGCACTGTCCCTTATCAAATGAACCCATAAAGCTAGCGTGAATGCTAACGTTGATGGAGCTATAGCTAACGGTAGCCGCTCTATTGAAACAATACGTTATACAATCATCACTGTGCCAGACAGAAAGGCCGGTAGACTTTACACATATCTTTGGTGTGAGTCAAAGTGTAGCTTAGCTTTAGCTAAGTTAGCATATGTTAACGTAACTGGTAGTTTAGTGCAACAATAACAATAACAGATTAGCATCGTCACGAGCAACACACTGTCTTTTAAGGTTATTCATCTTAATTAGGGCTTTTCATTTAAATAAATACTTACATTAGTTGGTGTTTAAGTGTTTATGCTAGCCGGCCATTTAGCCAAGTTGGTGCAGAAACTACACTTTCCTGAACTGACATCTCTTCTTCTTCTTCTACTTCCTTTTCGGCTTCTTATTATTCTTCTTCTTCTTTTGTTTTTTATTGCGGTTGGCAAACAGCTTTCGGGTGCACTACCGCCACCCACTAATCTGGAGTGTGCACTACGGAGACCCTCTAATAAAGAAAACCAAACTAAAAATAAATAAAATAAATAAAATAAATAAAATAAATAAAATAAATAAAATAAATAAAATAAATAAAATAAATAAAATAAATAAAATAAATAAAATAAATAAAATAAATAAAATAAATAAAATAAATAAAATAAATAAAATAAATAAAATAAATAAAATAAATAAAATAAATAAAATAAATAAAATAAATAAAATAAATAAAATAAATAAAATAAATAAAATAAATAAAATAAATAAAATAAATAAAATAAATAAAATAAATAAAATAAATAAAATAAATAAAATAAATAAAATAAATAAAATAAATAAAATAAATAAAATAAATAAAATAAATAAAATAAATAAATAAAATAAATAAAATAAATAAAATAAATAAAATAAATAAAATAAATAAAATAAATAAAATAAATAAAATAAATAAAATAAATAAAATAAATAAAATAAATAAAATAAATAAAATAAATAAAATAAATAAAATAAATAAAATAAATAAAATAAATAAAATAAATAAAATAAATAAAATAAATAAAATAAATAAAATAAATAAAATAAATAAAATAAATAAAATAAATAAAATAAATAAAATAAAATAAAATAAATAAAATAAATAAAATAAATGAAATAAATGAAATAAATGAAATAAATGAAATAAATGAAATAAATGAAATAAATGAAATAAATGAAATAAATGAAATAAATGAAATAAATGAAATAAATGAAATAAATGAAATAAATGAAATAAATGAAATAATATATATTTCTTCTTAGTCTTGTTGACTCTAAATATTCCATAAGAAGTTTCCAACATTTGTCACTCAAGTTTTTCACTCCAATCTCTCTGAGAACATTTTTCATAACTTCTCTCGCTGACTCGTATCTCTGACAGGATAATAAAACATGGTCCACGGTTTCTTCTTCTTCACAAAACTCACACGTTCCATTGTTGTGCTTTCCAATCACATAGAGTTAAGACAGTAGGGCCATTCCTTAGTCTTGTTAGAATCATCTCCTCTTTTCTATTTCGTCCACTAGAACCTGCACTCCCAACCAATGGTTTATTTAAAAAAAGATATCTTCCCTTTATTCCATTCGTTCTGCCATATCCTTTTGATTTGTCCCTTAATCACCACTTTAGCTTCCGACTTAGTTATATTTACATTAACGTTATTTCTTCAGAGCCCTTTTTGCTGCTTTATCCGCCTTCTCATTGCCATCGACTCCAACATGGGCAGAGACCCACAGAATATTAACAG
Organism: Leptoclinus maculatus; assembly: GCA_032191485.1. Taxonomy (NCBI): domain Eukaryota; kingdom Metazoa; phylum Chordata; class Actinopteri; order Perciformes; family Stichaeidae; genus Leptoclinus; species Leptoclinus maculatus. The sequence continues at coordinate 621,122 of JAVDOI010000082.1, read as the reverse complement.
CCACCCGAATTTAAAGGATTCTGAATAGTGATTGAAGTACTTCATACGTTAAATCCTCTCTGCTTCTGGAGTTGCAAAATGTCAAACTCATTATCACTGCACATGAGTCTGATGCAATCACCACTCTCTCTGGCCTGACGTCCTCTACCCACTGTAAGGCAATAACTATGACCATCATCTCACATGCAAACATAAATCATCACTGAGTCTTTTCCCACACTCCACATTGAATTCTGGGATTACTGCTGCTGTTCTACCAGTTTTAGGGTCTTTAGATCCATCTGTATAAATCTGTAAATAACTGTAGTAATTCATCCTGATGTATGACTTGAAGATCTTACAGTTTCCTCCACATTCATCTCTCATCAGTTCAAGGAGGCCAAGATCAATTTCAGGCTGTGGCAGTAACCCAGGAGGAATAGCTGGCAGAACCACTGCTGGAGAATAACTCTTATCCAGTGTATCTAATTCACTGGCCTTCTAATTCACAACCCAACCAAAGCTCTTTGTTGGCCCTTTTTTCATGTTCCCAGCGTGGCTCAATAGCACTTATTGTTTGAAGGTTGTTATTTCCTTTTAAACTGGCCCAATATGTCACCATGATCTGTATTCCAACTCCAATAGCATTTCCCCCATTTCTACCTGCAATGCTGGCACAGATGTAGTTTTAAAGGCCCCACTATCCTTCTTGTGTGCTTCTATTACATCCAGTTTTCCCAACAAGGTTTTAGACGCCGACCTACAGTATATGCCACACAGCCAGTCTAGAACTGATCTGATCCAACAACAATTACTGAGTATCCACATCATCAACTATTAAATATTCACAGCAAATAATGAAAAGTCTGGCCGAAATTAAATACAGCCTCTTGCTTTTTTACTCTAATGTTAAGATGCAAGTCACGTTTTCCACCACTAGATGTCGCACACATTATATTATGGCACGTGGGCCTTCATTATTCAACGCATCGCTCAATGTGAGCTGATCAGTGAGGCAGAGAATAATATGTTTTAGTTACTCAGGTTTGTCCCTAAAGCCGTGATGATATCACATCGTAAATTAAACAATTAATTGTAATCTTGTCATTGTTATGCATGTCACTGTGTATTTTTTATTTAATAAAATCGTCTCCAAAATATCTGCAATGTAATACTTCAACATTACATTTCCTTTCTAAACAGCAACAACTGTTAAATGTATAGTTATGAGTTATTCTGACAACAATGCCTTTCTGCAATGTGCAGCGTTTTATGACCACACAGCACATGGTTCAGGCTGCAAAACCACATCTTTATGGTTCATCATTTTGTAGGTTTTCCTTTTAGTAAAAATGACTTATTCTACAAAATAAATGTAAACTGCTGAATGTCACGCATCAAAGCAAATGAAGGCCCAGCTCAGCCCCTTAAACACACATTTTGTTAGTGTTTCCACTGCACCGGACATGTTGTGGAATCTCTCGAATATTCAGCAGCATTTTCTCAACTCCCACCTGAGCTGTTTCGGATTAGGCTGCAGTGTGCAGAGATTTTGCCTTCAGCTAAAATGCTCACAGCTTCCTCTGGAGACCGAAGAGTTATGAGCCTAATAAAACTCTCTCTCTCTCTCCCCACATCTCCCCCTTTCTCTCTCTTTCTCTCTCTCTCTCTCACACACACCCAACAAAACACAAACACATTATGTGTATTATAACCGATGACTAATCTTGATGCTGATGTTATTTCCGTTCCATTAATCCTTAATAAATTAAATGCTAAGATTAAAATGAAATGTGGGGACCTTTTTTTAAATCTTTATACAACTCTTCCAAAAAGTAGGCCCTAATGTGTGTGTGTGTGTGTGTGTGTGTGTGTGTGTGTGTGTGTGTGTGTGTGTGTGTGTGTGTGTGTGTGTGTGTAAGTAGTGGCCTGGGACAAATGGATTTTGCAAGTCACACTAATTACATCATCTTTGATTAAGGCAAGATAATTAACACATTTACTTTATATGTATCTTATTTTGAAAAGCCTTGCGAGTATGAGAAAGCTCGGATGAATTTGTTGATTTGCACACGAGACCCAGACTGTTCGGAGCATAAATCTAAAAATACACGTGGAACTGTACAATCAGCAGGTTTCGTTGTGCAGCAAAAGTGAAAGTGAAATTTAATTAAAAACATAGTATCGTATAATAAATGAAGCACAGCAGGAAACCTGCGTTATTGTAATATCTTAGTTGTGATCTTAATTATGTTGCCGTGGTTGGATTTAACATTGATATTGCCTCCCACTAGGTCTTCCCAGTGAGGATGACAGAGGTCCCGCATTGCCACCATTTGCGGTCTGCTGACTGAACGGCACATGGTTCAAAGACACTTCACTTTGGGGGGTTTCGACCCTTTTATTGGACCGAGCGGTCAGTGTGTTGTCTGGCAGAGTAAAGAAGACACCTGCTCGAGGACAAATGTTCACGCCGACGCACGACTCGCTGCTGCGGCTGCTGCTGCTGCTGCTGCTCGGCCTCTCATCCACAACAAGGTAAAGCTCCACTTCTGCTGGCTTCTTTTTGCACAGCTGTAGCCTACATCCCGCTGTTCAGTAATTCACGTTCAACCACTGCTGAAAACACGTGTTTGTTAATGTGTTTCTGTCCTTGACTTCCTTTGCGTTTGTTCACATTTCAACGCACTACATTGTGATATTGCTGTTCTGCACTTTCACTCAATGGAATGCAACTGCATTGGATTTTAATGCACAACACATTTACTTTAAATGGACTAAAAAAAGAAAAACGGGGTGAGCTATAAAATGTTATTACAAGCATGTGCTATTTTAGAAGCAAGCCCTAAACAAGGTTCATTAAGGAAAATAAAGAACCAAATAATTAAACTAAATAGTTTACATGCAGATTCTTTACCTATTTACATTAGTTGAATTATGTCCACATTGTGTATTTATTTACAGCGCGCAGAGATGAGACTTAACTGATGTTAATTTGACAATTAACATGTTTATACGTGAAAATAGGGAAACTATTAGATGCAGGACACACTTAAATAAGGTTAACGCTGCTGCTGTGAGATTCAGTGGTGTCCTTAAGAAACCTCTCACTATCAGCCTTCTACAGTTTATTTAATATTTCTGGTTTCTGTTTCGACATTTCAGGTGTTTTAAAGCCCAATGAGACGTGCGCACCATCAGCCCAATATATTTGGTCTAAATCCGATTTGTTAATCGATTGAGATCCAATACTAAAATGACTCCAGGTCATTATGGCAGCACACGTGATTTCACTTTAAACTATGAGCTTCGTTCATTATTTCTGTTCTAGTCGTCGTCTGTGACCCCAATGTTGCCTAACCAAACATAAAAGCACAAAGCTCACTTAAGATAATTGGTTAGTTTCTTTCCCTCCCCATGTTGCATTTACTTTAATTTAGCTGTTGACCATTAAATAGCAAAAATCCTTTAATTAGACATAAATATTTATTATACAATATAATCCTTATACACCTTTTAAGGTTTTTATATTGCTTTAGATCAAAGGGCTTTCCAGTTTTAGCCTATTTGTGATGACTTAAAATAGCCATAATGCACATTTTAGGGCTACATCAGTTCCTTCAAAATGACTTAAATGTTCACAAGTTCTGAATTACTGCAGGTTATAAAGTCACATCGTCCAAACGTATGGGATGTAACCAGACACAAAACCACCCAGCGGAGTATCTGTTGGTGTAAACAATGCACACACATACTGCAGTAACTCTTCAATGTGCATTGCACAGCCCTCTTGGTCAGAGAGGCATCTGAACACCTGTGTAGTGAGAGAAACTCAAACACGTATCGTGTGACAAAGACTGAGACGTCTCAAGTGTAGCTGCCCACCTGCAGAGACACCTGCTGAGGAAACTGAACGTCAGCACAGCCCATGTATCACGGCAGGTTGTGAAATAGTCACGAAATGCCATTTTGGTTTTTGTGAATATTGAAAAATAAATGTTCTGGTCTGTTTGTGTCGCCCTGGACGAAAAATGATGCCAATGGAAAGTCAATTAAGATCTTTATTCGTGGTGGAGACACATTTAATGCATCCACGTGACAAAGTATTTCATATCCTAAAGACCCCTCATGGCATGAGGGGAAGTGGCTGAGTCCAACAAACACAGACCGGTGTTTGACACCATGTTGTGGGTTTTATGGTTGTGGTTTTGTTGCCTAAACCTAACATTTGTGGCAGTTTTCCTCAACCTAATTATGTGGTTTTGTTGCCTCAACTTAACTTTATGTTATGTTTATGTTAACATAATGTCTTCCCGAAAAAACCCCAATAGACTGCATTTCATACATTATTTCACGAACTGCCGTGAGACTGTGTTGGCGATATTATCAAATAGGAATTATTGGTATTTTCCACAGCAGACACAGGTGTTATTAACACCATTAACGATGACTCCATTCTTAATCGTCCCAGTAAACCATGACAGTGTGAAAGTGCGAGAGACAACAAACTAAAGCAGGACCCTGAAAACTGAAGCCGCCGAATGAAATTCATTCACCATTTCATTCCTTACGCCTGCGCTTCTTTTATTTGAACTGTGGATTGTCAAAATGTCTTCTATGAAAAATGTTCCTCTTGTTATTTATACATATATCTTAACTATCATCCAAAACTAACATGCTGACAATTAGCATTATATTATTCATGACAGTGGTGTGAACAAATTAAAAAAAGCCACTCTGAGGCCGTGATTTACATCTCCTACATACTTCAGGGCCTTTTCTTCGTTTGTCCCTGTTGTTCTTCATTAAGATATTTTACGGCGTCTACTTTCCTCAGCACACAGCCTTTTATTTCTATTTATTTAACCTTCATTCAGTCCTCACTAGCGAGTACCTGGTGCTCTCTTTAATGTAGCTGCTTTGTGTGTTGTTGTTTTTATGTACATGTGTTTTAATGTCTGGATGTGATATAAGTACCTTTTTTTAAGAGCAGATTTTGCACATGCAAAGAAAGGAGTATTTGTTCTGCTTTTTACAAGCAAAAAAATAGACGATAAAGTGTTTTCTGTTTTTCTATTCTTTCAACAGTCACGCTGAGAGAAAGGCAGTCAGCCAGACGCCTCTCTGGTATAGCGTTCCCTCTGTCTTCTGTCTCCAGAGCCAAATGAAGTAATGAACCTGAGCGGAGACGTCCACGGGCTATAGACAACAAGACGGAGAGGAGACGGAGCACAATTTAGTTTTTGACCTGTTTTCAGGTTTTGGTGTATTTAAAGTTGCTGTGGTCGTTGAAGGTCTGGGTTCATCGACTGAGTTTGTTGGTTGGCCTTTGCCATCCTTCTGTTTCCCTGGATTGTAAGTTAAAATCTTGTTTATCAATAAATATATATATTTTTTGTGGCATCAAATGGTCTTTACTTGAGCTTATGTGAATGTGCGTGTTGAGAAGTAATTGAGAAATGATTTTCCGTCACATGCATCTATATCCAGCAGCACTTTGATGTGATCAGCTGCGTGTCAGAATCCAACCTATTATATTATATATTATATGAGTAAAAAGCAGAACATCAAAAGAAAAGAACAGAAGTCACTGTTTAAGCTTTAGCGACCTCTCTTCAGAACAACACTGATGTGTCTCAGTGAGACGTCCTCATGACGAGTGAATGCATAAAATATAAGAAATATCTTTTGATGAGACACTTTTACTGAGCAATAACTGGGAAAACCCCGACACATTACAAGGGTTTCTTTTTACAGAGCTCTTCATAAGGACACGACACGACTAATACCGTTACTTAACTGCTGCCGACCACAGTAGTGCTGGTACTCCTTCTAAAACAACTACTATAGGCAGTAATCATCGATGGAGGGTGATGGGTCACCAGTTAACTTAATGTATCTGCTGCTACTGTTACTATACAACGAACTGCTATTCCACACCACTGTTGGGTTGCTATTATTGCTTATTTTGCAAACAAGATATATTGATGATATTCCCCTTGATATATTTTCATTAATCAGATTTATGTGAGACTAAAGTCTGAAGTTGTAGAGTTGGAAAGCGTCAGTATTAGTGAGGCGTTGCATATATTAAAAAGGAAAATTAACAATAGGTTGTTGGTTATCATGATGCAAAAGCCCAAAAGTAAAAACTAATTAACTTTAACAAGAAAAATAATCTGTTAGGGTTGAAGTGATAATATAGTTTGCAAAATACTGAGCTGATAATGGAAATGCATATTGGTTTTATAAGTTTTAAAATCAAAATTGCAACATTTCTCGCAAGGATGAAAATCCTTTTAATGTTAAAAGCAAATGCACAAATTTAAAAGATGTTCAACACTGTCATAAAACAACCTTAAAAATCATGTGAGTAAAATGAACATTTTCCCTTCAAAGATGCTAGATACTGTACTCGATGTTATTGTTAACAACACTGTAGAATACCTGACTTTATTCTTTAAATAAAATGATGTGTATCCAACCACTCAATGTGATTATATTGTATTTTTAGCTTTTGTTGTTTTTGTCCTTTACTGTTTGACTATTTATACTTGTTTTTTTTGTTTGTTTTGTCCTACTGATATCAGTCTTTTGTTGCACTATCCACTTTGCTGCTGTAATTCTGCAAAATATCTAAGATAAGATCTTATCTTCACCAATCAGCATCCCCGTTTAATGTGAGTGTTTCTTTTGTCTCAGTCTGGACCTCACGAGACAGGATGGGGATAAAATAAAAACATGTAAAGGGCTCTAAAGTAAGCCTCCTAAATGTCCGAAATGGGCTTTGAAGTATACAGCTGCTAAGAATCGCCTGTGCTCCTTATGCGAAGAAAACTTGCTCTGAACATCGGGGTGTGGTTTTACAAGTTGAAAAATATCCAAGAGGTCTCATGACAATGAGTGCATGCCAAAGCAGATCCAGTTTGGGGCAGGCTCAAGGTCAAAGACTAGGTTTGCCTCACTTTGCAGAAGGGTATTGAGAGGATATGGTTTCAGTGGGCGGGAATGAAGATATGTAGAAAAAGGCTTTTTTTATTGTTTACAATATTCCAGTTTCTTTGTTTTAACCTCCAGGGCTTGTCACGATGCAGAGATATTAATTGATTGTAATTACAGAGTTGGAACTCATTTGCCCCCATGTGGATTAAGAGACGGGGGTATACATTATTACCCTGTTCATATTTGTAGGTTTTGTTAATTCTCAGGCCAAACCACACCCTATAGAGTTTTTTTTAAGTATTTTAAATTGTCCATGTATTTACCAAGCTGCACCTATCCGTCACAGTCGGACTTTGGCTCCATCACTTCGCCGTTTTTAACGGAGAGCGGCGCCGCTCTGCTGGACCAGAGCACCGCTTCGGCGAGACGACTGTCCGACTACCGGGGCTGCTGCCACCACGAGCCGCGGCAGCAGTATCCTCCTCCTCCGTGGAAATGGACTCTCCACCGGGCGGAGCGTCCCATCACCTCTCCGCCGCCGTCCTGCGTCCGTTTGCCGGGGGATGCCGTTCATCACGAGTACCGGGGACTACGATCCTCGCCTGAGACGATGCTCAACCCCGGTCAAGACTTTCTGTACGGTGGAGCTGTTTACGGCGCCTCCGGTTTTCACGCACCGGCGTTTGCCGGAGACCCGCGGGGTTTCCCCAGCGGATACGCGGCGTTCAATCCGGACTCAGAGCTCCTATTCCCGGCAGGACACAACAGAGTCCTGCCGCCGGTTTTCGACCAGATTTTGGAGCACGCGGAGGAGAGAGTGGACCCGAGAGAGAAGATTACACCCGGGAGCCAACGGCAGAAAGAGACGAATCGGGCACCGCGGACGAGCTGTCACACCGGGGGGAGCAGCAAGGTGAGGGCGGGGTCAGAGTCACCACGGGCCGGGAAGGAGGACGAGGAGGATGCGCCGTCATCCAGCGGCAGTGGAGGAGACTATTCCCCGGGTAAGTGGAAGTCATACAAAGCCATGAATTCAAGATAAAAATAGAGAGATAGTATAATTCCTAACTGAGATTTTGGAAATTTTTGAAAACCCCCACGTGCGATCACTTACATGCAGACAGGGCCACGAGAGCTGTGTCGGCCTTCAACTTCAACTGATAACTAGACTATTTGATATCATAGGTGTTTCAATAACATCATAATGATTCATATATAGGTATTATAATTTATTCATCTTCCAACAACTACCTCCATGTTCTTTAATATAACTCTTTTTGGCTAAACTGAATGAAAATATTGGCAAGAACCGGAAAAGGCCCCAAACATGCAGCCAAGAAGAGTCTTTTAATTATTGACATTCTGTCAGAAAATAGACTATTAGTTAACTCTTATATTTACGTGTTTGTTTATTTGTTGTGTAGGCTGATATTATGTGTTTATTCAGTCTAATATTAGACCAGGTTCGTCTTTTCAAAATAAAGCTATGGGTAATAACAATAACACAAAAAATGGAGCCTACTTTTTTTACGCTACATTTCAAACACCTGAATGTATTTAATGGCCCCAAAATAACAATATAATCAAATAGTGAGAGACTGTTGAATGTTTATACGTTTAAAAATCGTATTTTTCATTATTTTAAATTTGCCTATAAATGTGATTATTTATCTATTTACATCAATACAATTAGTTATTATTCAATATTCTCTCCATTTGTTGGCAATTGTTACACCTCCAACTGAAGGTGGTTGGTGGATGTTGAAAGAGCAAACAGTCACGTGGGCTCCTAACCGTGCGCGTGGGCCTAAATTTGCCTGTGACAAACAAACTTGCAGATCTACAAACGCAAACAACGTAATTTGCCACGAGAGCTTTAATTCTAGACTTCATTAAAACATTCTTAAGTTCATGTTAACGTCTTGAACTCACTGTTTTGACTTAGACCTTGACATTCAACTTTAATTAAAAAAATTAAAAGTAATTTCAGGAAAATTAATCTCCAACTGATTCACATGAAAGTAAAAGTTGTTGCACCATTCACAATAGTGTTGCATTACATTAATAATGTTCCAGAAACACTCTAACATTAGATTACGATTCCTTTGTTTCTGGTCATATTTCTTTGTAACAGCCCTTTCCCTCTCTATCATTCTCCCTCCCTCTCTCCAGCAGAGCTCCCTGTGAGGAGGAAGAAGCGATGTCCGTACTCCAAGCAGCAACTCACAGAGCTGGAGAGAGAGTTTCTATTCAACGTCTACATCAACAAGGGCAGACGCGTGCAGCTGTCCAGCTTTCTGCGTCTGACAGAGCGGTGCGTGCATGTTGCAGTATTCCTTCAATTATGATTTATTTTAGCCTGATTCACTGTCTTACATTTGACAGATCTGCTGGGCCGGGGGACACAACTCAACATCTTTGGGTTTTGGACTGTTCATCATAACACATTTCAAGATGTCTGAGAAGTTTAGAGTGGCGTTTTTCACTATCTGACTATAAAATCAAGAAAATATTTGGCAGATTTATTGATATCAATCAAAAAAAAATGTATGTGATGATCATCCCTATGAATATTCTGCTAACATACCCTCCAGCACAAATACATCAACCATGTTTCTGTTCCTTTGCTGATCCAGACAGGTGAAAATCTGGTTCCAGAACAGGAGAATTAAAGAGAAGAAGCTGAAAAGTGAGACACTGCTGTACCACGCAGGGTATCACTTGTTCTGATGGACAGAGGAGGGACAAAGAAGTAAGAGAGAGTTCTTCTTTTAACGCCGTGTGCAACCCGTGTGACAGCTCTGCATTATTCCACGAGGAGACAGGTGAATAGGAAAGGAATCTAAGATATCACCATGGAAATTCCCCATTGAATACTTGTATTACAAGTTTTCTGAAAATGTTAAATGTGCAAATTTTAGTTTTATCAAACATGTGCTCATTTGCATCCATTTGATAAAGCCAAGTTCCAAATTCTTGTTTCATCTTGTTGACATATTAGAGTCAAAGGTTTCGAACGAGGGAGTTTTGGATATCTCTTTGTATCCCTCAATAAATCAGAAAATACTGTCAGCAGCCATTAAAAACCCATTTCCTCCATGTTTTATTAATACATGTAGTATAAATCAGGCTGTGAATGACGTGTGAACAAACCCCTCTGTGTTAACCTTCAGAACATAGAGAGGAATGAAAGTGTAAAGTTTGGTGTATGTAAGAGCGACTGAAGTGGAGATTTATCATCAGAGTCTGAGAACAAACTCATTCAGAGAAAACGTCCTTTAAAGAGACGTTTAGTTCAATTACAGATGTTTAGAAGACTCTACAGGTGAAGAGGGTCAACACATGAACTCATAGATATCACCATGAAGCTTCACCACTTCATTACTGATATTAAGATGATTATTATTGTGTTACAAGTTTTCTGAAATGTGATGTTTAAATATGCAAATGAGGGATTATCTAACGGTCACTTTTGGTGAATTCAGTAGAAATCTACAGACGCAAACAGCAGTAAAGTAAACCCCCTTAGTGTGTATTTTGGATGTTTTCTTTCCACTAGTCTTAAAGATCACAGGGAATCAAAATGACCCCAAATCTCAAAATGAACCGGTGTATAACAAAAGAAGAAGTTTTTGCCTGTAGTGTCTCGCCTTCATAGAGACATAAATAAAGGTAAAAACAAACAAATAAATGCATAAATCCAGTTCCTTCCTGACTTTTTCTAGAGCACAAACACATCCAGAGCCGTCTCTCTAATGTCACATGTGTTATTGTGGAGAAATGAACCGTCTCTCTGTCGGTCGGTCCTTCCTGTCCTTTAAAACACGAGGACTTACGTTCTTTATCGTTTCCCTTAAGAAAACAACAACAAACGAAACACAGGGAAACCTCAGATCCTCGTCTGTGGAGCCTCGTGTTTTGTTTTTAATGTTGACCTTCTGACAATCTAATATGTGTTATATTAGGTATCTTTCTATCTGTATTGATTTTTGAATTATAAATCCTCTTAATGTTCACGTGAATTTGTTTATGATTAAAAGGTAAATAATCACAATATACTTGTTCCTCAAAAAAAATTCAACCATCTATTTAACATATAAATATAATAATTGTAGGCAAGCGAAGACAATCTAAGTTCATCATTCTGATACCGGCTTGATGTTGTTAGTATTGCGTCTGTGTTTTTATGTAGAATACTGTTGAAAGTGACCGCATGAAGAAGGCAACACGAGTTCAATCATGTTCTGTTTTGTGATGAGTTAAATGTGACAAAGACAATCAACGAGCCTCGATCTTCTACTTCTGTTCAAAGTGTGTTTCCTTGCATTTACTGCAACATTTGGATGTCATTATATTCATGTTTTATATGTCAATACATGTACACTTGAAGACAATGTAATAAAAAAACGTTTGCTACAACATCTCGATGAGAGGAAGTGTGTGATCCTTGTTCATGTGGAGTTTTATGACGTGTTTTAAATGCATTTCTAATTTAAAAAAGGCAAATCAATGCGGTATTTAGAGGTTAGATTTAGTCTGATTGTGTATTATGAACACCTCTTAATGGTGCCACAAAGAATAGCTACACAAACTACAAGTTATTTTAAATGCTACAGTGTTAAACCATTCACAGGATGTTGTCTGAATGCTTTTTTCACAGCAATAAAATGAAACATGTGTGATCACTTCTGCACCAAAAAAAGCATTCCCAGAAGCTCAATTAATTAGGCGCTCATTTTAGTTGGACGATGCCCTGAATCGTAAACACAAACAACTAAAAAGCAGATTATTCAGCAGGTAATTGCTGCCCCGGGTCCCATTGATATACAGTTTGAGTGAAACCGTCAAAGGAAACTGGTGAAAGTAGTAAATAGCGTCTTTTGTCGTGCATTTCTGGACCCAGACAGCGGAAACACACAGTGAGTCCAAGGCTGCACATGAACCTTGAACCGCAAAACAACCACCATTTCCTCCACTTAAAGGCTTTTTATTGGGGCAATACAGACCGTCTGCTGTCCCTCTCATTCTCTCTTTGTCTCACACATTCACTCAGTCTGTGTGTGTGTGTGTGTGTGTGTGTGTGACGTAAAAAAGAAAGACAAGGAGATGAAAGGAGAGATTGTGTTTGGGTTTATTGTAGGTCATTGGTTGAATGCCTTTAGTTCAAACTACTTTTTATTTGTATTTAACCAACACAGGCATGTTTGAAAGGGATTTATTTATATTCCTATTATTGCCAAGCATCTTAAAGAAATGGATAATGTAACGACAGTAATCACATACAACTGACAGTAGGCCTGGAAACACAGCTTGTAGTTTGAGCACAAACAGTTATTGTAGTGCAGTAGTAGTAGAGGCGTCATTAGTAGTGTAGTATATGTAGACGTTGTATTTTAGCAACATTATTGTTGGAAAGAGAAGAAGTGGCAGCAGCATATCGCAGTAGTGTATTGAGATTTGTAGCAGTAGTTATACTCCTGCCAGCTGAAATAAACAGTTGGTACCACGAACAGAAGTTGTTGTTGCAATAATAACAACGCTTGTTTATGAAGCACATTTCATTCCAGATGGAGGAGAAATATGTTGCACAATGCGTTAGCAAACACGGGCGATTCAGCCACCGACACTAAAATAAAACATCATGAGTAAGCTCAAATTAAAACAGATACATAAATGATACACATATATAAACATATATATATATAGATATATACACACATATATGTACTGTATATATATCTATATATATAAACATACACATATACACATACATATATATATATAGCTATATCCACACACACACACACACACACACACACACACACACACACACACACACACACACACACACACACACACACACACACACACACACATATATCTATATATATACACACATACATGTATACACACACACACATATATATATATATATATATAGAGAGAGAGATATAGATAGATATAGACAGACGGACAGGCAGACGGACAGATCTCCTGCACCAGAGCAGTTATGATGTTACTGCCATCTAGAGGAATGTATTGCAGTAATGTCCCTCTGCCCTCAATCCTCAAAGGTCCGGCTACATTAACTTATAAGCGCTGATTCATGCGTTTCTTCATTGTATTACTGGGACCAGTTGACAGGGCTTATACCGAATACTAAATAATAATAATAAAAAGGATGTAAAGTACCCGCCTGTTGAAGTATCTTATCTTGCATTATACAGTTTAGGACTCCCTCCGGTTTGCACACAGTTTAAACTCATCATGCCAGCAGATGGCGCTACAGGTGCACAAGACAGCGATCAAGGTCTATGTTAGAACATGTTGCAGCAGCTCCTTGTGTCTCTAAACCACGCCCCCACACTGGTAGTCTAATTTTATAATATGTAGATCTTGAATTGTTCATAACCACTGGTTCATTTGACAAATATATATCTATATATCTATATATATATATATAGATATATAGAGAGAGAGAGATATCTATATGTATATATATATATATATATATATATATATATATACATATAGATATAGATATATATCTATATATATGTAGGCCTATATAGATACTGTATGTGTCTTTATAAATGTAAATTATGTATAGGAGAGAAAAACAGCCCTGATTTCCCCGAATGAAGATGCATTTTTTTAAGATAATCCAACGGGTTGTTAAATTATTTATTTATCTTAAAACGTACGTCATCCTTCACTTTTTATTAAAAAGTATAACTCGCCAAAATTGGAGTGGAACAAAACATCCCCTCCCCCCCCAAAAAAAATAGCCGAACCAACTCATAAATAAAAATATATATAACATCCATGCAGCTTTGCAAAGCTGCCAAAAAATAATTGTTGAATTAGGCTAATGAGTAGAGTAAGTAATTAAGTAAGTAAATAAGTAAGTAAATAACAGCTTTAAAAGAATCAGATAACAGGTTGCGGAAACGAGATACAATTAAAGGCAGCAATTAAAAGAAAGCTCACGTTGCACCGCCGAAATTCGACGGTGATTTTGCAAGAAATTCACAATATTTTCATTGTAATATCAGAATAATATAAGAAAAGCGCTTCTCCAGACAAATAAAAAAATCCAAAAGCAACCTGTCCTCTGAATCTCAATCCCGTTACTTTGATGCCACAAAAACGTGATTTTTGTCACTAATTATAAGCTTTGATTTTGCATTAAGAAAGTGGTTTCTGAAGCACCTACTAAAGTGTAATACCACACACACACACACACGCACGCACGCGCACACACACACACTTCAAACAGGCTTGTAAAGGACTCCCTGCTACTTTTTATTCGACTTGTAAAACGGTGTTTCAAGTACAGAGATTTAAAAAGCTTGGCCTATGTGTGCTACATTCAGGCCCATCTGGCAGGCAGGCTAGAGGGCCTATTATCACGTTTCTGAGCACAAAAGAATGCTAAGATTTATTCCCTATGCTGGGTAAATACAGTCTAACCATGTGATCCGCGGTGTAACCAATGGGCAGCCGAGACGAAGGTATGGGCAAGGAAAAAAAAAATACTACCATTTTAGGGGAGGATGTAAGCCACTATACCGGCCCCATCTAACGTTTTACAGTCGCACTTAAGTGTCTTTTTATTGAAATCATAAAATAAACATGTCGCTAACGAATTATTATTCCATGATGGGGCTCCAGACTGAGGAGCCGTACGGGGCACATTTCATCCCGGGAGGCTTGCAGGGTTCGACGGCAGGCTGCACGAAGCCAGCCCGGAGAGCGGAGGAGGAGGAGGAGGAGGGGACCCCCGGCTCACACATTCCGGATTTTTCGCATTTTTCCAACAAACAAGCGAGCTTAAACGGCTTTTCTCCCTGGGTGAACACCTCGACTTCCCCTTCGCCCTCCTCTCCGCAGCTGCAGTCCACCCCCGGCGCCTCCATCCCCGGCCTTTTTCACCCACACCACCTCCTGAGCCACCAACACCACCACCACCACCACCACCCATACTACGGCCATCAGACGCAGACCCATGCCGAGCACCTCGCACCTTCCGCGGTCGCTTCCGACAGCAGGTTCGTCCGCTGCTGGGAGGGGGCGACCCCTACCTCGGAGACCTCGCTGTCACACGCCTCGGCCGGGTTTCCCGGGTGTGTCCCCGCTCAGGGTGACCTCTCCGATCCGAGCCCGAGGTACGAGGCGGTCAAACCCGAGAGTTCGCCGCCGCCGCCGCCACCACCGCCGCCTTCGCGCGACAGCCCCGGGGATTCCAGCTTCGCCAGCCCGACCGAGGTGGTCCTCGAGCGGCTTGGGACCGTAGAGGAGCTGGGAAGGAAGCCGGAGCCCAAAAAGGAGGACGAGGAGAGAAAAACAAAGATTGACCCGGGTAAAGACAGATACAAGCTACCAACCTCAGGAATGTTTATTAGCGTTTAAGAGGTGGCGATACACAGGTGTGTGTGTGTGTGTGTGTGTGTGTGTGTTGTTGCGAGTGTGTGTGACAGAGAGCGAGAATGTGGCCTAAGTAAGTAAGTGTGTGTGACTTTTATAGCCCTATAAATGTCTTGTAAACGGTAAAATATAAAACTTTATTGTCCATTAAAATAATGAAGGTGCTATTGCTGTTATTTAACAATTTGTCAGCAAAGACAAAACAAGTATAGCTTCCGCTGCATTTCTCTCTTCAGATTTGTGCAGGAAGTAGAATGATGAGTTATTCTATCTTTCTTGCAATTAATGCACGAGCTTATTTAGCATTAAAATACATATACACACACATGTATACTTTAGACTGTATGGTGTACGAGCATGTATCCAAAACGACCTTAATAATGTATATAGGGCCTTTACTGTTTAGCTTGCACGCTTCATAATGCAGCACGCCTCAACCACAAAGAAAGAGTTTTGTAATAATAATATTTTTTACTTAAGATGCACAAAAGTATTTTTAAAAAGCTTGAATTAAAATAAACTAAAATGACAAAGGAACACAAAAAAAACCTTGTCTTTGGGCTAAATAAAACGTCTGGGCCAATAATAATAATAATAATAATGAAGATAAAGATAATAACAATGATACTTTGTATTACATTTTTACAGTTTTTCTTTGCAAAGTTGTATTCCTGGCATTGCCTTGTAACTTTCTGTACATATAGGCTGTTGGTTTATTGTTACAATTGATGTAAAATTGAATATGAACTTCCACTAGCTTGTCAGAAAATTAGGTTTAAAACATTTTAAATGTCCAGGTTTTAACCTAAGAGTTCTACTTGTTGGTACATAAAAATGTTCAGGACATCTGTGTCGAAACAAAGTGACAGTGAGGTGTGAGTGTACGGCTGCCAACCCAAAGCCCAAATACTTGTTGCTCTCAGCTGTCGGTCCGTCTAACCATAGTTTTCGCAGCACTCTCTGGCTGCCTATACTTTTCTTTTTAAGTGGCCAGTAAATTATTTCAGATCAGTCAAAAGGTTCAAATACCGTTCACCCACTGCAGTTTAACTGAGTTTGGCTTTTTGACCAAACTCAAGCAGAGACTTTATTGGCTACTCTGCTGTTTTTATTGCTGCTAGCTGTCCTCCCAAAAGACATTTTCATCTTTAAAAAGGTTTACAGCTACATCACGAACCACAAATACATATTTACATAATCACACATTATGTTAAATTATTAAAATGAAGGAAAGGTAAAATCAAGGCATAAACAACCCTGATGCTAGTAAAACTGTTGTAGCTTTGCTAAAAGGAGTAATATAGTTAAAAAAATGGAAAATAATCAAACAGTCTGTATTTATGGAGCTGTGTTTGAACAAGTGAGATTGTTTCTTTTTCTAATGAGCCAAAAGTTGCAGGCTCATAAAAGTTGTTCCTGTGAATATTTATTTTCTTCTGATTTTTATGTCAGTCTTTGAACTCCTTACACACACACACACCTACACACACACACACACACACACACACACACACACACACACACTCACACACACACACACACACACACACACACACACACACACACACACACACACACACACACACACACACACACACACACACACAGCAGGCGTGCGGTTAAAAGTAAAAACATCTACGCCACCCTGTGTCTTCTTCTGCAGAAAACCCAGCAGCTAGTTGGATGTACGCCAAGTCCACCCGGAAGAAAAGGTGTCCGTACACCAAACACCAGACCCTGGAGCTGGAGAAGGAGTTCCTCTTCAACATGTACCTGACCAGGGACCGGCGCCTGGAGGTGGCGGGACTCTTAAATTTGACAGAGAGACAGGTCAAGATCTGGTTCCAGAACAGACGGATGAAGATGAAGAAGCTGATGATCAGAGAGAGGAGGGGTGTGAATGAATGATGGATTTTGTTCTCTCTCTCTCTCTCTCTCTCTCTCCCTCCAGGATATAGGTGAGGATGTGGTGAGATTATAGCTGGTAAAAGAAAACGCAGTGCACCAAGATGCCCACAACATCTTTTAACACCAGCTGGCACGAGCAGCTGTTACTAAGCAACGGCTTGTGAAGCCAACATGGCTGCCCTTGGAAAACTGCAGTGTGGGGGGGGGGGGGGGGGGGGGATCTGCAGGGGGGGGGGGGGACCAGGATCACACAACAATTCCTCAGAATACACATTTACATTTACAGAAAGACACATAAATTGAATATAAAAACCCATAGTTGATATCAAAGAGTTTGCTGTTTTTACGACGCATCTGTTTTTGTTGAGGCTGTATATCTCACATGTTCCCAGAAAAAAACCACTTGACACATACTTGACTCCACAAAAATGGTCTGTGCTTTGTGCCAAAGTACGAATATCATTTTATGAGTTAATGCTGAAACTTTTGTCCTCATAAAAAAACTGCTTTTCGGTGAGCCAGGCGTGACTGTGCTTCATCTGCTGTGGCCTGAAATAGTGTTTATTTGGAATCAACCTAAAGAAAAACACTTGTGTTAAGAGAAACCTAAAAACCTAAGTATTGTAAAATCAAGAACAGATTCACCTTTAAACTTAAAGCTGATCTTCATGTTCACTGTTATTTTAGGACCCGAAGCAGGACTTCCTGTCAATGTGCTGCTTCACACAACATATTACATTTCATTACACATACATCACATTATGTTGTGAAATACATGAAAACAACGTCACACGTGTGAAATGTTTGGTGGAATGTAACTAAGTACATTTACTCAAGCACTGTGTACTTAAGTACAAATCTGAGGTATTGTACTTTACTTGAGTATTTTCATTTTTGGCTACTTCTACTCCGTTACACTTCAGAAGAAATGATTGTACTTGTATTTTAATATGTTAGTTACTTCGCTAATTTAGACGATTGAAACAAAATATAAGTAAAGTAATAGGTTTTAATATATTATTATTTTTACAGGTTAATATACAAAGTAATCAAAATGAGCTCTTCCTTTACCAGCTAAATAATAAACATTGATGCTAACACTTTTACTGAAGTATGATTTTTAATGCAGGATTTTTACTTGAATCTGAGTATTTTTACTTTGTAGTATTTTTCCTCACAGCAGTTCGTGAAATAGTCACAAAATCGGTTTTCTGTACAGGAACACACGTTTTCTTTTTCCGTGTCGCTCACCAGGACTTCTTGTTCGGGGACGACATTACGCTACAAAGAGGAAAGTTAGGTTTAGGGAACAACACCACTTATTTAGGTTCAGGGAACACATCAAGGTTAGGCTTAATATAAGTACGTATATTAAGTTCAGGCAACACAAAACACTGCGCTAGGTTTACAAAGGCGCTGCACACTGGTCACGTGGTTAAAGTCCTCTTTGATTGACCCGTCCACCATAAGTGGTCGTTCTCAATATTTAATACTGCGTCACTAGCTGCATGCAATTAATAAAAAATGATTCTAATTGACTTTTCATTGGCATTGTCTTCGTCCTGAGCGACACGGGGGAAAAAAAACTGACAATTTGTGTCCATAACAACCTTATGGATTATTACTCAGCTTGTAATTTTAATACAGAAACAACATTTTAACTAAATAAACAAAAAGGCTAATTATTAAATAGATACAATAAAAAAAACACTGCAACACCAAGAAGGAGGCCTGCACACAGATGACCAGTGTGTTTGCTCCTGATTGGAGCAAGTCTCTGTGTTACAACCAACCCAGTCTCCCCTGAAACTGTCCAGAGGAGAGTTCAACCGTCGGCTCATCAATGAGCTTCCTTGTTTCTTTGTTTTTATAAACTGTGCATGTATATCGCCTAAATGGGGCCTATTTGTTGTTATCGTTGTTGCTGTGTTGTTGCTATATGTATATCTGTTGTTAATGTCTATGTTGCTCTACACACACACACACACACACACACTCTGGTGTGACAGCAGTCTGATGGTCATTTCTCTTTGTCAGAACACACAGTGAGACGTTTTACACAGAAACAACGCACAACCTTCATCTTTGAATGTACGACAGCATCAAGTCAAGTTATTATAGGAATATTATGGGATATCAGTATTTTAGAAGTGTTTTTTTTTTGTTTGTTCTTCACGAGGATGAGACGGACTCAATCAGAACACATTCTCTCTGGGAGAAAAGGAAAAACACGACAGGCTATGTTAGCCTACAGCGGCGGTGACACGAGCCCCTCATCTGCTCTCATTTAGGCCCAGTGTGCTGCTCGCGAGGATTTGCTTCAGTGGAATAAAAGTCGGATGACATCATCGTTGTTTAATGAAGCGCTTTCTCTGTTTTCATTCTTCTCCCGATGTGACGTGTGGATTGATCATCTGGGCCACATCGGGTTTAGGGTTTTATTAATATTTACATGAATACTTTATGTAGTTGTAGATTTATCCGTGCGGTTTATTAAGGTACCTGTTCAGAATCACGTAGGCTAACAACCGACTACTACGAAACATAATTATAATAATAAATATTCAGTTAGATTATTATAGATGTAATACAATTACAGTTGCATTGGTAATTGCAATTTTGTATTATATATTTCGTGTGAAATGGACCAACATAAAATACTACAACTACTACTATTAATGCTAATAACAATAGCAATCATACTACATTATATATATATTATTATAATATAATATAGATACTACTAATACTATACTATTAATGATGATAATAACAATAGTAATCATACTAGATTATATATATATATTATTATAAAATAATATAAATACTACTACTACTACTAATGATAATAATCATACTACATTATATATATATATATTATTATATAATATAGATACTACTACTACTATTAATATTAATAACAATAGTAATCATACATTATATTATATATATATTATAATAATATATAAATATATGTTTTGTAGCCAATTGTTTGGTTAGATTATCATGATAAAAATAGGCTAAAGTTGTAATGTTATTTATACTTTTTGTCTCAAATGTTTATATTTTGTATAAAATTGAAAACACACAAAATACTACTACAACTACTACCAATACTACTACTATGTTTTTGCAGCCAATCGTTTGATTATAGAATAATAGAATAAAATATAAATATAAAAGTATATATTGTACATAGTATATTGTAATGTTTTGTTTATTAAAATGTTGATATTTTTGTATGAAATATGAAATACTCCTATATACTGCACTAAAGCTACTTGTCATAGTAAACTTAGTCCCGTTCTCATCATGTTATTATGGTCTGATCCGACACGAGAAAAGCAAAGCCAGTTATCTCGTTTAATCGGATTACAGACCAATAACATTATGATTATATTATCCCAACGTCAAGGTGTTTGTCTGCTCTCAGGTAGTCTGAGTCCCGGTCCGCAGAGACACATTTCGGCCTCCTTGTTTCGTCAAAGTCAGTGCAGCGCCTCGCGGCTTCCCTCCTTTATGGCGGCCATATAAAGTCATCCTACTGCAGGGTCATAAACCAATAGCATGCATTTGGAGAATAAACGTGACTTTCTCCTCTCCTCACCCCCCCTCCTCACCCCAAGTCAAGACACAGAGAGAGAGAGAGAGGCACCATAAAGCCATTTAGCCCAGACAGCCATCGGGACTATATGGTTTTATTGGGACACCCTTTCCTGCCTTGGAGCCTCAACTGTTCTTCTAAATGTTAAAGTCATTGTCTGCAGATGAGACCCAGACAGCAGCAATCACATTTCTACACACCGCGAGACCCCCGAAAACACAGGACGTTTCATTATGTCTGAGGAGAGCTTCAGTCTGGATTCAGTTATTTCTTCAGATTATTGTATCTGTGGTCTCTAATGTAAAATCCGGATTACCGGATAATTAACTCCATGTTTTTTGTCTTTGAACAACATAATAAACTCAAACCTCAATAACACGATTTGCTATAATGAATGGATTTTTAATTCTGTTTTCTTATTAATTAATATGAAGCCGTACACAATGACCCCCTCGTCTCATTTTCCAAATTAAAACGCCTGCGCGAGAGTTATTATAGCTTCATCCAGTATTAAGGATATGAAAGCGGAGAAAGACAAGAAAGCTTGAAAATACTAATGAAGTGTGTATTTGCAAAAACAAAACATATCTCAGTTCCTTTCCATTATTTTCCTTTTTGTGCTCCACGAAGTATCAATCAAACTGGTGTTGGTTTATTCATTGCGATTAATAATTTATCTCTTTCTGCAAATGAATCCTTCAAACATTTCAGTTTACATTTAATAACAACTAAAGAAGAAATAAATTAAACGCCCAAACACAGTGAAACGTGACAACAAAAAGGTGAATAATGATCGAAACACGCGCTTTAACAGTTATTGTGCTGCAGAAATAAAACAGGACGATAAGTGATGTTCAAATTATTGCTCATGATGAACTGTTGTTCCCAATAAAACGTCTGCAGTAACATAACGTAAATTCACAGTATATAATAAATAAAGTGAGTCACCGGTTCAGGCTAAAGGATTATTTAGGAAAAGGATTCCTGCAGCATGCTTTTGTCGCACATGTGGGAGTTGTAGTAGTAGCAGTAAATACTGATATGAATAATCTTCTATTCTTTAAGATACAAGCCTCGTTTCGTTTCTCTCCAAATAATGTGAAACTGATTTAGGATGTTTAATCTTCATCGGATCAACATATTAAAAGACTAATACAAGAAACAAACAGCATCCCAAAAAATGTCAAAATTCTGTCTTCTCAAAACTTGATTAGTTATGTAATAAATAGACAAAAAAACAAGTTAGTTCATTTGCAAATTGCATAAAAGAAAAATAGAGTCTATCTCCTTCAGAGAGCTCCTTCCCCCGTGATAGTGTGTGATACTTTAAATCAGCACCCAATGCAAATATCTCATCTATTGTGTTGTATCTATTTAAACTGCTACTGGGTGCTTTTGACTGGGGTCCACGAGCCCATATTATGATATTTCTTTAAAAATAAAAAAACACTAATTACAACAGAAAACAATGTAATTAGTAACAAATGGTAAAATAGAATAAAGCACCACGTGAGATATGACAAAAACACTAACAACCATCTAAAAACGCTGCTGCCCGTTGGTGTAATGACTGACTTTGTCCGCTGGGTGGAGGTGTTGCACCTCGTGAGCTGCAGCGAGTTGCCGCAGTGGTTCTGTGGTGAAAGTGTGAAAAGGAACTCTCTCTCTGGACTTCAAATCTCAGGAGAAGATGAACTTTTCAGCATCTAACAGACTGAAGGGTGACACTAATCCACCAGGTCAATTAAATGGAGTAAATTAAATATTTTCAAATGCATGTACTATTTATACTTCATGACATTCAGCCTATTTTATGGATGTTTATTGCAGATGAAGATTAAACATTAAACATGAGATACTTTCAGAAAAAAACGAGTCTGAAATATCAGCTTTTAAGGAAATAGCCCACAATGCCTTTGAGATACTTAGCCAGTATAATGATTTTTATAAAATTATTAAAGAAATAAAGCTCCCTCCTTTGGAGACATGGGGTAAAGAGAAAGGGACATTCAGTATATTATTAAATAATATTTGCGTGATTGAGAGGTGATGCTCGTTTTTATTAATCCCGTTTTAATGTAGACAGCAGAGTAACATGAATGAGAAACATTCACAGTAGTTTACGTCACTGCATTACTGCAGTCAGAAGGGTGTGATTCTACTTCCACTTTGCTTTTCAAAATAAAACTCTCTCTGCAGTCACTTAAACCTGCCTCATGCTAATCCCCAACCTTTAAAACCTGCAAAGGGACAAAGGTACACTTTTATTCTGTAAAACTAGATAGAAAAAAAGCTTCATTGTTACCCTTTCTTCTCTCGTAGTATTTAAAAAAATGAGCCATTTTATTTTATTTCATTTAACTTTAAGCTGAGAAATTGGAAATGGCAAATATCTCATAACAAAAGGACAAAAGCATGAAAACGATTGTAAGACGACAACATATTGCAGAAAAAAAGGCATCTTGTCATTTTAAAAAGCGCACTCTCTTTCACGGCTCATGACATAAATCAAATGAGTTTTCAAATACATGGAGGCATTAAAATGTTGTCGACACATCTTTGTTCTCGTGTTGTCAGAGAGTTGCACGGCTATAAAGAGGTAAATCATAAATCATAGAGAAATAAAAACAAAGAAGATGTATCACCAGCAGGTTTTTTTTCTTATTTATGCAGTAATCCTTGAAAACATCGAAGGATTCACAAGCTGAGCCGTTGATCTGCAGCAACGGTGGGAAGAAAGAATTGTGCTAACATATCACCATGAAACTGCCCCAGTTTGATTATTTACATTAAGGCTATTATTTTTTATATTACAAGTTTTCTGAAAATGTATGTTTAAATATGCAAATGAGGCATGTTCTTAATATGTGCTAATTTGCATACATTTACAGAAAAGTGAACATTGGATAAAGAGAAAATTCTTGTTTCATCTTGTTGACATATTAGAGTCAAAGGTTTTTAAAGAGGGAATTTAGGATGTATCTTTGTATCACTTCATAAATCAGAAAATACCGTCAACAGCCATTACAAATCCATTTCCCCCATGTTTTATTAATAAATGTAGTATAAATGAGTCCGTGAATGCTGTGTGAACAAACCCCTCTGTGTTAACCTTCAAAACATAGAGAGGAATGAAAGTGTAACGTTTGGTGTATGTAAGAGCGACTGAAGTGGAGATTTATGGATCAGAGTCTGAGAACAAACTCATTTAGAGAAAACGTCCTTTAAAGAGACGTTTAGTTCAATTACAGACATTTAGAAGACTCTACAGGTGAAGAGGGTCAACACATGAACTCATTGATATCACCATGAAGCTTCACCACTTCATCACTGATATTAAGATGATTATTCTTCGTATTACACGTTTTCTGAAATGTTATGTTTAAATGTGCATTATGTAATGGTAACTTTTGGTGAATTTAAGAGAAATCCACAGACGTAAACACACAAAGTAGTAAAATAAAAACCTAAATTTGTATTGCGGATGTTTTCTTTTTACTAGTCTGAAAGAAGAAAAGTTATGGAAGAAAAATAGAGCAAAATCTCAAAACGGAACATGAAAAAACAACGTTATGTTTCCTTGGATGTCTGATGGGCTCGTAGCCATTGAAACGCACTCCAGATTTTTACCACTAATTCGGGCTACATTTCACACACAACTGACATTTAAAAAACGATTTTTTTTTTTTGTCACCAATTCAAAATGTAAACTGGATCGGAGGCCTTTTAAAAAATCTTGAGGTGTTTAGATTCACTTTAGTACACGTGTGTGTGTTTGTGTGTGTGTGTTTGGAAACACAGCTTTCTCTTGAGTGCAGATGCCACAAATTCCCCCTTTTCTGTCTGCACGATAATTTACACGCACTCAGGTCATAAAAACATTTTTTACGAGACGACCCCGCAAGCCATTGGCCGCGATCGGGTTATGTGTGCGCGTGCGCAGTGCGTAGCTTCCTCACGGGCAACCTCCTCTCTCGCGCGCTCTCGGTGTAGCCCAGAGCTGCGCCTCGGCACCTGCGCGCCTCCATGGACGGGTTCTCTCTACATTCTTGTTTAATTTTAATCTCTCGGCAATGTTTATATGTATATTTGTCTCATTTATTCGTTAAAGTAATGTTTTAAAGTGAAAACGTGCAGAACAAACGTCCCTTGTTTACGTTTATCAGATTTAAAATAACGTTAAATGCCGAAAGAGAAAAACAAACGGGCGGAAAAAGCTGCGTAGGTAGATTCATTCTGCATGTTTTCTCTCCCGTCTCCTTTGGACAAATTCATCTTCCACTCATTCCGTTTTTGGATGCTTTGAGTTTTTTAATTTTGTGTTCTGCTTTTGTTGTGTTGGTGTCAGGATGCTGCGGAGGAAAATGGAGTCCAGCAGGCTGCTCACATCAGGTACCGTGATATCCAATCATTGCTCCTCTATGCATGTGTGTGTGTGTGTGTGTGTGTGTGTGTGTGTGTGTAGACTTAACAGTCTTCTGCTGCGGATTGTTGTGATCTTAATGTCCCGGATGTTGCATATAGCTTTAATTTATTAAGCAGGTTTTTTTTACAATGGACTGCAAAATATTACAGAATATCTGAATAGGTAATGATACAGTAGACTCTATCACTAGCTAAATGTCTTTTTCACCAGCACATCAAACTAAAACTGCATATGAACATAATTCCTATATAAATATATATATATATATATATATGAATAGATATATGAATAGATTGCATATTGGAGACACAAGAAACAGGACTCTTGTTGAACTGTTCCTGTATTTCTCAAACGACTAAAACGGTTGCAAGACGAAAACAAGAGGGAGCAGCTCCTTTTATGATTATTTTATAGTTAAATAACATAATAACGTTTGGTTACACCAGTCCAGATGCAGAAACTGTATATCAAATATATATATATATATATTTATAATTTAAAGGGTGTGTCTGTACAAACTAACAGATGTGGTGAAAGCCTTCAGGAAGAATACATCTAGAATGTAAATGGTTTAAAGATGCAGACGCTGATATGAGGACCTGAGCCCTGAGCCGTCCTCATTAAGACACTTAAGCTGTGTTTATGTATTTATCTATCTTCAAACATATGCAGGAGTTATATCTTTTGATATATGGTGTGTCACAGAAAGTGCCTTTATGAGTGTCCTTCAGCTGAAAAACTAAAAGGAAACTAGTCTCATTTTCCCCATTTCAAACAAAAAAAACCTTTTAAAAATGGGCCTGTAGGTTCCACGATGGATCCTTCTAAGAAAATGTTTCCCTTTAACATCTTAGCGCTCTCCCTTTCTTCAAAATGCTTTCCTGTGAAATAGCTCGAGGCCTCCATGAAAGAACTGCATTTCTCGTTCCTCCATAAAACTATTGGACAGATGGACAGAAGGAACCCTTTTCCTCTGTGTTTTTGTTTTCATTCACGTTCTTTTTATGAGGGCAGCCTGAATGTCAGAGGGACAAAAGAGACAGTATTTTTCTCCCTTTTTTTTTTTGAATTTTACATTTCTCTTTTTCTTCACGAGTGCAGCAGGCGGGGTGTGAAAGATAGAGAGAAACAAAGACAGTATTTCACTGGTGCTGCTCAGTCAAGCTCAGCTGGCACTCAGAATTTACAACCTACTGCAATGCAGCAGGGAGAGAGTGTGTGTGTGTGTGTGTGTGTGTGTGTGTGTGTGTGTGTGTGCGTGTGTGTGTGTGTGTGTGTGTGTGCGTTTATGTGTCCATGTGTGTGTGAGAGAGAAACAAAGAGACAAAAGGAGACAGTGACGCAGAGAGTGGAGACAAACATTAAATTAAAGAGGCAGACAGAGAGAGACAGACACCTACAGAGACCAGTTTGTGTTTTTATGTTAGTAAATTATAGAACATATTCTTCTTCTGTCTCCGTCCCTGCAGGATGCTGCAAAAGATTTCAGATGCAGCCGCACATTTACAAAGAAGAAATCGACCTGCAGGTTTGTCCCTAGAGACTGATTTCACTGTTTCTACTACAGCAAACCCAGAGAATTGATGCTGATCATCTGTTACTGACGTTTATCCGCAGACGTTTCACATTTAAGGAAGCTCTTTCTTATGCATTTCACTGATCACATGTTTCTTGTTCTTTATCAGGACTCGCACAGCTTCAGCAGTAAAGTGAAGCAGTTGGCCCTCATCATCTGATACAGGTAACAACATAATAAAAGACGATATGAGCAAATAAAAAACAAAAGCCACTTAGTTTTGTATCAACAATGATTGACTGACAGCCTGTTTCACATAGTGAACTAATTCTCTTTTGGATTAAACACAAAGATTATTACAAATATACAGAGATAATGAGTATGTTGTGTTGCATGGTTCCATTTTTGTGGCTTTGAATTTGGAGTGGTACTTTGGATAAACTGTTGATGGACATTCAGGTGATTGCATCCTATTCTTAATTTGTTCTTTTAATTTTTAAATGTATTTTAGGCCAAGAGTGCCATTGCTATTATAAGCCACCAGGGGGCGATATCCGTAAGGGAATATGTGGAGTGTGCACATGGAGAATCACTCAAAAAGACAAACCTTCTCTCAAAGCTGCACACTTATTATTTAATATTTTCTTAACTGATCAATTATTTATTTCTTAACTTGCATCATAAACGCAGATCAGCAAGAAGCTAATTCATTCCAATACGATGGATCAATAAAGAGAAATAACTGATGAAAGCTCCTCATCATCAATGTCCTTTAACACAATCCTAATAATTAATAGAAGTAAAAAATAAAACATCTTTAGATGTGACTGCAGATCTGCATGCTGCGTCTGCTGCGTCTGCTGCGTCTGCTGCAGGGCCACAGCCGGTCTGTAGTTTGTCTGTTTTAACACCAGAGGGCGCTGCAGGTTCATGTTCTCCACACTGCATCAGTATTCTAGCTTCATCAGCTCCTGTACACACTACCGTAACTCCATCATCATTTAGCGTAAGGGGGTCATGAAGATTCTCTTCTCCCAGTTGCCTTGAATGCACCTCGAACAGGGCGACCTGGTCCCGGGACATGTTCTGTTTGGTCTGGACGTGGTTTTATGCCGCAGCTGCTAGGAGGCGTTATTCTGCAGGACGCCAAGCCGAGGCGCTATAAATCACAGATCCAAGTGGCTACACTTTGTTAATTAAAAGGAGAAAGATAAAGTAAACGCACTCTTTACGCTTCTTGAGCATTGAACGTCTTTTACACTGGAGACGGTTCAACCTGTGCGTTATTAATACTTTAAATAACTGGTATACGGTAGCTGAACATTTTGGAGATATACTCCAACATTTCTTTAAAAAAAGAATAAATAAAAACTAAAACCTGATTGAAAAAAGAGAAAAAATAAATAAATATATATATATATATATATATATGTGAAATACAAGTGTTATTTTTCTGTAGACAGTATGTGTATGTGCCTTAATTAAACCAAATTCTTATTGTTGACATTATTACTATTGTTATTCATATTATTATTACTGTGCTTCTTATTATAAACGTATCATAAAGTAATTTAAGGTGTATTTTCTTATGAAGATGGCCTACATGTAGGCCTAACTTTTGGTTTGTTTTGACACTAATGAAGCCGCAGAGCTGCCGAGGACACACACACACACACACACACACACACACACACACACACACACACACACACACACACACACACAGACCCGTCTGTTTTCACAGAGCCAGTTTATGGTTTTATGGCTCCCCATTTACGGAAATCAAAGCAGGAAACAAACGCTCCAAACAACATTCCAGGAACATCCGGAAAAATGCGAACTGCGTTTAGTCTCTGCTTGTTTTGGAGGAAAGGACCGCAGTGAAAACCCCGCACGGGGGTCTCAACAAGGTGACGGCATGCGGATCCTCCGTTTTTACGCACACGATATAGAATGTTTACGCACGGATTTTACACCAGTCACACAAGTCGAACACAATTTATTTAAGGAGGATGTGTTGCCTTCAATTATATTATATGCATTCATTATATCAAAGGGGAGGGGGGGCGATAATTCAATTAAACACACACAAATACAAAGAAAACTCATTATCTTAGGCATCTTCAGAAAAAGAAAAACCCGTATTCAAAAAGAAGCGATAGAAATAGAGATGAAAATAGGAATGAAATGCATTGCAACCCCTCTGTGTGAATTAAAATGACCACAACACGCATTATCTTCTAATCTCTTAACAGCACACAACCCCCACAGATTAAAGCGGGTTTCTTTCTTTGGCGCCATTATCGAATAAAGTGGTTCTCGGTGCAGGGACTAATAATGTATGAACCCGCGTGGGAGCAGCAAAAAAAAAAAGGAAAAAAAAAAAAACGGAGCACGTGACGGTAATAAAGTGTGTTTTATTGCCGGTGGTTTGACAAGCCCCAAAATATAACTCAGAGAGAATAGCCGACAGGCGGCCAGATGGGATTGGAAGCCGATATTTGTCCGAAATCAACAGAATGCTCTTTGTGTCGCAGAGAGAAACACCGGAGACGGCTCCAATAATCAGCTTCGATCCGCTCCGACGGGACTTTACAGTAAAGAGCCTCCGCGTAATAACGCGAGATTAGAACGGAACAGTAAGTGCGTCTTGTTTTCATATTTGGCACAGAAATGAAGTTATGACTGTAAGGATAAGGGGGGCAGATGGAGGTGGAGGTTTGGGGGGGGGGAGCCCCTAAAGGCCCTTGTTTACGTGAGTGAAGGGGTCCAGATCCACCTGTAGTCCAACATATAATGTAATTATTAGAAGACGTTAGTTTGGGCTGAAAGGCTCACATTCTGCCGGACAATCGGACTTCAAATTCACGTGTTACGGCGTGTTTCAGTGGTAAGACGTGACATTGATTTCACAACATTGATATTTAGTTCGTGTTGTTTTTTAATCAAATCATATTTAATAAAAAATGCTGCTACATCATAATAACACTCCGGGGGATTACATAATTTTTGTCTTATTTTAAGATCCTAAAAAATATATATATATATCAGTTTTCAATTATACGTTTATTTCCCTTTTTATATCAAATAAATTCAAGGACTTCAGTGGTGTAATATTGTTGTCTGCCCTCACAGTGCAGAGAAGTGAGTGATGCCAAATATCAGTTCCACGTCATTCTCTTTGTTTATTCTATTTTTTCATAGTGAATTAACAAAGAGGTCTGTGTAACATATTTCCATGAAACACAGTCTGTGTGTGTGTGTGTGTGTGTGTGTGTGTGTGTGTGTTTGTGTGCCTTTTCCCGCAGCATGTGTGTTCTTTAGTGGGCATACAGTTTGTACTTTAATTTATGAAGTGGCTAAAAAATATTCCATATGTTGAGGATTACCAGGTTCAGGATTTTCACATCATAATCTCCCATTTAGGGACGAGAACGTTATATTTTTAAATAAGGCTAAACTGTTGATAATCAACATTGAAATGAAGCTGTTGTATCAGAAAGCACAGATTTTGCTGATTTGCAGATTTTGCTGATTTTCACTTTAGTAATTTTAGAAAATAACTTGAAGACCAACGTGCAGAATGATTTCCTGCTCGTGTGTGTGTGTGTGTGTGTGTGTGTGTGTGTGTGTGTGTGTTTGAGTTATCAGGAGTTTAAAACTGGACGGCTATCTGTGCTCACACCAAGCCTCGCTCCTCTGAGGCCATAAACAGGAGCGAGAAGACGACGATATATATAGAAGCAGTTTATGACAAGGGGAACATTTGGATTAGAGTCACAGCTGGGGACAAATACAACAACAGCGACATTAATCTCTTTAAATCAACTTTAACTAAATAATGGTCAGGGCTGGATCACACCTTTGGTGCAGTGATTTCCTGAGAGGCTGGCACATATTTGATTACATTTCATCGGATTGTGCACAAACGTAAATGCTCTGTACAATGCAGAGTGCCTATGACTGGTATTTTCTATGAATTAAGGCAACCTAATGTATTTAGAAAACATTTAGCAGCTGCAGACTCTTAGATCTACAGACATCCAAAGATGTTGAAGTCCAGATTGATTCGCGACAACAAACATGCAGCTATCGATGTATTTGGGACAGGCCTGGATGTTTATCATATATAGGATCAGTTATTCTTTTTTATTTATTAGTTTGTGGAAACTAGGCGAAATAAAAAGCCTACACATTTTTTAAACTCGATTATTTTAATTGTATTCGTCATCATTCGTGTATTTAAGGATATTTTAATGTAATTATGCAACGCAGGGTTGACCAACAAAACGGAGCTGCTACTCAAAAAACATGACAAAGATAAAAAACAAGGACAGTACATTCTTGTGGAATTTTTAAATTGGAATCAGGAAGAATGTAAACAGCAGCAGCTAAACTATTTGGGCATTATGGGAATGTTTTTTCCTTTGTAAATACCATCCTGTCGGTGATGTGATTTGACTAAATTCCTTTTAATTTCAGCGCCATTGATTTGATTAATTTGCAAACATATTTATTTACGTACATGTCTCGTCACAACGATTCATTTCGTAATCTACACAAACACAACGCGGTCAGTGTTGATTTCATCGTCATCCGCGGCTTCTGCTCCCTCGCGCTCGGTCAGCGTGAGACGGTGCGCGTCGATCTGGAGGGCTGGAGGTCGCAGTTAATGTCTAAACCGGGTTAAAGCGGCTCTCAGCTCGGCTTTGACCCGGCAGCGGGCTGGGGGCGGAGGGGTGAGCCGGCGGTCAGCCTGTCTAAGATGAAAAAGTGAAACGACCCCAAAGAAAGAAAAGCCACATCTGAATGGCTTTATGTCGCAGCTCGGGACGAGAAGCAGTTTATACGAGAGTTTGTCTAAAATGCAGTTTAAAAAGCTGCTTTACGAGCTGGTTGTGGTTAAATGGCCTGTTGGAATAACAACTGGGAGGTGTGTATGCAGCATTATATTATAAAGAGTATATAAAGTAAAAACAGCAGATTCAGCTCAAATAACATGATTTACAGCCCAGGAGCTGACGGTAATCAATACGTTACCGATAATTGAAAATGGATGATTAAACGGCAGCTTCAGGAAAAATCAGTTAACGATGTAGCAGAAAAATAATCAATTAAATTCTGTTCAAAAGAAACATTTTTAATATAAAAATGGCCATTTTCTCACATTTTAACGCTTTAATTTCAAGCTGCCTTTGCACAACAATAATCCACGCAGGCATGAGAGGAGAGACCAGGGGGGGGGGGGGGGGGGGGGACAATGGACTCGCGACTCCCGCAGGCCGCGTGAACTCTGGATGGTCCCCAGCGCGAGCCCCTGCCCGGCCCTGTCCAGCGCGAGGACTAATGAAACGGTGAACCAGCGGTCAACGATTCTGATTGACCCTCTCGCGACCCGACGGCAGCTAGGTTACATTCTTAAAGAAGAATGCTCTTTACAAAAAAAAAAGAAGAAAAAAAAAAAACCCAAAACGTTGTTGTTGTTGCATCTAAAAAGGAATCCGCCAAAGTTCAGAGCATTGAAAAGGTGTAAGCTAATGATTCCTGTATTCAAACGCCTCATTCAGCAGGAGCGTTGGAGGCTGGAGTCATTGTGAAAAATGAAAGTTTTAGGTCAAAGTCTTTTTTTTAGTGGAGGCATGGATTAATAGTCCTGGACTGAATAGATCCTTCACCACTTTTCATCTGCAGATATGTGCTCTCTACTTTCATTACTCAACTCGACCCATTCAAATACGCTGAGAATCAATGTTTAGCTCCTTTTTGTGTTTATACCTTTCACGAAACTAAATCTTGCTTTACATAAAGTTTAGCTTGCTCCCTCTAACTCCAACCAACTGCAGCTTTTAGCAACAAACGGTTTAGGGGTTTTTCACCAGCCCCTCATCCGGGACCGCCATGGGAATTTAGTAAATGTAAACAGCAGAAATGAGTCCACGCCAGAGCTCAGAGAATCGCCCGAGGCAGGAGCTGGAAACAGACAATCCCTCATGGCATCGAGCCCCAGAAACATACAGTAAACACACACATGTGCACAAGTAAGTACATGTCAGAGATGTTAGTGATAATATATATCAGTGTGTGTGAATAAAGACACGAGGTGTGAGAGAAGAAGATGAGATATGATAGTATTGCCTTCAGCCTTGGCATTGATAAATAGAGTGGGATACAAATCAATACATACTATATTTGACCCTTTATTCAATATGTACACAGTGTACAAAGAGACAACACTAACTGTATGATATCAGTCATATCGGTACAATTGCCTTTCATTGCAGATTGCCAGATTATAGTTTAAACCCTCGGTGGCTCCACTGGCAGACGACAGACGATGAATAATAAACACCTAGGGGCCAGGAGGGGGGGGGGGGGGGGGCATCATAAATGCTCTGCAGCAGCATCTAAATGAGAAACTCAGACTTGCCCCCCAAAGCATCGTAATCTTCATACGAGTCCGATCTGAAGTGCAGGCCAAGTTCAGAAATTCGCCACCACGTCTCCAAACCGCTGCAGAGTCACGTTTGTGCTGCTTGTAAACGAGCTGGTGGCTTGTTGGGAAAACTTTGGGCGTGAAAGCAGCCGTCATTATTATTGCATCCTCAAAATAAATAAAAAACCTGACGAAGCTGGTGAAGTTGGTGGGTTGACCAACTGCTTGTGTTTAATATAAAAATATATAAATTAGAAGGCTTGTTCAAGCAAACTGAGGCCTCTTATAGGGTTCTCCTCTACGGAAGCAAATCATTTCCTCTGTTTTTACATTCTATTTATACTCATGGCACTTTATCCGATCCAGTGTGAGCGTATCAAGGCCTACCTCTGTGACATAGCTATAGGTAGCTGTTAGAAAGTCTCCTGAATGATGCATTATGATGGAGAGTATTTCAGAATATAGTTTAACTACTACAGACAAGTGTCACTGTGGCTGGGACTGGTAATGGTGGTTATTACAGGTAAATACTGTATTCTTTCATTGGCCTTTCGCTTGTTCCATCATCGACAACTTTTAGGACTTTCCTCCACCAAGGAAATTCTCAGTCGACTAACGCTCATGATTTTGTCGACTTATCGATGAGTCGATTTGATCGATACATCTGTAAGACTCGAGTTTCTCCATAAATAAATGATATGTACTGATGAATATACAGAAATAATTCATTCCGCATGAAAAAACGTCTAAAGTCAACTGAAGAAATCTTAGTCGTTTCGACCAAAAGGACAGATTAGTCGACTAATCGACTACTTTCCGGTGGAAGTGAAGCCACTTCTTCTATTTCATTCTGTAAATCTCTCCCTCACCGAGCTACAAGGCAGATTTCATGCAGATATTTAAACTCACTACAGTTCACAATGGAGGCTGCCAGTCCTGCAGATAACTTGCTTGCTTACAGTAATTACACTTATATATCAGAATAAATGTGGTGTGTCCATAATGATTTATTGATGTCAAATAGCTACATGCTAGCAGCACCATTAACGGTCTCAATAAATTACACAATGACACCGACGCAGCGCGTGTTGAGCAGTGCAAACATGCACATCTTTTAAAAATAAAAAATGAAGGGGTGAACAGTGAGTCATGTCAAATAAAAGAAGAAAAAACAACATGAGTGTAAATCTCTGTCAGCGAACAAGAAGAAGTCATCAGCAGCCGGCCGTGAAGTGAACCTTCGCCTATATATACCCTGTAGAACCGAATGTGTGTGGAGCTGCCTCAGTCACAGATTGGGTTCTAGGGGAGTCTATGGGCGATGACTAACCATCCATCAAAATCTAAAAATCTGGTGACCGCTAACAGGGCTTTATAGTCCTGCTCTCTTTCACACTCCACAACTCAAGCTTTCCTTCCAGGCTACCGGTTGTCTCAGCAGCAGGAGTTAGGTTGTCATGCCTTTGCTGTTTTGCATCCAATCTGAAATTGAGCAGGACGGTTTGCACGTGCAGAGATGTGATTACTGCGTGGGTCTAATTCCCTGGCAGCCTCTCACTTGAGTCTTGATTAAGACATCAATTCTGTTGCAGCAGCAATAGGCTTAAACGCAGCATGGCTCGCCGCCTCGATGACGGGCCTCCTGCAGCTTCCACAAAGCATTTTGTCACTCCTCATTTAGCTTTTTGTTCCACATTCACACCACTGATGGCACCAACCGACACACCTCAAAGCTGCCTTTCCAGTTTTCACCACAATAAATACATTTAATGTGTTGGCATTTGCTTTGTCCATTTTTGTCTGGACAGTTCACAATAATTCAGAATCAGAATCTTCTTTTTAGTATTCCTGCACTAACAAGTCTCCAGTCTTTGCATCTGTCTTGATGGAGTAACACAGAAATAGCAGCTTTAGAAACAAAAGGACAACCAAGCTGGACAGATAAAGGACTACAGAAGAAGTGACAACTATATGAATATTATATAAATATAAAAAGCAGCAATGGCCAATAATAAAATAAGAAATGAAATGTTTGTATACAAGTGTTCTGTAATTTGTCAAATAGTGCAAAGAAATGCTGGACGTACATGCTCCGTATGATAATGTGTAAAGATGATATATAATGTAACAGTGTTGCTTTATCTTGTCTAAATGTTGCCAAATGTCAGAAATTGAAGCTTTAAATAATACATAAGCTGAAAAAAAAGGCTGAAAGTCCTCCTGTGAAATGAAAAATAAAGCTTTTACTAACACTTCCCATGGCAAAGTGTGGCGCGTAGCTTTTTGTCTGTGTGCTTAGATGCTACTCCACCACCTCCTATGAAACAGAAAGGGAAAACATTTTCACCAAAAAAGTGACATTTATCTGCTTATAAGTCATCCCATTAATAGCTAACAAATGACTGAGACTCATAATACACCCTGCGCATGAGCTGCTTTAATGCCTCAGCCAAGCCAAATCATTTTCTCCCTGCTCTCTTTATTAGAGTATTACAGGGTATATTAGGCAGAAGTAATAGCACATCGCAGCACTTATTATTAAGAGGTTTTTGGCTGCAGCATCAGACCTCCATCCCTAAGGAGCAGCTGCTGCTGCAGCCAAAGAAGAAATCCTCCTGAGAGCCTGGAGGATAAAACACGGATTTATGGTGCAAACATGATTTTTCATCATTTTGTGTCATTTATAGCGAAAGATATTCACGCATGAGTTGCACACAGAATACAACCCCCCCCCCCCCCCCCCTCATTATATGACCTTCTCTCTCCGTGTGAGGGCTTTAATTTAGCATATTCTCACTTATCTCTTTCACGTTTTTTCGATTTGAGATTCCGCGTAATTCGCTTTCATTTCTCAGCCCTGTCGCATTTTTTCTCGTTCAGCTGGCTTTCGCATCATTTTTTTTAAAGCCAAGCAATGCATTTAAAAGCCGCGGTGGTGGTGGTGAACGGGACACCTCGGGCTGACCCCCCGGCCTAACAAAGCCAACTACTAGTCACTGTCTGGGAACCTTTTATCTCATTCTCTTATTGGAGGCCCCTTTCTGACCGGCCATGTTTTGTTGTCCATCCTTTTGACTCGCCACAAGGCCAAATATGGCCCCGCGCGGGTCCCTCAATATGGGCGAGATTAATTTTTCAGCTCCGGCCATCTGTGTGGGGGTAAAAGTCAGTCAGCTAAAAGTCATAAATCTACAGTCCGCCAGCGTTTTCAATAGGTGCTGTGTGTGGGAGGGGGTGGGGAGGGGACAATTAGAGATGGATAGATGGATAGATAGATGGATAGATAGATAGATGGATGGATGGATAGATAGATGGATAAAAAGATAGATAGAAAGATAAATAAGATAGATAAATAAGATAGATAAATAATTACTCTTCATGGTAAATGATTCCTAACGTTAAGTCCACAAACATCTATTCTTAACCATTCCCCCCCTGCCAACAAAACTTCATTAGTCCTATAATGAACATTCAACCCCCCCCCCCTTTCAAATTATCCCATTACGTCTGACATAAACAACCCGAAGTGGCCTCTCTCATTGGCTGGCCGTAGGGTCACGTGGCCCGCGCGGCCGTCCGTCTATTTGACAGCCGCAGGATGGCTTGATGCCAGAGGGGGAAAAAGAGACAGAGAGAGGGGAGAGAAAGAAAAATTAGTATTCTCCTACCAGCCTCGCTATAAATCAATCATGGAGTCCTACGTGGTGAGCTGTAAATATGCTGAGCCGCAGTTCCCGCCTTGTGAAGAAGATTACAGTAATTTTAGTGACCAAGGGGGGTATTACAACAGCCCCCAGGACAGTGGTAGTTATGTAGGGGGCTATCAGCCCCCTCCACCTCCATACACACCACAACAAACCGGCTACCACTCTTCGCAGGGGCACCGCCGGGAGGATGGAGAGGACCACTCGCAGCACCAGGCTGCGCCCTTCCGCGGCTACAGAGAGACGGATGCCACCGAGAAGGAGTCGAGGTTCCCCGTGGCTGACCTGCAGTGCCAGGCTTGGATGACCTGTGCAAAGCCCGCTCAGGTGCAGAGGAAAATGGCCTGCCAGGGAAAGGACAAGCCGCCTATTGTTGTCTACCCGTGGATGAAGAAAGTGCACATCGCTCATGGTGAGACAGCCTGAGGATTTTCATCTCTCTCTTTTTAGATCTCCAATTCTCTCTTACTTTGATTTCTGCATCATTTCAGTTTTCCTGATTCCCATGTTTATGTTGTTTTGTTTGTCTGCCAGGCTCTCTCTCTCTCTCTTTATCTCTCTCTCTTTCTTTCTAGTGTTTTGTCCATTTGTGAGCACCGTTTTTTGTTCTCGAGTTATTTATGATCTCAGTGAGGGTCAGGAAGAATTACAACCCCTATAAAGTTTTATGGCCCTGCCAAAGCGCACGTTTGTGCATGTGTGTGTGTGTGTGTGTGCATATGTGTGTGCGTGCGTGTGTGCGTGCGTGTCTCTGGTGTGCAACGTTGCAACTGAACAAAAAGCTGCAAGTTAAAAGAAAGTTTAAAGAGCATGTTGGACCTCTTCTCGGTCAACCACAAATACAGATTAACATTTAAAATGACCACATGACAATAACTGCGATAACAGTTATTTACTATGTCTGCAGGCTAACTCAATTGTATTTATGTTTAATTATTTAGCTTAATTTAAGTTGTAAGCTTTTGAACAAATATATAATGAGTGAAACAAAATAAAATAAAATGTAAATAAATACAATAAAAGATCTCCCTTCAATTTTGTCCCTGAATTTATGTATTATTATGTTATTTTTTACAGTGAATCCGAACCACGTGGGCCCGGAACCGAAGCGACTACGGACGGCCTACACGCGCCCGCAGGTTCTGGAGCTCGAGAAGGAGTTCCACTTCAGCCGCTACCTCACGCGCCGCCGCCGCGTCGAGGTCGCCCACGTGCTCTGCCTGTCCGAGCGGCAGGTGAAGGTGTGGTTCCAGAACCGGCGCATGCGCTGGAAGAAGGACAACAAGCTGCCGAACACCAAAGGAAGGAGCAAAAACAAGAAAGCGACGGACAGCAATAACAACAACAGCAGCGGCGGCAGCAGCAGCGGCAGCGACAGCAGCGTGAAGGCGGTGATAACCGTCTGAAAAACACAAGCGGAGGTCGGCTGTCAGAGGCCGCCATGTTGGCACCTTCACTCTCCAAAAACTGATGGTGCTAAGTTGATCCAGGGTGACCGAAACTATTCTAAACATGCTTTAAACATTACAAGCTTTACATTACAGGTCCTAAATAAGGACCTATAAATTCGCTTATGTTTTTTGACTTATAGCTTAACTTTTACTTTGTTTTTAAATATTTCTGTTGTGTAGAGGTTGCATCCAACTCCACTCTGATATTTAATTCATTACTAAATGTTTTGAGTCTTACATTTAAGGAAACCTCAAGGTAGACGGTCTGACATCTCTCTGGAGAAATGAGGGAATTGCTAGACATCAGATATTAAAGGCGCGTGGTGCCTATTGGTTGGGGAGAGTGTGTCTCTTGGAGAAAACAGGGTTTTTATTTCTACAGGGTAAACATAATACAGGGTTTTATAATAGCTACCTAAAAATAACTTATGAATATGCACATTACCAAAACGTTGTTTCACACAAACTGGCGCTTAAAAACGGGGCAAAATAATAAACAGGAGACCGGACAGGCCTAGTGGCTTGGCGGCTGAAGAACAGTTGAACCAATAATGTTTTTATTTTGTACATAGAGGAGCCTCCAAAAGCAATGCATATAGGATAAGTAGCCATAACGTGCAGATTTTGTTTTTTGAATCTCCAAAGATGAATGAACTTTAGGAAAAGTACATTTGTACGCACGGGGAAATAAATATAGAATTTAAAAAACAGCCAAATTGGAGGTAGAGGTTTTGAATGCACGACGCTGACTGTAAATCAAACGTGTTTTCTCAGGGTTACAGGGTTTTAACGAACATCCCTTTGTGAAACGTTTGTTTGATTTAGCACCGAGAGGTTTGAATTAATCCTCTCTGAAACAACAGTATATGTTGCATTTTCAAAGAATATGTTCTGTCTTTGATTCCAGTTCAATATGCTATTGACTTCTATTATAGCCTACGCCAGTACTTATTTTTTATTTGTATTATTTAGAAGCATATTTTATTCTTTGTAGCAAACATCTGTTCTTTTTTTGTATGTTTATCTTTGAAAAAAACGAAGAAAATCTCTTCGTGCAAGATTTTTTATATGTGGAAATGTTTTGATAAAATACTTCGATGATAAAAAAATAATAATAAAAAAAAGTTTCAAACGGGAAAACTGCTTCTCACCCCCCTCTTTCAATTAGACACACACACACACACACACACACACGCACACACACAGTATGTTGTGAGACCGTTTTTACGGGGATTGTGACAGAGGGTCAGCGGAAGTGACGTAGACATTACTCCCAACATGTTTTATGAATGCAAGATAAATTCACAATATTAATCTTTGAACAAAGAATCAACCCGCTATGGATGACAATAATCTATGTTTAATGTCAACATAGACTTCATCATCGGCATATTTGGGAAAATCAAAGACATTTTTATAGCCTTTCGACACTTTAACTGAGCGATGCGTTATAGACGATCTTTGTTACGCTCATAATTTAACAGAGCGTGAAGCCACTTGAGGTGAGCCAAGACAAATATCTAGTCCGTGATGTCTCAACTGAAGCTTTCTAAATGTGAGGATTTCCTCCCGTGGGAGGATTGAAAATGTGCTACGGGGATAAACGGCGATCCTTAACGTTTAATCATTCGAGCGACAGTCTGCTTTAAGCCAAGACAGAGATATAGGAGCCTAAAAGGATAGGCTTTATACATGGTGGACATATATTGTAGCACAACATATAGTCGATCAGCGTCTCTTCATGTTAAAAAAAGCAGAGTCTCATGCGCCTTTTACGCATTATTTACGCACAGCGCAGGGCTACTTAAGGTGAAAGATATGGTGTGTGTGTGTGTGTGTGTGTGTGTGTTTGGTGGGATGTGAGGGAAATGAGTGCAGAGAGACATTAATTGCTGCCATCCGGTCCAGACGTGGTTAAATGTGCAGGAAAGGCACAACGAGGAGTGACACAAAGAAACATGGGATATCTATCACATGCTGGAGATGCACCTCCAGTCAATACTCACTAACTAAAGGAAACGCTAAAAGGTCTAACATTGGACACAGTAGCCACAGATAACTGGTGGATACTTTATGGGCTTTGTTCTGCTGCAGGAAATGCAGTAAACAACATTTACACAGATCACATGTTGTGTAACTTGGGTGATTATATACTTTGTGAAAGTCTTTTTACCAGCAACATAAAAAACGTATATGCTCACTAAAAATATGGACATTTTATTAAAATCAAAATAATACAAATAAACTTAACATGGGGAGTGCAGGTGTGCAAAATATGTTATTTCGTCTGAATATGATTCAAAGCAAACAGCATATACTGTCTGATTGATTGTATACTGTGCATTATACTCTTTGTATTATGATCATATTGTGTGATGCCCGAGTTGTGTGTGTTTGTGCTTGGTGGACGTTATGCATGGAGGCTGCTGTATATCGCACCAACCTGCCGTTCTGACTGTGGTGAAGCAGGAACGACCCCGGCTGGTTGCGCGAAGTACTGCAGCCTGCAAGAGAAATACACAGACACCGGGTCAGAACATCACGTAGAAATGTTGATTGATGAGCTAAAACAACAAGGTAATGTTTGTGATGTATTATACAGTTCACAGGACAACAGAAAACGTAGGATGACATTTGATTAACATTAATTGTATTAGTGTCAGGGCATGATAATCAAATAAACACCCGTGCATAATTATACAAACAAACCAGCCATTCACACTACTGTTGGCAAAGCTTACAATGGTCAGTTGAAACAAAATATTTGACCGTTTTAAGGCTAAAATTCGCTCTGGCATTGTATTAAACTATTATGGATTGTTTTATTTGTATTTTTTTGTCCACCTGTATAGATTGTAACCACACCGAAGACTGTAGATACTTGTTAATATGATATAGAAATATATCTTGCTATGCCAGAGAATCGTACACACAGTGACAGTGGAAACGGTCCAGCTCAAGCGTAAAGCGGAACTAAATAATCTGAGTTACGTTTCCTCCTCGGGACCTTAATCGCGGGCGGACCAGTCTGTGACTGCAGAACAAGCACTTGCCCTTACACTTGCATGCAGTGGATTTGACCTCATCTTTAACCATAATTATTATTTAGCAATAAAGGACATCACAGCATCACAATGTCTCTTGCGGCAGAGGCTTTCGTGTCGCAGATGGCAGGTAATGTGTTGACATTGCCCAGTGCTTCTATTATTGTCTAATAAGCTAGCATTAGCCAGCTAACATCAGCTAACGTTTACAGCCTTGTAGCAGTTTCCTAGCAGTGGTTAAAACACGAGTGGCCATTGTCGATCAACGTAGCAGGACTGTTGAATTATAACTGTAACGATGACTGTGCTGGTCCACTCTATTTGTGTAACCGTAGCAAAGACTAGCTTGGTGGTTAGCCTAGCTCTCATACAGCACTGTCGCACAAGCTAGGTGTCCCAAATGGCTAGCTAAGTGTCGCAAATATGTTATGGTTTATAATGCTAATACAGTTGTTTATCACATCAATGTTAAAATACAAACCCAAGCAAAGAAGAGCACATTCAAGCAGCAACAGTTCAGGTGGATTTACGTTGATGACAGCCTTGTGCCGAGTTACAAAAACACGATTTTACCCTAATGAAGAGCGACTAATCAATGTTTAACGTAAACCGCCATCGTAAGATCCAAGATGGCGAATAACGTCTTCCTCTCGCTCAACCTCGGAGTGCTGCTCGCGCCACTGGTCCGCTCAGTGCTGCCCCTGGTGGTCGGAAGCTATACTGCTACAATAATGACGTGGAGCCATAGGGTGTTGTAATACAAGCTACAGCCACCAGCGGCAGTAGTGAGCGCCAGTGCTGCAGGGCAGGACTCCTTTTTTGGGAGGGAAGAAGTTACACACCATCTTGGATTTTAAAATGAGATAAAATAAAATAATCCTTTATTAGTCCCGCAGTGGGGACATTTACAGGATTACAGCAGCATAGTGGATAGTGCAAACAAGAGACATAGTAAAAAAACAAGATCCAAACAAGTATTATAAATAAGTATGGAAGCCCATTCCCGCCAGCAAAAAAAAAAATAAGATCACTAAAAAAAAAATAAGATCACAAAAAAATAGTAACTTAAAAAAAAAAAAAAATGTAATTCACAAAAATAAATCCACCCACAAAATAAATAATAATAATTATAATAATTTTTAATTTTTTTTTAATTTTCCTTTTTTTCCACCAGCAAAAAAAAAAAAAAAACTTTTGGTGCGTCCATCTGTAACCATAACACTAACCACATTTTTCCAGTTGTTATAGAAAGTCGAAATTATGAGATACTTTAACACAACAGTCATAGAAGCAGCTATGACATGAATGGATTGTGAGTACATTGAAGACTTCTTTAAAACGTGGCTTTACAACACATGAAATACAGATGATGTTTCACATGGATTGTACTGAGCAAACTTACCCTTGAAGCTCTGGAGTATAAAGAATGAAACCAATGTGGCGACCAATAACTATGGAATCCCATTCACGCCAGCAAAAAAAAAAAAAATAAGATCGCCAAAAAAAATAAAAATAATAATTCACAAAAAAAAAAAAAAATAATAATTCACAAAAAAGAAAAAAAAAGAAGATGTTTCCAGTTGCTGTTTATTGGTCGCCACCTCAGCCACATTGGTTTCATTCTTTATACTCCAGAGCTGCTTCTTGCTTAACATTCTATTCAAGGGTGCGTTTGCTCAGTACAATCCATGTGAAACATCATCTGTATTTCATGTGTTGTAAAGCCACGTTTTAAAGAAGTATTCAATGTACTCACAATCCATGCATATGTCAAATGTAGAGTAACCTATGAAGAGCTGCTTCTATGACTGTTGTGTTGAAGTATCTCATAATTTCGACTTTCTATAGCAACTGGAAAAATCTGGTCAGTGTTATGGTTACAGATGGATGCACCAAAAGTTTTTAGTTTTTTTTTTGCTGGTTGAAAAAAAGTAAAATAAAAAAAAATAATTTTTTTTTAGAATTATTATTATTTATTTTGTGGGTGGATTTTTTATTTTTCCTTTTTTTTGTGAATTACATTTTTTTTTTTTTTTTTAAGTTACTATTTTTTTTTTTTGTGATCTTATTTTTAATTTTAATTTTTTGTGATCTTTTTTTTTTTTTTGCTGCGGGAATGGGCTTCCATAAATAAGTAATAAAACAGTAAAGAATATTAAATAAGTAAAAAATCCACAATAACTAAAATATACATACAGGCAGAGTAACGTTGGTTGTATGGAATTAAATGAAATGTTCCTACACTTCACCGGTATTTATGTGAAACCACCTGAATTGTTGCTGAGAAGTCAACCTGCTGTCGGGAGGATTTACATTATTAACATTCGTCCAATTAGCACGTTTATTAACGTCAAATGGCTGAAATGAACCGGAATCAGGGCTAAGCTAAAACATGGGAGATATACAGTGTAGTGTCTGTTCCTCTATGTGGGCGTGTCTGTTGGCGTACAGTTCGATTTTAATTGATTTAATTCAGAAAGCATCATACAATTAAATAGAATAAAATTAACAGTTAACTCATCAGAAGTATACCACTTTGATAAGCTAACCTATCACCTTATATTTGTGTGTTTTTGATTGACAGCTGCTGAGCCTTGGCCTGAATCTGCCACCTTGTACCAACCGCTGAAGGGTGAGTGAAATGGAGAAACAATATGACTTTCTGCTACAGAGGTATGGATATTAGTGTAGTTGTTTACGTTACATTTTATATTTTCATTTTACAGAGGATCAGATTCTGCTGTCAGACTGCGCCTCATCTCTTGCTGTTCAGGTGAAACTTGTCCTCAACAAATGTATAAGCAGGCGTGATATGTATGTTATTTGATAGGTGACATAAAAAGGTGAATCAACGCTTTTTGCTCCAGCACTAATCGTCCCTGTCCTGTTTCCCTCCTGTGCAGACCTACCTCAGGATGTGCGGTCTACCAGTGCAGGTGGTTTGCAGAGCAAATGCTGAATACATGTCACCTTCTGGTTAGTACACATGCTGCTGCAGACGGGAATCAAACCGCATGCTGCGAAGCCTATAATAACTTTGTATTGCTA
Source organism: Leptoclinus maculatus (assembly GCA_032191485.1). Lineage (NCBI taxonomy): Eukaryota > Metazoa > Chordata > Actinopteri > Perciformes > Stichaeidae > Leptoclinus > Leptoclinus maculatus. The sequence goes on along the minus strand of JAVDOI010000082.1, from coordinate 576,640 downwards.
TCGGGACATTTTTAAATCCAGTTATCCACATTAAGTTTATTTTGTTGTTATTGGCTGTGCTTTGTAACCTACATTACACTTTTGTGTCTCTCTGTAGGGAAGATTCCCTTCATCCACGTAGGAAACCAGGTGGTGTCAGAACTCGGGCCGATAGTGCAGTTCACTAAAGCTAAGGTGTGTAACACGGACATCAAAGTTATTGATTTATTATCACAGCTTGCTTCACGCTCAGAGACATGTTGAGACATTTTCTCGGGCATATTCCTCATGTTGGGAGATTACTTGTTTCTTATTTTTATTGTTTTATTTGTTATAAAATAAGTATACGTGTGTGTTTTGTGTTCTCAGGGTAATTCACTGAGCGACGGCTTAGAGGATGTTCAGAGGGCTGAAATGAAAGCGTACATGGAGCTGGTCAACAACATGCTGCTTACTGCTGAGGTACACACACACACACACACCCACACACACACACACACACACACACACACACACACACACACACACACACACACTCCTGAAACAATGTACCGATCAGTATTTTTGGATAATATCTTCCATTTCTGGTCTGGTCCCTACAGTTGTACATCCAGTGGTGTGACGACGCTACGGCTGCCGAGGTGTGTATATTCATCTTTAGATTGAAAGAAAAAAAAGATTTGAAAGTGATTATTTATTGCCTTTTAATCATGTGTGTGTGTGTGTGTGTGTGTGTGTGTGTGTGTGTGTGTGTGTGTGTGTGTGTGTCTTGTGTAGATCTCCCGCCCCAGATACAGCAGTCCTTACTCGTGGCCTCTCAGTAACATCCTCGCCTATCAGAAGCAGTGGGAGGTTCGCAGGAAGATGAACGCCGTCGGCTGGGGAGGGAAAACCCTGGAGCAGGTTAGCAACCACCCGACACCGATGGTTCTCGTGCTATTATTTATGATTTCATCGAATATATTGACATAAATCAAACCTGTCTGTCCTCTCGTGTGTTTCAGGTTTATGAGGATGTGAGTCAGTGCTGCCAGGCTCTCTCCCAGCGGCTGGGAACACAACCATACTTCTTTAATAAACAGTGGGTATCTCTCCGTCAGTGCATGTGTGTCTGATATGTCTTGTTTTTCTCTGTCTGTCATAGCAGCTTATTCTCTTTAGCTGATCTCATTTGTGTCTTTGACATCGGACAGCTGTTTCTTTAGCACCACCTTGTGGTGTAAAACTGTCATGACCTCCTACTTATCATAGTGAAAGTGGAACTTCTTTCTGTAACTCCTAAGAACATCTTGTTATGTATCAATGCATTTAAACAAAGGATAAAAAAATGCAGCCACTTTATTTCTTTAATGTACTAATTGTTAACGCCACGGCGTCTTTTAACCTTTCAGTTGCTATTTCTCATTTGCAGCTGAGTGAGGGAAGTGGTTGGAATGATTGGTAGAAGCAGGGAAGTAGGGCTGCACAATTAATCCATCGTAAATCAATCATGATGTTAGCTTTTCCATAATTAAATTAACATGATCGACTGCGATATTGACGTTTTTAAAATGATGAGAAAGCTCCTCTGCATATCAAATCAAGTGCTTCTTAAACTAACAGCCAGCCACCAGGGGGCGAGCCAGATGTTTTGGCTCCACTGTTTGGAGAGCTCTCACCCTGCAGCAGCAGCAGCAGCAGCTGTCCAGAGTAGAAGAGTAATAACTATATTTAATGCATTCAGGTGAAGAAGAACCTTATTTTGATGCAAAGATTAGTGAACTAGCAGGAATGTAGCGCAACGTGGAAGTGAAAACAGAGCTCTGTTGATTTAATTTTGGGTGAAAGCTTTTTGAAAGCCCCAAAAATCAATGAATAATTCTGGTGTGTGTGTGTGTGTGTGTGTGTGTGTGTGTGCTGCAGGCCCACAGAACTGGATGCGTTGGTGTTCGGTCACCTCTTCACCATACTGACCACCAGACTGACCAGCACTGAGCTGGCAGAGCGGATCAAGAGCTACAGCAACCTGCTGTCCTTCTGCAGACGCATCGAACAGACCTACTTTGAAGACAAGAGCTCCTGAAGGAAAATGGAACCTCTCACCTGTATTCTTCTTCTTATTATAATGATGATCTCATCCTGTACATCCGGCCCCTCCTCCTCTCATTCCCTCGCTGTAGCACTGAGAAGCTCAGATCTGCTTCTCTTCACACGCCTGTCCCTTTTGGTGATTCTTGCTTTCCTTTTCTCTTTTGCGTGGTACTTGTACGTTGTTGCATGCTGCTGATAGGAGACCAGGTGAGCCAGTTATGGATTAAGATACTGCATTTAGATAAATATACCTTAAAGTCATGGGAAAGCTCCTTCTTTAGACACACACATGTATCTAAAAAAAGAAAAAGATAATTTAACACAAAATATATCATAACTCTCACGAGAAGAACACCACCTGATCTGCATGACTCTTTTAGTTGAGCTGCTGCAGGAAGACACCGAACGGGTTTTCACAGAGCCTTTAGATTTCCAGCATTATGTGAATGAAATAAGAACACTGACGGTGGTAATGCAACTCTTCTGTCCCAGAAGGAGGTCGGAAGTCGGGGTTAGCTGCAGATGATCTGACAGGGATTCAGCGTCAGGCTCAAGGACACTTCAGCAGGGTGGATGCTTCAACAACACGAGCTTAGACTTCATTCATCTGCTCCTATTGTTTGCTGTGTCCTCTGAGCGTCATGGTGCAGATACCTGTGTGACACGGCTGCCTTTCACTTAGACGACGCTTGTAAGAAATGTGAGGCAGTGCTGCTTTTCTTCATAATGATGAAGAGGATGTGACTTAATCTTTACTTTTTCCACCATTGTTTTTGCTTTGTGTGAATTGAAAGTGCCTACAGAATAAAAGTCATTAAATTCAACATGCTGAGGTTTTTGTTGTTTATTTTGTTCCAAATATAAAGCTTTGAGTTGAGTTCTGTCATCAAGTCTACAAAATGAAAGACAACAAACAGACAAACTCAGTATTGATGAAGGAAAGATCAGCTCAGCCTCAGTCCGTGAGAACGTCTCCTGAAATCTATTTTCAGGCCTAAATAAGTCGTTGCAGGTTCACGATGTCTGATCACCTCTCATTGGCCTCCAGACGAAGCGAGCGTCTGTCTTCCAGGTTTCCTGTGAGGTCAGAGTGTGACCTCTGAACTTCCAGGATCAGTGACATCATGAGTGATGTGCTGCAGCGGCCGAACGCATCTAGAGGTCATCAGCCAGACAGCAGGCGGACAGACAGAGACACAAACATCTTACTGAAGTTCACTAAAGTCTGCAGCCATTTCAACCTCAGACCACCGAGAATGACCCCATCATCTATATTCATTCATAGGTTAACTGTAAATGTTCCCCCTCAAAGATAAAAATCACCCTAAACATCACATCTCAGGTCCACGTTTTTGTGTATTTCTCATATTCTGGAAGAGAATTGGTCCAACATATTGTCAATGCAGCTACAATGTGTTTTGATCAGTGTGCAAACACTCTATTGTGTGTGTGTGTGTGTGTACACTGACCTGCATTCAAACTCTTACTTAAGTAAAAGTACAAAAGTATTAGCATCAAAATAGATTTACCAAAAGTAAAAGTAGTTATTATGCAGAATGGCTGATTTTAGAATCAAAGATATGACGGGTTCTTACTAGAGTCTCTATCTTAGAACAATCCTACGTCTTCACCCACAGCCACGCTGTCCTACTCTCCTGGGAAGAAAGGTTTCTGTTTCTCACTCATGCACTTGGTCAAAACCAGCCTCACGGGAATATTGCACATGATTTGTATTTAACGATCCTTCATTGTAAACCAAAATACATTGAACTGAAGTGTAAATAATGTAATATCATGGCTTCATCGCCAAGTAGGTTTCCCCAAACACAGAATTAGCTTACGTGTGTTGTTGCATAACATACACATAGTAAAATATAAGTAAAAATAAGTATTTAAACATTAATATAGAATAGAAGAAAACAAATATAGAAGAGGTTTGGTGCAGAAATGTACAAAATGACCCAAGAAACATGCAACGGTTCACATTAACAAAGAAAGAATATGTGTGTTAATGTAACGCATGTCCAGATGTGAAGAGGTCAACGTAAGGTGTAGCGTCTATGGGAGGGGACAAGAGTCCGTGTCGGGGGGGGGGGGGGGGGGTCACGGCCTTGTTGATGAGGCCAGCTGCAGATTGGAAGAAACTGTTTTTGTGGTGTTTTCTTTTTAGTCCTGATGGATTGCAGCCTCCAGAGGGAAGTGATTCTAAAAGTTTGAATCCAAGGTGGGAGGGGTCTATCCCAACATCTCCTGCCCACCAGACCATGTTGAGTTCATCGTCTACAGACCAGTTGGCTCTGTCAGCACAATGCACGAGGTCCAGGAGTGGGTCAGTGATGGTTTTGAGGTAACTTTAACTTTAACATTAACTTAGCAGTCTTATGTAGGAGCTGATATTTGCCCTCATCTCAGCTCCTCTGCAGGAAGCAGCGACGTCTGTAGACAGAGAGCCACGACAACTCATCCGGTGGTCCTCTGGCCTTTCTGTTATCTTCATCATGCAACTACAACACCGTCCCCGCTTTCAGTACAGACAGCTGCAATGTCCTTCATGTTCTCTCCAAACTCTTCTTTCAATGCTAGATTAGCAGGCAACTGTCTCAGACCATCAGGGGATTGAAGGTTCCAGGTTTAAACATTGGGGGAGATTCATTTATTCTCGGACTGTATTATTTCAGTGTGTTTATACGATGCATATCACAACAGCACCTTCGTCCTTAATCCAGTTACCACAAACTAATTACTAACGACTACACACACAAAGCAGAGAACATGTCTAGAGGAACTCATATGGCCTTAATAACCTTTATTTGAACACTCCACTGGGCACAGCTTTATCAGGTGCACATGTTGTAATGACAGCCTTCTTCCAGGAGGGGGCAGCAGGGGATAGAAGAGGACTCTGCTGCTGCAGAGACGTGAACGTGTTGGTGTGCTGATTATGTGAAAACTGTATCAGGATATATTGAAGAAGATGGAGAAAAGAAACACGTGCATACACAAAATTTGTCCATTTTGAATTATTTCGCAGTTTTGGGGCAAATTTTATCTGACAGAATGTGAACACGTGACAGAAACTGTGACAGGAAACATTTGTCTCTGTCAGCTGTCTGCTGTGTTTAATAAACTGTTGTTAGTTTCATTTGATACAACATTTTAAACATTTTGTTTTGCTTTATATGTCAATTAATGAGCGGATTGGCCTGTGCTCTGTTTTCATTGCACCACTGACCAGCATGTAGCACTGGTTGCACTGGTTATGATTCTGCTTTTTGATGCATGCTGGGCCATGATGCAACAAAATGCAAAAAAAACCCAACAACAACAACAACAGGGCATTTGAAAGGGTGGAGCCGTAGAGTCTGGATGCACTGAATCATTATTTCAGTTCCTCTGCTGACATGTACCAGCATGGTTTTAATTACTCTTGTTGGTGAACAACAAACTGAATTAGCTAATTTGCATTCTTTCTATTTTACGGCTTAGTCTTTACCATTATAGAGAAAATGATACTTTTGTTAATTAAAACCAGTTAATCACAATACCGGGGACAGACCCAGGGGCCCAAAGTGTCAGGGTTCCCCCGGCTTTCATCTACAAAATATCACTCAAAGAGACATGCACCAGGAAGAGGGACACACAACAGGAAGACACATTTAACAAAGAGATGAAAAACAACAACAAAGAGGCACAAAACAACGAAACAACAACAGACAAAAGAGAACCACACAAAATCAGAGTCAGAAACTGTTTGTTGTCAAGTACGTTACACATACAAGGAATTTGGCTCGGAGATTTGGTGCGTAACAGTGAAACACAGTGCGATAGTGTGACATCATTTGGTAAAAATAAATATGGTAAACAAACAAAATAATTGCAAAGTGACACAAAAATACTACAAAGACACATTAAATGACCTCAAAGAGACAAAAAGCAACTTCAAAGAGACACAAAATGACAACAAATACGGACAAATCATTCACAGACAAAACATAACTACAAAAAGATCAAAACAATTGCAAAGTGAGGCCACACAACTACAAAAAGACTCCAAATGACCACAAAGAGACAAAACATGACTACAAAGAAACAAAACATAACTACAAAGAGATGGAAAACGACTTAAAAGAGACACAAAGCAACTACAAAGAGATACAAAACGACCACAAAAACAGGTAAAACAGTCAAAGACAAAAAAAACAAAACATTTGAAAAGTGCCACAAAACGACCACAAAGACACAAAACCACAGAGAGATGCGTAACGACCACAAAGAGACCCAAAACTACCACAGAAGGAGGCTAAATAACTCTAAAGTCTGTCTTGCTCCTACGTAGGAGAGGTTGGGTCTGTTGCCTGTGCCCAGAGGCCATTTGTGTCATACTCCACCCATAGTTAATCAAAACCACAAGTGGTGCTGGAGCAAAGAAATAATGCTGTAATAAAGGTTGAGTTGAATGTGTGATAATAAAGAAATAATACTAAACACTGTTTCCAGCTATGAATTCTGAATAAGGTTCAGTTTTGGTGAGTTAAGTGATTAGAGGACGCATGTGGAGTCGATGAAAGATCCTCATCAGATGTGTGTGTGTGTGAGAGGAGGAGGGCGAGGGGGTTGTTAAAAGTCATTAAAGAAATAGGAAGGTTTCTGCGTTCATGGGTGTGATACATGAGTACATCTACGAACGTGAAGTGTCAGATTAGACAGTACGACTGTAGGCTGATAATTACACAGCTTGATCATCAGAGTGAGTCATGATACATAATCTGGACTTTTTTTTAATTTCTCTTTCCCCGGGAGGGAGAGGAGAAGATTGTTGTTATTGTATCCGGGTGAGTGTGGGTGAGATTGTTAATGCGTATGGTGTATGTTTTTAATTTTTTTAATTTGATCAAATCAATTCAATAAGTCCTCTCTGGTGCTGTGAGCCAGAATATCTCTAATCTCACTCACATGAACAGGATCAGTGGGACGTCTCAGGTGTCGCAGCACTGGGGCGGTGTTACAGACTGAGCTCAGGGCCTGTGGGTGACGATGTAGGAGAATGTATTTACACACGATAACATCTTTTCTAACCCAGAATAAAGGACGTCATCAAGGTTAAGAGCCAATGACTTTTGACACAATCCCCCCCCCCCCCCCCCCCTCACCCTGCCAAGGCTCAGCACCGTGACAGCGCAGCAGGAAACCCTGCCCTTCTCCACCTCGTGGCAAGAAAACTAAAACTATACGTGTCTTCTCACTGAAGGTTTGTGGATGCTTGTTAATTAAATGCCCTTCACTCAGTTATAAGAAGAGGAGGAGGCAAGACAATGAATGCACGTTAAGCATCTTGAAGTGTTTGAGCGAACATTCATTTTTGCCGTGAAGACTTTTCAGACTGCATACAATGCAAACTTTTATTTTACTTTTATTTTTTGCTTATGAAGCTCAAGAGACAGTCTGCCTTTACACACGAGGTTCAGTTTATTTCATGTCTCATCCAGTGGAAACAGTTCAAATGTGTGTGTTTGTTTATTGCCTGTGTGTGTGTGTAAGTAAACATTTGTACCTGTTAGCGTGTTAGCATCTCCATGTTGTGTGAAGGTGATTATGCACTTGTGTGTGTGTGTGTGTGTGTGTGTAGTCACTCTAAGTGTGTTAGGAAGCTTCTTTTTTTTAAGGCGATGTAGATTTGAGTGGAATAAAGAGATTAGCTGTGTGTCGATAATCCTCTCCTCTCACACACACACACACACACACACACACACACACACACACACACACACACACACACACACACACACACACACACACACACACACACACACACACACACACACACTACTACTTACCCTCCACCAATCTCACGTCTTTTCTAATCGACCGTGTTGTTTCTTGCGGTCGTGTTGAGCCTCATCCTTCACAGTTTACGCTGATGAACTTTATTTGCTGCAGCACACTTGATTTACATGTTGAAAAAAAAAAAGGAAAAAGAAACAGGAGTCAGATTCGTCACAGGGAGGGTTGCTGTTTACTCCAAAAGGCTTAAACGTTCAGAGGTTTCGGTAATTCATAGTTTTACATACGGATCACCTGGTGGTTTATTCTCACTCTGGTGCTGCAGCGGGCGCCATCCATTATATAAAACACTAAATGTTCTCTGCTCCCCGACAAGTTCTTAAGTAAAGCGTATTAAAGGGAAAAAGCATCTAAGTGCTCTTAAGGTGCATTCAGCTAGATAGGAAAGTAGCAGTCAGGTGAAGGGAGAGAGAGAGAAAGTGTTCATTTCATCAAGAATAATGAGATTGTGAGTCAATCCCGGCTGCCAGCTCTCACTCACCAGAATATAAATGTGCCTGTTCAAATTAGGGACAAGAAAAGCAGACAAACATATTGGATTTGAGCCCAGACTCTAAATCTCTGTCGCTGAAGGGCTTCACTCCAAAACACTTCAAATCCATTTAGTAAGTAAGCTGTTATCTGATGATTTTCGGCCAGTGTTTCAGTCGGTCCAGTAACTCCAGAGAGAGGATTGATGATGAGTTCTGTGGTCCAGGCAAGCAATTATGTTGCTTGTTTCAAAGAAGAATCACGGTGTCATCAAGAGTCAGTATGGCCCATTTAAATCTGTCTCTCGTTTACAATCAGCGACTGAGCTCCAGGGTCATGCATGCAAACCAAAATGAAAGCATGTCTACTGGCAAAGATGTACGAGAACATACTGAGAATATACGGATGACTGGCGGAAAGGGGGATTATGCTGTACGAGTGGTTTTGATACGTCATGAAAAGACAATGTTTGAATCATTCCAGTACTCAGTAAAGTACAAGGAAACCTCTTCATGCATTCCCAACCTGTGTACCATTAGTTCACTCTCCATACAACCACTGATTGGTGATCATCAGATCTTTCATGTTTTCTTTGTCTTACCTATTTCTTAAAGTGGTTCTCAAAAACAAAAGGAAGTTAAACTCACTTTTCTCATCTTCGTGCTTCAGCTTCAGGATGAGGAAACTCTTCGTGTGTTTTGATTTCTGGGTGATTTCAACAGTTTTGACTAAATAACTAAAGTCAAATTTGGAAAGAAACCTGTCTATGAACAGAATTAAAGTTAAAGCGAATATGATAAAAATACAGACAAACTCCCACAACACAAAGCAGGGCTGCACAAATAATTCACAATAAATCTGTAACTCAAAAAATAGTCCTAACACGTCTGGTATTTAAAGACCTGATGTGTCGCTGGAAGTTGTTCCACGACATGGCGCCAAATGTAAAAAGGGAACTTCTGGCTCCATTAGAACATTTGCCTCTGATAGAAGTAGCAGAAAATGTAAAATACCTCAAAAGGGTACTTAAGTGCACGATGGATGTACTTAGTTATGTCAGTATGAAAGTGGAAGTGACAAAAACAGATACTCTGACGACAGTAATCAAACACGTTGACATTATACCATCAACGTGACTTGAAAGATGCTTTTGTAATGTTTTTACGAGGAGACAAACAGACACATCTATTACAGTCATTCATCACAGTAAACCAGCCACAAACACTCACTCATAGGGGCTGTAATGCTGTGAAGTTGACACATTTTATCTTTCAGTTCAAACACCAGAGTTTGTGAGGCAAAATAATATCTTTAAAGACGATTTTACTGGCACCGCCGGTTCTGAAGAGTGTAGCCAAAGCTGAAGGGTCTTAAAACGTACATTCTCTGTACTGACCAGCAGGGGGCGACTCCTCCGGTGGTAAAAAGAAGTCTGGTTGTATAGAAGTCGATGAGAAGATGACTCTACTTCTCACTTGATTTATTCAGCTTTGGCTGTACTTAACTTCACCCTCTGGTTCTAAATAAAACAAGATGGCGACGGCCTCGAGGCCTCAGAACCACTTCTCACATGTAGTCTGTGTTTCCTGGTGGAGCACTCCTCTTGTAATGTTGGGTGGTTGACAGCAAAGCGAAGAGCAACTTGTGAAAACACTCAACAGAAACTTGTGTGTTTGTTGTGGCGGTTTGCTTAACTCTGAAATATGATTTTAATATTAAACAGCAGCAGATGGCTCCTTCCAAAAGGGAGGAATACAAGCCTCGGAGTGTGTGCAGACACAAACAGGAAGAACTTATTAAAGAGGAGAGACTGCGAATATTCAGAAAACATTTTTGGAATTCAACCCGGTGGGAAAGTCCTGGGTGTTCTCCGGGCGGCATTTTCACGCTCTGCTGTTTGTGTTTAAAGCGGCCGACAGGAGATGGAAAGGTTTCAATCGAGGAACACGCAGCTCTGATGGAGAGGGCGAGTCATGCCGAGCCACATGTTTTAAATGTGAGTTAATGTTGTGTAGCTGTAATCTGAGGTGTGTTTCATTTCCTGAAGCTGTCACTCTTTCTCCAATGACCTCACTCTGAGTGTGTGTGTGTGTGTGTGTGTGTGTGTGTGTGTGTGTGTGTGGAGGCCCTCTATGACCGAGGGGCTTAAGTGGCCTCAGAGACCCCACCACCATGTAATCACACACACACATATGTGCCTTGAAATGTAATGATCATGTGAAACAGAATGTGTGTGTGCAGACTAAACACTGACCTACATTGCTATTTTTACTGATTAGACGTTGTTCATAATGAGACCTATTAACATCAGACCTTAAACACACACACACACACACACACACACACACACACACACACACACACACACACACACACACACACACACACACACACACACACACACACACACACACACACACACACACACACACACACACACACACACACACCTCAGTGGTCCATGTGAACCTCAGATCCAGTCTGCACAAAGCAGAACATACTCTTTGTCTGGTCGAAGGCTGTGGGTGATGCTGTTGTTGCAGTTTTTGTTTGAAAGGTAAGTTTCTTTTCATTCACTTTTACTTCCTTTCATCTTTTGTTAGTCTCTTCCACTTCCACCTGACACACACACACACACACACACACACACACACACACACACACACGCACGCACGCACACACACACACACGCAAAACATCCTGTGTTATGTCCAAGTTTTTCTTAAAGAAGATTTCAGGGACAAACATTGTGCGTTTTTAAAAAAAGCAGATGCTTCAAAATGTTGCTTTTTTCTGTGTTCGGAAAAATCAAACGACTCGTTTTAAATCTTGATAACATCAAACACTTTATCTGGTCGTCTCTAATTTCCAGTGTCTGGCTTTTGGATGCATACGGACAAAAATGAATGTAAATGTTTTACTGAGGCATTACCTCGATTTCATTTTAGAGGAAATGGATGCCGGGCCTCTTTTGTTTTTCAGTGTTATTCATATGTGTGTTCAGCACAGCTGGAACAACATAGTATGTGTGGCAGAGAGAGAGAGAGAGAGAGAGAGAGATGTTTACTGGAAACATGAGTGCAGAAAGAGAAAGTGTGTGGAGGAATGCATTTCTCATGTACTTGTCATGTTCACATACTATAGAGCACACTGATGTCGCCCCTTTCATTTCATCCATCCTTTCATCTTCTATCTCAGTCGTTACTCGCGAAAACACGTTTGCTGTCAGTGATGTGCTTTGAATTATTGGGGTCAAATCCTGTCCTTTATGCTGCTGGCGAGCATTTCTTATTCCAACGTGATTTTAATGGATGGTGTATGAATATGTGTGTCATGACATGAAAGTATCAACTGGCATTAACAGGCGTGGAATCGGCTTTACCTACGCTGGTCCACACCCAGTGGGCCGGCCGTCACACCACGTGAACAGAAGAACCAAACAGAGGAGCTGCACACAAAGCTTTAGGGATTTTGTCGACTCTTAATACATCGTATTGACCCGAATGTAGGACACAGAGGCAAAACCGGTAAGATAATGTACTTAATGCAGACACAAACTTTGCGACAGCTAAGTGGAGAATGGAAGCCCACAAGTCTAAGAACGGAGCGGGATTAGATGTGGCGTGTGTGGGAAGCAAACTAAACAATGTGGCCGATGGGAGCTGCTGGGAGCTGCTGGGTCGGTACGTATACCAGCAAAGGTCCGTCCTGAATTAGGACGTCTGAACTCTTTAGTACCGGTTGTATTGTTGCATTGAGCACATGAGTAATGAGAGGAAGTCAGGTTTTCAAGGACTTTAGGGCGGCTTCTCAAATCTGAAGAATATCTTTAAGATGTGCAAAAAGTGACTAAAATGTGACTGTGTGAACACATTGTTCTCCCCAGTATGATAACGAACATATTCTACACAATAGTGACATAATGCCGTTAACCTTTAGATAAACCTGATCATAGTTATAAACCATAAATACCAAATCTTAAAACCTTCAAACATCCCTTTGGAGAAGTGAGGACCAAACATCTTAAATCTCAAGGTTAAAAAAAACAACTTAAATCAGCCCCCACGAAGAACACGCACACAAACAATAATTGACATCATACAACTGGCAAGAAATCGCTTGTTAAAGCAAATGGCGCTTGTGTCATTTATTACACCGGACATTAAACACATTTCATTTGTCCGGCCGGTTTTGAAATGACCCGTGAAAGATCATTAAAGCTGACATTGAACCGGCAGTTACGGACTGAACTTCACTAATTGCGATGCCACAATAGAGCGTGAAGAAGTTTTCAGTGTTTACCTTCAACAGACTTGAGCCACTCAACTATCACAGTCCTTCTGCCAACGCTTTGTCGCTGATCTGAGAAACTTCTCTCCCACACACACACACACACACACACACACACACACACACACACACACACACACACACACACACACACACACACACACACACACACACACACACACACACACACAAAGTGGGCAGTGGTCTAGAAAAACCCAAATGATGCTAACTATCCAGATCCTCTTAATGATGCTAATGTCATTATTTCTATGGGAGATTAATGAGAGCTATTTATAGCTCATTAATCCATATTGAGTAGGACTGCAGATTAATTTGTTAATCACGCATCAAATACAACGGCTGCCCCCGGCCGCTGACTAAAGCCTTATCCCTCTGTGTGTGTGTGTGTGTGTGTGTGTGTGTGTGTGTGTGTGTGTGTGTTTCTGATAGTGCCCACCAGATATCCCCGCCTACAGCTCTGGCTTCTCTCTATCTCACTTTTGTTTTTTTCAATTGTCTACCTTCTCATCATGCCTGGCTGAGCGTCTCCCTCGTCCGATTAGCCTTTAGCCCGGAGCCACTAGCCCCGGAGACTCTGGGCCTCGGTGCTGAAATCCAATCCTTCCGCCTCTGTTGTGAGCCGCTTTGCCAGAAATAGTGACTCGGTGAACTCGGCTTTTGTACGCTAAGTGAACGTGGCCTTTCGGCCTCGATTGCTTCTCCTCGCTCTAGAAGCTCTGTTTTATTTTAACCTTTATTTATTTGAGCGAGCAGCATCGCCCTGCCTCGCAGAAAAGTGTCCCACTCAAGACCACAAACTCTTTTTCATTTTGTTCGTTGACTAGAGATGGGACGATCGATACCGTGGTATTTATACTTTGATACACATTTGCTATCAATTCCTTTGAAAAAAATATTGATAATGAAATACAAACACGGGTGGCTGCATCACTCCCAACTTTTACTTCTACTGTATCTGCTAGAGAGCACTTCTTATCTCCCGACACAGTCTTTTGTGATGTTCCTTCTCTATATGGTGGACTGAATTTTGCATACTTTTTTCAGTTTTTGCCTTTTTTAATGCGTTTTGTGTGTAACTATTAAAAATGATCTTCCGTGTTGTGGAAAAAAGCAAACGTTACATAAATGTGACGTTGAGCACAGTCTGGGATTCCATCCATCTCTGATGGATCACAGACCTCAAAACTATTTTCACACACATTTCACGGTATGATTTGAGATTAATGTGTGTTCTATTATTTGGGCTGAAATATTTGACACATGGTTCTCTGAAAAGTCTGCACTTGTGTTCAAATACTTCTAACCGGTAGAATAAAGTCTCATTGACAATAAATACCTATACCTATTTTCAGAATTGCTGTATTGTACAGTACGCATATGATGTGACACACATTGTAAAGCTGGACTTGTCCTTTAACCCTGAAATCTCTCCGCTCTCATAGTTTAAGAATCCCGTGTCCGTAGATGATGAAGAACAGAGCGCAGGTTTTACGGCTTGTGCAGCACTTTATTATAATCCCATTCCTTTGGATGTGAGGAGTGTTTTTGTTCTTTGCGTGTGGACATTAGCACCGGCTTAACCCTATCACAATCAATTTTCTGTTGCTTTCTGTGAAACGCTGCTTATAGTAGGAGGGGTGGAGGACGATAGATTGGGTGAAGGGGGGTCACAGCCTCCAAATCCACAGAGAGAGATGAGACAATCACAGAGACAGGGAGGGATTTCCCGTCCCTCTCCAGAGGATCGGACTGGTGTTCCTAATAACAAGCTTAACCCCCCCCACCCCCCCTCCCCTCCTCTCTCCTTTTGGTGGATGTGAGGGCAGATCATCCCACTCCGCTTTAAACACACACTCTGCTCAGATTAACACACACACACACACACTCCAGATGCTGTTGTCGCCTGGGGTAAAGCCAATGTCAGACCCCCCAACGCCTCCTTTGTTTATGACTGGACGTCATCGTCTTCTACCTGCAGGCCGTTTCTGACCTTTTCATGGTGGTGACTGAGGATGGTGACACTCAAAACAAATGCAGGGACATGGATAACAACAACACACGCTTTAATGCCTGAAAACTGGAAACATGAAACCACAACAGAAAAAGTCTCAAGGCAGCCACGCTAGTCTGTACAGTAATACTTTGGGCTAAATGCTAACATCTGCATGCTAACATGCTCACAATGCCAATGCTAACATGCTGATGTTTAGTATTGTCACCATTTAGCATGTTAGCACTCATTCAACATGTAGCGATTAGCACTACACACCCAAGGCACACCAGCTGTTTATGTGGTGTTTTGTAGGTAGAGGGAAGTCAATTAAAAAATAACTTTATCGACAATGAATTGCATACATTTGTTGTCGTAATTGTGGAGGAAATGTACGAGACCTGCCCTAAACTGAGCCGCTGATTCATGAAACCTTAAGAGGTTACCCACCCACCAAAGTTCTTTGATTCTCCGACACCTCCATGTTTCTGTTTGCTTTGGGAGAGTGAAACTCGAGTGGGGTGGGTGGTTCAGAG
The DNA here is from genome assembly GCA_032191485.1 of Leptoclinus maculatus. NCBI lineage: Eukaryota > Metazoa > Chordata > Actinopteri > Perciformes > Stichaeidae > Leptoclinus > Leptoclinus maculatus. The sequence continues at coordinate 561,442 of JAVDOI010000082.1, read as the reverse complement.
GTGACCCCTGACCTGTGCCAATCACTTGCTAAATGCCCGTTTATACTGACTAAGCCCACCCACATGTCAAAACAAGACAAAAAGGAAAGAGAAAATATTGCAACTAAAAATAATGGTAAAAGTAAGTAAGCAAAGAAACAGATTTCATGGCTCTTGCTTGCAATTCCTAAAGTCATTTTGCCTTAAATTCATATATATGTATTATTATTAAACCAAGCCTTTTCTATATCTCTGCACCAGCAACACATTTTGGCTTCTGGAATCCAGCAAACCATAACAAGCACAACATGAACACAGGACGACCTTCCACCTCTCACACCTCCATCTGGACGCACCCTTTGGACACAAATTGAATCGCGCCTTCTCGGGCAGCGCTGGGGGCCAGAGTGCGTAGTCGTCATAACAGACCTCTGCTGTTGGTGATGGGACTCTCGGGTTGCTGCGCTGCTGGTTTACACACACACACACACACACACACACACACACACACACACACACACACACACACACACACACACACACACACACACACACACACACACACACACACACACACACACACACACACACACAGATGTTGAGAGGAGGAGGAACGATCGCTCTGACCAAAACTTTCTTTTGAACTGTGTACAACTGGGGCACTTAGCAAGTTTAGTTTGTTCTCCTTTCAGAAAGCAGTGGTCCCTGTTCTGCACCAGATACACATTTGAGTTTATTATTACTGCACAAGATTCTGAGAACTTTCCACTTTATTATTTTTTGCATCACTTTAGATTACAGCCTGTAAACTAAAAACACATAAAAGCTAACAGAGCTGTCTCTCACCGAAGCTGCAACTCTGACTGCTTTAGTGCTTCTACTTCTCCAGCTGGTTTGTTATATATTCACCAATTTTTTTTTTGGTGGATTGTTAAGATAGTCTGGCTGTAAAGCCTCTCTAAAGTAACAAGTATTAACTGTAGGGGAGGGAGAGGGAGAAAGGGGAGATAGAGGTGAGGATTTATGTAAATGGGGAGGGAGAGAAAGAGGATTTGTAGGATGTAAAAGTTAGGCTTGGAAGCTTGAAACCCCTCTCAGCTCTCAGAGGAATCTGCGTTGGGACAGAAATTCCACATAATGGAGTCTCAACGCTGAATATCAGGAGAGGAAAGAGAGCAGAGGAGTCTCACAAACACACCCAGACACTATGTGTGGGCCGTGTCCTCCATTAATTAAACTGATATAATATTAACGATGGCTCTGTTCCATTTAGGTGTGCCAGGAAGCCACGCCAGTATAGAACGTATGACGGCCCTGAAACCAGCACGCATAAATGTAAAAAGCCGCCATGAATGTTATTAGCAGGTTAGCATTAATTAGCACTAAACACAAACTACAACTGAGTCTGATGGGAGTTTCATCAGTTTGAAGATATTCAGTATTGGACAACTTGACCTGACGATGGCGATAGATGAAACGTCGGGAGATAACGATATTACAGTTGATCCTGAGGGGAACATGAATGCGTGAACTGAATTTCATGACAATGCATTCAATAGTTGTTGAGATGTTTCACTAAATGGTGGCGCTCGATGAAAAGTCAGGATTACAAAAGTCAGCTGGGTGCATCCTCTAAGGACCATGAGTTTCTGTAAAAGATCCAACCAGCAGGTGGAAAGAACAACTTGACGACGGACCGACGGTCATGCAACTGCAACATGTTCACGGCTAAAAATGCAAACATTAGATGCAGAGTATGACAAAAGAAGAGAGATCAGAACGATGGGATTAAAGAGAATTGTGCATCTGACTTGATGGGGAGCGTGGGAATACAGTGACTGAAAGAGAAAACTCAGCATTTCCGTTTAGATTCATCAAGTTCACTGAACAAAGAAGAGAAACTGCAAGCGATGGGAAACCGCCATGTGGAGAGAGAGAGAGAGAGAGAGAGACAGAGAGGGGGAGAGAGAGAGGGGGAGAGAGAGATAGAGAGACAGAGAGACAGAGAAACAGAGAGAGAGAGAGGAGGGAGAGAGAGGGGGAGAGAGAGAAAGAGAAAGAGAAAGAGAGAGACAGAGAGAGAGAAAGAGAGAGAGAGAGAGAGACAGAGAGACAGAGAGACAGAGAGAGGGAGAGAGGGAGAGGGAGAGAGAGAGAGAGAGAGAGAGAGAGAGAGAGAGAGAGAGAAAGAGAGAGAGAGAAAGAGAGAGAGAGAGAGAGAGAGAGAGAGAGACAGAGAGAGGGAGAGAGGGAGAGGGAGAGGGAGAGAGAGAGAGAGAGAGAGAGAGAGAGAGAGAAAGAGAGAGAAAGAGAGAGAGAGAGATAGAGAGACAGAGAGACAGAGAAACAGAGAGAGAGAGAGGAGGGAGAGAGAGGGGGAGAGAGAGAAAGAGAAAGAGAAAGAGAGAGACAGAGAGAGAGAAAGAGAGAGAGAGAGAGAGACAGAGAGACAGAGAGACAGAGAGACAGAGAGACAGAGAGACAGAGAGACAGAGAGAGGGAGAGAGGGAGAGGGAGAGAGAGAGAGAGAGAGAGAGAAAGAGAGAGAGAGAGAGAGAGAGAGAGAGAGGGGTAATGCATGTCACAAGGGCACTGAAGGACAAGGAAGGGAGACAGATAGAAAGAAAAGTGAGATAAGAAATTAGTTTTTTATTCAGACAGCATTTTTTTTTTTCTGACTCAATTTGTGTTTTAGGGGCATTTCCCTTTTTATCACTTTCATGGCCATTTTATTTAATCATCACATAATTATACTTCTGGATCACATCTTGGTAATTCAATTCTAAATTTATACTAATAACACGTACTTAATATTTAAATTATAATATGCACATTCCATTCTTCTTTGACACTAATGCAAACTGGCAGCAGCCCCTGCAGACTGTTTGTTAAAGTGACCCCCAAAGTTCATTCAACAGGGAAAGAGCAAAATGTTATGTAAAATGAAGGTAGGAAAATAAGTCAACGCTAACTGAGTCAAAGTCCTGGGTCTGTTTTACCGTCCATCCATCAAGATACCTCCTCCATTTGTCGCTTTGTCGTTCTGTCGCTCTTTAAACTACATCACCTGACTTCCTTAGCGGCAGCGCTGCATTACGTTTTTCAGGTATACGTGTTAACCATAGACTGTATATAGAAGTAGACGTAGTCATTCACCCATTGGTTTGTGGACCGCCGTTTTGAAGCCTTGAGTTTGGCGATTTTGCTGTCGCCATCTTGGATTATGGCCACATTGTTTTTTTTTTTGCAGCCAATAAATGGAAGTTACCATATTTGCAATGTGAAGGAGTGACGTAGAGACGCTGTCTATGCTCTGGAAGCGACAGCGACCTGTCAATCACTGTGTAGCCCCGCCCTAAAGCATACCCTGCTTTATGGTCTGTTTGACTCTAAATGGACCATAATTTACTAAATGAACATCATGCTGTATTGAAGAAGACTTGAAACTAGAGATTGAGACCATAAACTCATGTTTACAATGTTTTAAGACCATTGCATTTTTTCATACAATTAATTTGCACGTCAATATTTTTCTCCCCAAACAAATTTGTTTTTAGAATGAAGGCATTATGAAATTAAATACATATAGTTGAACCTATATTCATGAAGGATTATGAAAACAACAACCTCCTTTCAACCTTTACAAAGGCAGTGCAGACCAGACCCACCCCTCCCGTCCTTACCTTTCACAATAAAAGCCCTAATATTCCCAGGCCAGTATTTTGCACTTGCTCATTCTTCTCATGAATCACCCACAAAGGCCAACAAGACAGTAAATGTGAGTAAATGTCAACTCAACGAAGTGACGTGAGCAGGGATTTTTTCTTTTTTCCCCGCAGCTGTGGACCGAGGAATTTTTCTACTGTGTAGGGTCACACCGACTTCCGCCTATTGAAACAGTAGCAGCATGTAGCACACACACGTAAACAGAGCCCGGTGACACCGGCTAACCTTTGCCTTCCTGTGGAGTCGATGGAAACTTGTGACCAGTCCACAGCTGGACAACAGCGATTTAAACTGCACGTTAAAAGCTCCACAACGATGCTTCAATCCAGTGATGTTCAACTCTACACAAGTTTTAAATGCATGTTAGTTGGTCAAAGTTCGGATAGATCAGTTGATTTTTATTTGCTCATTTATTTTTATTTTTTTACATTTAATCAGCTGTAGATATTTATGATCCACAGAGAATGAAGCTTAATGTTTTTAAAATCCTCTGTGAAGCCAAACAGAAGAAATATAAAAATCTAATTAGTTTCTGAATAAAAGTATTTTCTTCGCTCGCCACACCAAAGGTAAACATTGAGAGAGAGACAAACACACAAATGTCTACAAACACACACACACACATACACACATCGCCAGATTAGGGGATACTCTGAGGAATTGAAGGGTTGTTGCTAGGGAACCAGGGGATGGACTGGAGAGTCCTGATTAAGGATTGGCTCGATGAGATTAAGTGTCTCTTACACACACACACATACACACACACACAATACTCTATCACAGTGGTTTTCCAGATGTGAGCCGGGAGGAAATCCTTTTATGGAAGTGACGTTTGATGTGCGCCTCAATTCCCTGGATGTGAAAATCAAACGTGGTGTGTTGAAGATAGCAGACGGCCAGCTGACTAGTGTCAGACCAGTGTGTGACCGTAAATGCCACAACAATGAACTCACTAAGTGTTCAGGTCTGCGTCAGATCTGTGACCCATATCCTTTTGTACACAGCGCGACAATGAAGTGACCTCACTTGGAACATCAAAGAGTAATTTGAACGAACAAAGCTGGGTTTTCCAGTTGTTTGTTGTCAGTCTGTGGCAGGGACACATGAAATCTGGTGTTGATATTCATGGTTCCCTGAAGATAACTCCTGATGTTTTAGATTGCCATGAAACTACTGATTATATTTTTGCTCCCCAGAGGATGAACCCTTTCTATTTTGGACACTCTGTGAGCTTTCTATTAAGCCGAAGTCATACTTTCCGCGTCCACGAGTATGTGTAAATTTAGCCATTCGTAGATATCACCCAAAATCAATTTGTATGTAATTCACGTTTTCATGAAACAGGAAGTATATATTCCGCAAAAACCCACAGGGTTGGCGGGAATGGAGGTGGATGGATCAAACCAAGAAAAATGTTTTTTCACCCAGGAGACCGTTGTTCGTTCCCCGTGTGACTCGAGAAGTCAACTTTATTTATTTGTCATGTAACTTCTGTACTTAAGTAATCCCATAGTTATTTCAACCCAAACCACGATCTTCTCCTAAACCTAACTAAGTAGTTTTGTTGCCTAAACCTAACTGAGTTGTTTGCCTGTGAAGAAGAAGTTTATTTTGAAAATACTGTCGGCATGTAACGAGCGGATATTGACACACGTTGCTGGACTTTTCTAAGAAAAATTTACGAAAAATGTGAACCGTTGCATGAGAATATCTTGGGCTTCCGAGCGACAGTATAAGCAGAACAGCTCAGATCCTCTTCTGTTTAAAGAACACATTTTTGATGCGTCACATTTTTGTGTTGCAATTAAATAGATTCTTTATACTCGCATGCAGCTGGTGAAATAAGAATGAATGGCTGTGGTGTATTTTTTCAACAGTATTCTGAAAAGGAGAACCATCCAGGAGTATTTAGCGATTGTACCTGCATGTCAATTTGGTTGAATATATTCATGTTTGTGTGAAAAGTGGTTCGTTGCAGCCGGAGGGAGAGCACTGAGCTCAAAAACGCGTTTGCCTGCTTATTTGCATGTTATGTTCCAGTCATTCTTATCTCCCTCCTCGGCTCTGTGTGCCTTTGTTGATTTGTGCACATCATACGCTTCAACAAATATTTCTACGCTCTTTGCAAACATGGAACTTCCAATTTTCCTTCTGTTGTTTCTGTTTCACAGAGAGAACCGTTTTTGACATGCATTTGTTGATAGTTACCCTGAATAATAAGGTTCTGGTGACACGTTAGCATGAGCTTGCGTGTGTGCTAGCATATCTTTTGTGTGTGTGTTTGGCAGGAGGCAACAAGGGCAGTAAGAGCAGAGTGGGGTTTTATGATGAAATTCAGTGGCAATTTGAAGTCTCCAATCATTGAACCAGAAAGTGAGAAAAATAGGGAAAGGGGGAAAGGGAGCGAGGTGGAGAGAGGGGAAGAGGTGGGAGGAGAGAGGGGGAGAGACAGAAGGAGGACGAGTAAGAGCAAACAAGAGATTGCCAAAAGAGGAATAAAGTAAAGAGAGAGAAAGGTAGAGAGAATTAATGGCTTCATCATACAGTAAACTAAGAGACAACATGAAAGCATCGCCTCAGCCTATTTATCATAAAAAAACAACACAGTGTGTGTGTTTGTGTCTCTGATTGCACTGTTGCAAGCTTTTTGTGTGTGTTTATGTCTGTCAGTCTGTGTAATTACTCTCATTCCTCTCCACACAACAGCTATAGCTGCAGGTTTCGCCAAGTTGACATTCAAGCGCTTGTGATAAACAACTCAGTCAGATTTGTTTGGCCCAGCTCGGCACTCCGCGTGCTTCTAGGGAGGGCATTTGAATCGCATGCAGGGGGGGGGGGGGGGGAATGAAAAAAACACAAATAAAGAAGAAGGAAAATAACAAGAAAAAGGCACGCGGGAAGCGGTCCTAGAGTCTGGGCACTGGTTAGCACCGTTTGGCAAGGAGTGAGGAGAGGTTGCATCATCAGAGAGACGGGGAGAGGGAGATCACCTCCTGCAAACATCAAAACAGTTTAACCTTGATGCTCTCCGTTTCACAGCTGCACGACCGCGCGTCAAAGGAAAATCCCGACCTTGAAACTGAAATCATTTACATTTTAATGTTTTCACACATTTCGAAGACGTAACAGCGATCCCTACAGCACAATTTGGTTCCTAGATAGTAAAAAATAAGAATATTCCTGTGCCTGTAGACAAATAATTAAAAAGAGAATAAATAAATCACAATACAAGCTAAATAGAGAGGTAGAAGGGAACACACAGAAAGCATGAATATAAAATACGTCAACGCAATCATTGTGTTTCAAATATAGTGTGGATAATAAATAATGAAATACATTTCATATGTTGTTTTCTCCATAAATCTGACATGTCACACAGACGTAGAATCCCTCTAAAGATGCTCCATTTTCCAACCAAAAGAGAAGGAGGAATAACAAAAGGAAGCGTGCAGAGCATGTTTATTTCTCCCTCTCTGCCTCGGGCAGTTCAAACTGAACACATTTTCTGTTGCACTGTGAGTTCATTTGAATTCAGTCATTTGAAAAGATAAAGTATTTCTCCGTCACTTTTTTTTCTTTTCTTTTTTCCTTTATTCAAAATCGGGCGCTCATTCTTTTCACCTTGTTAGCCGAGCGCTGCCCAAAATTCAAACAAGAGAAAAAAAAAAAAAAAAGGCACGCCAGTTTCACAGTTTTGCATCTTAATGCTCTGTGCTGCGGTGTGAGTTGGTTTTCTATTGCCTCACTTTAGAAGTCGAGCCTGTAAACAAAGTGCTGGGCTGCGATGCTCTCATGGTATAGCTGTAAGATGCTGCAAGTGCCATGTAAAGAATGTCTAAACATTTGAACATGTGATGTAAGGGACGTGTTGATAGTAGAAGTATTTCCAACAACGGTGGGTGGTGATGGTTGGCATCTGAAACCACTGTTAGTACATCTGTGATTTTAAAAACTATGACCACATTTCCCATAAAGATGGAATCAAACCAGATGTTTTTATCACGTAAAACTCTGATGTATTATGGGGAGTGATACTGGAATCCAAGAAGGCGGCCAATCATTCCAATGAAAATGACTCATACAGTACATTATGCCAAAAATAACATTTCCTGTTGTGCTTTGAAATCCCATAGAAATAGCTTTTCGAGACAAAATTTGACCCATTTGACCCTGATTTAAAAATGTGTGCAGAGTTATAACCCAGTTTGTCATTCGTGTAGTTTTACAGACATCTCTTTTATTAAGGAGGTCTACAGCTGAATGTTTTTTGGGCATTGTTTTTGTTGCAGTATCATAGTGGCCAATGGGACAAGTTAGTGGCAAAACTGACTCGCTGTGTCAAATCCAGCTCTCTTAGAAGAAGAAGAGTCTCCCTCTTTTTGTTTTGGTGTCGTAAACTGGCATCAACGTCCTAAACCTGCATTCTCTCTGCTGGCCAGCAAGGAACGACTCCTCTGGTTGCAAAAATAAGTCAGATTGTATAGAAGTCTATGAGAAAATGACTCTACTTCTCTCTTGATTTATTACCTCAGTAAACATTGTAAACATGAGTTTATGGTCTCAATCTCTAGTTTCAAGTCTTCTTCAATACAGCATGATGTTCATTTAGTAAATGATGGTCCATTTAGAGTCAAACAGACCATAAAGCAGGGGATGCTTGAGGGCGGGGCTACCTTATGATTGACAGGTCGCTACCACAGCGTTGTCCGGTCTGGAACCGTGTCCGTGTTTTTGTCTTCCAACTTAAAACCCTTTCACAGTGTGTTTTCAGTTTGTTTAAGTTAATTGTAACATTTTGGTCGCTTAAAAATGTCATCGGATTTTGCCGACGACCAAAAACCAAGATGGCGACGGCCAAAATGCCGAACTGGAGGCTTCAAAACGTGAGTCCACAAACCCATGGTTGATGTCACAGTGACTACTATCACTTCTTACATACAGTCTATCGTATTAGAGGAAGCATTATGCTTCACCAACAGTGGCGTTACAAATGCTTCTCAAGCTTTAATTTAAAGACATTTACATGTGCGCAGCTCTTCGAACCTCTTTTATAGCTGGTGGTAGATTCATTAAAAACATTTTTTTCTCATTTACCAGGAAAGTCTCTTGTTTTTCGTCTCTTTCTTGAGATACTCCTGGCAAAAACTGAACAGAAACATCCAGAAAACAGCAAGGAGACGATTTGATTAGGCAGCATATCGAAGAATACCAAAAATGATCAAAACCCCGGTTCCTCCAAACCTCTTTCTCATCCAGCTGTGCGTCTGGCTTATATGTTATCATGCATCTGTCAGTTTCTATGTTTCTGTGAGTATCTTTGCATGTCTGTGTCTCTCTGTGTATGCACAAGTCTGTCAATGTGGTTCTGCCTCTGTCCATGTTTGTCTACACTGTATGTGCGAGCCTCACCAGTCCTGCTATTTTCTCCAGTTTGATGTGAATGAGGAGTGACTCTGTTAAAAGCATTAACATTTTCAAACCCCGAATCACTAATGGGGATGTTGTTGGGGAGGAGAGGCATTCGGCAGAACGCTGCATTATTTAGCATCCACTAGTTAGCATCCTCAAAGAACACACACACACACACACACACACACACACACACACACACACACACACACACACACACACACACACACACACACACACACACACACACACACACACACACACACACACACACACACATCAGCACACACGTAAATGTGTTTTTCACACTTTTGATATATGAGAAATACGGAGATGAGAGCTCGGCAGAGCACATTAAAACCACACAATCACAAAATGTCTCCATAATGAGGCAGAAACACACATACGCACAGATTTCAATTCACAGTGTGCAAAGGAAAATACACACATTTGTTCTGAATCAGACCTCAGATACACACACACACACACACACACACACCCAAAGACACACAGAGATATCCTCAGACGTCTCGTCATTGATTCAACCTCTGATAGGTTTCGGCCACAGAGCGGAGGGGAGTGATGAAAGACAGGCGCAATAAGAGACAGACAGGTGGGAGAGACATGGAGAAATGGGGGAGTGAAACAAGACGAGGCAGCAGGGAGGGGAGTCGGTTTGGGAGAAATTTGTAGGTCCTTATCTGTGGATTTTAATGGGATTGTTGCATATGAATTGTGCATGTGCGTGCTATCCTTCAGCCCCACCCTCCTCTTCTCACCCCCCCCCGTCCCCACTTCTTTACCTAAATATTTATCTCGAATGTTCAACACGTACTCAACTCCTTTCTAATAAAATCTTGAAACTGCCTTTTGACTGCATTTATCTGTGTAAGTGAAAAACAACATGACGTTCAGCCATGCCAGCAGCGCTGTTGGCAAATCTTTTCAAAACAACCTTTTGATGGAATGCCATGGAATCTCTCATTCATGGTCCCCAGAGGAGGACGCATGCTGATACTTTGATTTTCTTCAAGCCCCGCCATGAGGTGGACATTTGTGTTTTTTTTTGGTGAAATATCACAACAACAATTGAATGGTTTGCCATGAAATTTCATACACATATTAATTTCCTGCGAAGGATGAATTGTTATCATTTGGCTGATCGCTGATGCTTTCCACCATCGGGTCAAATTATTTTTCAAGCCCTTTGAATTAAACATATTAAAAAAGGCAAGCCATAGCTTGTTAGCAGACCTCTGAATTGATAATCACTTGTTTTACAAGCATGCATAACACCAGAGCACTCGAATTGGATCACCTAAATAAAATGCAGCCATCGTCTGGGCTCGTCATCGTCATCAATTACACCGGTGTGTTTTGTCCGTTATGATATGTCTGAATAGCTGCTGAGCCGCTTTATCTTCTTTAAACACAGCCTGAACTTTGACTTTACCTTAGCAATTCTTTTCACAAGAACATGAACACAAAGAGACTCAAAACAACTTCAAAGAGACTCAAATGATTAAAAAATTACACAAAACAAATACAAAAGCGACAAAACAACAATAGACCAAAAAGAACTAAACAAAGTGACACAAAACAACCACAAAGAGACTCAAGATGACCATAAAGAGACATGAAGCCACAGAAAGATGCGTAACGACTACAATTAGACCCAAAACAACAACATAAAGAGGCCAAACTACGATAAAGTCTGTGTGTCTTTCTCCTATGTAGGAGAGGTGGTGGGGCCTTTTGCATGCTTGTACCCAGGGGCCAATTGTTTCCGCCCATGCATGTGAGAGAAAAATCATCTTCTGCCTCCATAAAGTAGAGTAAGGAGGCTGAATAAAGAGGTGTTAACTGGCCATTCAGCCTAAATATAATGTTAGTAGAACAAGATTTTAATTTGTTTCGGTAAATGTGTTTATTATATACTGTTAATATGAATGCTTATAATATTAGTTTTATACTGCTCCTTTGTTTCATCATATCCCTTTTGTTTTAACCCCCCAACCCCCATATATCTTTCTCTCTCTCTTTCTCTGACTGTGTCACCCTGAGGCGGTATTTCACATTACCATGTACATCAGTCATAGGAGCTCTGGTTAAATGCATCTCATACCTCTCTGCGGCGGACACACACGTTTATTAGCACACACACACACACACACACACACACACACACACACACACGCACACACACGCACACGCACACACACGCACACGGACACACACACACACACACACGCACGCACGCACACACACACACACGCACACACACACAACACACACACACACACACACACACACACACACACACACACACACACACACACACACACACACACACACACACACACGCACGCACACACTCACACACACACACACACACACACACACACACACACACACACACACACACACACACACACACACACACACACACACACACACCACACACACACACACAGGTCATGTAGAACTCAGTCATGCATGATGACAGATCCTAATAGCTGTTACTTGTCTACACACACACACACACACACACACACACACACACACACACACACACAGAAAGCCGTCACAAATGCAGTACAGGAAGGCTTGCAAACACATACACATGCACACGCACACACACAGATCATGCAGGAGTGTACACACACACACGCACACACACACACACACACACACACACACACACACACGCACACGCACACGCACACATACACACACACACACACACACACACACACACACACACACACACACACACACACACACACACACACACACACACACACACACACACACACACACACAAAAACAGAAAGCTCATCCAGAGCCAAGTAAGGTTGACAGCGACCCTGCTATTTTTAAAGGGCACACTTCACAAGATATCATCTCCTCATCATTTGTCCTCAGGGATCTTTGTCTATTTACACACACACACACACACACACACACACACACACAACACACACACACACACACGCGCGCATACACACAAATGGTAGACACACACATATATGCAAGCATTGAATAGTCACACAAAACATGCACACAGTAGGGGTTAATGTAACAATTTTGAGCTGGTAAAAACTGAAATGGCGTTTTTTCTTTAACTGAGGTCATTAGAGTGTTTTTTTCTTCGTTTGCCATGATTCGATTTTCACATCAATTTTAGAGTGCAAAGAAGATTTTTACTTTAAATTTAAAATAACGTAGTCAATAGAATACAAAACAGCAGCTTATGTGTCAAATCAGCCACCTGCATCAGAACACTTGATTCATTTCTGGTTTTATTTATAGACTCTGGTGCAATAAAGAAGAACGTCACATGCTCTTCACTTTATAAAGGGAATTTGTAATTCTCCATTAATACTAAATGAACCAAATAATATACTGTAGCTAAACAGACAACTGGTAGAGAAAGGCTTTAGCTGTGTTGATTCTAAGTTCAAACTGCAATTGCTTAATTGTTTAAGCTTTGACAAACAATATGCAATAAACTAAACAATATACTTAAATGTATCACTCCATTTCTCTTTGTTGCAGTATTTTCTGCGTACGAACTAAACATTCTGTGAAGAAACAAGAAGTCAAAAGGTGTTAGATCAAACATGCAACTCATCGATGTCGATAAGGAACAACTTGGCCATCTTCCTAACATCCTGAAAACATATTAACAGTAAACATTTAGTAATTACTTTACCTCTTCATTAAAGCTGTTTGCTTTTATCAGTATTTGTGGCAGTCGTGTCTGAGAAGCCAGACCTGCGCGGTGGGCAGGGACAAGATCAAGCGCAGCGCCAACTTAAAATACATAATAACCTAATTTTTGGCTCGCGCACTCTGTAATGACGGATACTACTGCGTATTAATCTTCAGAAGCATGTGAAAGCAATGACAGGTGATGTGCTTTAAAGATGAATAAGTCACGTTATGCACTTTCAGATAGAGCTGACTGACAGCCAGTGGTGGAAGAAATATTCAGGCATTCAGAAATAGTCATACCCCAGTCTAGAAAAGTAACTGAAGGTAAAGTTTAATTAAAGCAGCATTAAAACATAAAAAGTTGCCTCCAAAATGAGTATAAAGTAGCATTACCTGGAAACGTTCAAGTAAAGTACAAGTACCTCACAATTCTACTTCAGTACAGTACTTGAGTACGTTTACTTAGTTACATTCACCCCTGCGTACAGCATGAGGGGATTCTGGATAGTTCTGCTTCATGAATTGTTGGTTGTGATGAAGCAGGGCCTCCTCGGTTTACCTGAGGCAGCCGGTCTTCTGTTCGTCTCTGTTGTAGAGAGATGTTCCCCTGCTGTGGATGCTGCATCCTGGGCCGTAATATCTTAGAGACAGATTTGTTGATCTTACGTTGTTATACAACCTCACTGAGGTTTGCCAGAGCAGTACAGTTTTTCCACCACCAATGTCTCTTTCCTTATGTTTTTCTCAAATAAAATGACACAGAACACACTCTGTATTGCTGTCTGTGGAGACATCTGGCAAATCTAAATCAGAGTGATGTTGCTTAGTCCGATTTGTCACTCTGTGTCATTCCTTGAATCACGGTGCAACTTCCAGAGCAACGAATCCTGAAACAACAGTTCATATGATATCTTACTAGAAGCTATTTTGTTACTTTTTGTGCAACACGAGCGATCAGTACGCCTGCACAAGCACATGCGTTTATTTTAGGAAAAGATCGGGGTTTGGGTCTAGATACCGACCTTAGTAGCGTAACTTAAGTACGGAAATTACGTAGCAAAAAAATCAATGTTGGCTTGGTTTCACACGGGACACAAACAGCAGTCAACACAACACAAATGAAGAGCGTTGTAAAGTTTCTAAGGTTGGGAACCACTGGGTTAAGTTTGGGAATGATTTTGGTTACAGTTAAAAGAAACCAACGTTGACTGTTGGTTGGAAATGAGGAACAATGGGTCTTTTGTTAATATGCATGATATTGGCTATTTCAATACGTCTGTTCAAGTGTTTGTATTGAATTTGATATATAATCCCAGTATGTTTGATCTAAATGCACAACTAAAGAAATGCAGCTTTGAACGGAGCGTCTGATGCAACAACGCAGCGCGGAAGTCTGTAAAAAAAACATTTTGATCACTGTGATGAAATTTACTGACTGACATTTACATAAAGCGTTTCTAACAGCCTTTTATGTGATAGTGAGGCGATTAACAAATGTGTTGCAGCGCGACTAATGAATCATGACGGAAAAGACATGCTGAAATTAATTCAGTGATTTGCTTGTGCAGTAATACGCATGGAAACGTTGTTCTTTGGCATATGAGGGTGTAGAGCATTCTGAAGTAAAGCTGCTTCTGTCTGTTCATGTGAGATTCTAGTCTTGCATGTAGAAAGTGTAATTTAGGAGAAAATTATTTAGAAAATCTGGATGAATTGAATGTTGAATGCTAACGGTTTCTAGGTGAAAACAAAGGGATGAAATACAATAGAGGAATAAAAATAAGCTAAAATAGAATAAAACATTTATAATTTTGAAGTATCAAATTAAAAAAGCTGTATGGAAACAGAAAAATGATTAAGTAGATGGGGGTCATGCCTTCGCCATTGTAGGAAAAATATTTTTCGGGTTTTCGAAAAAGGATGGGCTGTCGGAACAGTCTCTTCGTAAAGTAAAGCCTATTCTGCAACTTCTGACCAAGCGATGCTTTGCACTTTTATTTGCTCCAAACCAGTTGAATGGAAACACGACCATTGACCAAAACCCAAGAGAGGGCGGGTGGGGAAGAGAATGTACCACATAACGCAACACAGCATAACCCAAGAGAGGGCGGGTGGGGAAGAGAATGTCTTAATGAATCATTCACTGGTGTTTTCAGTGATGTACTACGAGTCATACCACATAACGCAGTTATTAATGCTGCTGTTCTGGGGGTCAAAACACCCAACAATGACTTCAATGTCAAAGTATATGCCGATGATAGACAGCAGTTCAGAATAAAGTTTGCACAACATTTAGGCCTGAAAATACAACTCAACAAGAGGAATTCAACTGAAGAGCAACATATTCAAAAGAAGCAGAAAGACATTGGAAGCTTGCAATGGAAATAACTATTAGCAGCTCATTTTTTATGCACCATATCTTTGCTTATGAAACTGAAGTTGGGAGGAGTGTACTTAAAGAGAACTGTTCCCATTATGGCTTCCTCAAATTAAGTTTCAGTTTTTAATCCAGTCATCTTTATCCACATTTTTCAATGAGAATTTTCCTTTTGATAACTTTCGTTTGTGTGTTGAAGTTCACGCTCACTTTCACATGTGAAATGGTGTGACAAATTAACAGTGCATGTTCGCATGGAGCTTTGGATCAAGTGATTTGCCGAGGACACACGGGGGACTTTGGAGCCGCTTCACAGTTTTTCAACCTCATCTCTGCTTTTGTCATCTGATGACATGCCTTTAAACTCCACTTCACTTGTCAATACGCTCTGTATGTCATAGCCAGGCCTCTGTTCAACACCCAAAATCCTACACCTGATGATGCAAGTACGGGCCAAACGGCAGCAAGAAAGAGTCATTCCAGCCCCGAGACGTGTAATCTTTCTCTTTAACAGATAAAACTGTGAGATTTTGAAAAAAGGGAGCTAAAGTAAGATTTTAAAAGGAGGAAAACCGGAGTTGTTCTTGGTATTCCTCGTCCTCTGATTGTCTGAACAGATAAAGGATTATGGAGGGAAGAAAGATGTGAGATGCTAAATGTTTTGGTGTGTAATGCTGTCTTTGATGAGAAATTGATTGAGATACAGTACAACTGTTTCTTTAAAGCTCGATGTGATAATTAGGGATAATACCAATACACAGGATGGACAGAGGGTCAGATTTCACAACTGCAGTCCGTTATCGGCAAGTACCAGGCAGCACACTCTTGTGTAATCGAGAGATCAACAGTGTGGACAAACACAACGCTGAGAAAAGAAACACATGGAAGGAGAAACTTTCAGTATGATTGGAGATTGAGATTGAGCAGGAAAATGGTTTGTCGTTATTTGTGTGGTCTGGCTCTTTACAATCTGAAGAATTACTGGATGTATAGATAAAACAACTGTGTGGAAAAGGACTTTTATATCATCAGCTATTAAACATTGCTCTGTCAATCAACACTTTGATATGTGGGTCTCAGAGCTTCAACACGACCCACCTTCACAGCGGTGAATTGGGTGCTCCGTGTTATTTTGTCTACCCTCTGAATATGCTTCTAAAAATATATATAAAAGCATTGTAGGTGTTAATGATGAAAGCGGCCTCTTTATGCAGATATAGCGCCGTTAAAAAAGATCTGGCATGTTAGACGTTTGCCTCTCTCTCTCTCTTGTCTGTCTCTCAGTCCTCCAGTCCTTGATGTTCGACTCCCGGCGGTCTTCTTCCAGTCAAACCACCAGTGGGGGGGGATATCACCCGTTTCCTTACATGTCATGAGCGGAGCGAGGATGCAATTTTCAATGCCAAAGTGTTTTTTCTTTTAAAAAGAAAAAGTAGGCCAAGAGCATGAGGATTTTTTGAAAAGACAGAATGACAGAGAGACTCAGAGGAGGGGAGGAAAAAGAGACGTGTAAACAAGGTTTCCATCATATTTGCGACGTTTTGGTTGTTTGTTTGTGGGACAACCATCACTCTTTGTACACAGGCAGCCGACATGAGGACAAACTCTTTCTCTTTGCTTTTCCCTCTCTTGTTCCTTTTCTCTACATACCTACAAACATCACTGACTCTGCCCGATTCAGTTTGATCATATTTAAAGGTACGGTATTAAAAAATGATCAATACTTAAAGTTAAGTTGCATGTACAATACATATTAATACATGAACCACAGATACTTGATTATGGTATAGTAAGTTGATTAGAATGATAAAGACACTTTCCTTTAGGCTTTTCTTTCTCTCTGGTGTGTAGCTGTCATCACATTCACTAGTCTGTCCCTTATCTGTCTAAACTGACACACACATTTGCACACACACTTTCTGACAGAGTTTTTCCCTGAAGTTAGATATTAGTTCTTTGTCAAAAATAACCCCAAACAGATAACACTTAGAAAAAAAGCGTAGTTCACCGGGGGAGGCAAAAACAAGAAATATGGGTAGTAAAAACGTTATCTTTTAATACAACCTAACAGAGAGAGCGGCTGCGAAGGCAAGCGGATGTCTCTTAAATGTGAAGGCAGAAATAACACGATGACCTCTTATAGTTGTTCAGAAGATACAGCGGTCGTGTTTTGCTTCAGGTAACATAAGTCAATGAAATAAAAATCCAAGAAGACTGGTTTGAATAATGGATCAGAGACATTGGTTTCTTTTAACTTCTGATAGCGTCGCAATGAAGCCCCCTTTAGCCTCTGTGTGAGACGCACTGGGTAAACGGAAACCTACGACAAAGAATGCGCCGTAATTTGTATGTTAGCCACGGAATGTTGAAGAAGTAAAAAAAAGGCCGCAGGGCGGCCAGGAGGGAAGGTGGATGGGTCCGACAAACACATGACGTTTCAGACGGTTGACCACAGTTCGTTCAACATTTGAAACGAGAAGTAAACGCTTCTGTAGTTACATAACACAAACGAAGATCTTTTCTGAAACCTAACTAAGTAGTTTTGTTGCCTAAATCAACCAAGTTGTTTCCTGTAAAGACAGACGTTTATTTTAAAAGACTGTTCGCATGTAACGAGCGGAAATTGACATTGGTGCTGGACCTTAGTTGGAAAACGTATAAAAATGAGGAGTAACTTTTCATAAGATTTCCTACAAACTGCTGCGTGAGGATACGATGCCCTGACACATCCAACATTGACGATGGAGGGGAATGTAGAGCATCATAGTTTGAAGCAAAGGGCCAGTGACCAAGCTGAATGGGTTGTCCATTTGGGAATGCACAAAACAATACAAAACGCTGCTCTAAACCACCAATAGTGGTCAAAAACTCCACAGCTTACCTTCAATCAAGTAGTTTTAGTGGCCTGAGCGGTTCCTTCACTACAAAGGATGCTGATCAGAAAAAGGTAAAAGGACATTTGTTACGGTTTTGAACGTCAGCGACAAAACAACCTGTTTGTCCTTCAGTTTGTGGAAATGATTGAGCGATACTAGACATCCACAACTGCTGCAATAAGGGAGGAGGATTCAAAGTAAATGTTGATTTTTGTCATGTTGATGATCGGCATGCTGCTCCCAGATGTGACGAAAATATTCTATGTAGAGTGGAGCTCAAACTGCAAATAACATGAGAGCGAGCAAACAGAGAGAGAGGGAGGAGAAAGACAGAGAGAGGGAGGGAGGGAGGGAGGGAGAGAGGGAGAGAGGGAGGGAGGGATGGAAGTGAAAAAGAAAGTCATGACTGCTGTTGCCACAGGAGAGGTTTCATGTAAAAACACACACGCTGGCTTTCCTGTCCAATTCGCCAAATTACTGATGAACAACTCCCCCTGAAGAGAAGAGAAGGGGGGTGAGATGGATGAAGTGTGTGTGTGTGTGTGTGTGGCGACAAGATCTCTCTGTCAGATACACTCTCATACGCACACACACACTCTCAGCCCTCTGAAATATTTACTATCCTCATGTGGGGAAATCTCTAAGGATTATCCCAATAACCTGTTTAACTTAATCCTTATCTCAAACACATGAATAATAAATCTCCCCCCCCCCCCCACCTCCCCACTCTCCGTCTCTCCCTCTCTCCGAGGAGGACTGAAAAGTAACGCCTCTCTCACCTTCCTCTCCATCACCCTCCCTCCCTTCTACTCCCTCACACACTCACTCCATCTGCTTCATGAACATGAGCCGGCTGCTTCCTCTGCCTCTCCGAGCGTCTTTGAGCTGTTCTGACATATGCGCTCCCTCTCTCAGCTTCTCTGCCTCCTTTTTTTTTCTGTCTTTCCACCAATCCCCATACCTCTCCATACCTCTATATATCTCTCTCTCTCTCTCCCCCCCCCCCCCTCTTCCAGGACAGGAAAAGGAGCAGTAGCAGGGTGCACCAGCGGAAACTGACCACAATGACAGGGAGAGGAAGTGGGCAGTGACCTGTATGAGAGGGGACTGCGGTTTGGACAGCTGTGGTTCAACACTGGATGAGAAAACCACATCAGAGGCGGCGGGAGGAAAAAAAAGAGCCAAAGAGCCCCAGAACCTGTTGGAGGAAAAACCTCAACAACCTGGGCGATAAACACATCTTTGAATACAACACTTTGAGAGATAAACCGACAGAAGCAGAGTGATATCTCAGCGATTACCTCCTGAGTGAACTCTGGAGCTTTGTCTTTGGAACTCTGGGATTCATTCTCATTCAAGAGGAATCAACCCGTACTTCATCATCACAGACTTATCCTGTTGTTTTTTATCTCGAAGAGGATTTTGTACAGAAACCTGGTGAGAAACCAAGCGGAGAGAGAAATCCCCGCCTGTTCAACAACACCTGCTGCTCTCTTTCAACATCAGAAGAAAAAAACCTGCGGCGCACAAAAAGGAGAGAGCGTGGAAGACACGTAGTGGAGGTGGTTTTACTCCATGTTGAGCATTCGACCACCTACCAGCCACTAATCTCCACCGCAACCTGCCACATTAATAAAGTATAACCTCAGTTTGAGCGAGCAAGAGAGCACCTTGAAGGATTTGGGCTTCATTTTGTACCAAAATAAAGGTCTGATTCCACTTGGCTTGGACCATCTGTCTGTGTGGTAAGTTTCCTTTTTTTTCTATCTTGAGAAACACTGATTCTGCAGGTGTGTTATGTGTGTGTACAGATAATAAGTATAGGTGCTGAACAATTATACGGATAGATACATCCAGAGCTTTCCAGTTCAGCAAATGAGAGTCTGAATTTGATTAAAAATCTGTGTAGAGCAGCAAATGTAACCCAGATCCTTTGAAAAACGCTCCAGGCGACTTCCCCAGTCACTCCAGGGTGAAACGCTCATGAATACCGGTCAAACTGTCTCGAAGAAGGTACCGAAATAACTTGAAATAATGGTTGTTACCCCTCCGAGGATGTTGACATATGTCATGCCAATGATCTCGGACAGCTCCGTGGAGATTTGAACGCTGTAATTGAGCGCTGTTTCCCCCCCCAGAGGGCTGGACTGTCATTCCTGGAGACAGACTGCTGCGACCATTAAGACGATACCGGATGATCCAGGACAGAGCAGGAGATTTTTAAGAAAAAGATATATCCACCAGGAGTTCATTTTGAAGAGTTCTGTCAACTTGATGTCAAGCTGGTGCGGCTATAAAGTATTGATGACGCCATTTAATATTTGCAAAGTGGTCGAGCGGTGTTATTTTGTCAGCTGGAGAGTTGCCTGGCTGTACATGCAGAATTTGTTTAGTGCATAAAGGGGTTGACAAAATGATAAGAAAATCTCAATATTCAGATCATTTCTGGTGCTGTGGTTATAACATGGTGAACTGTTTCTCTTTTTCTGTCCACCCCTCCTTAGTGATGTTATTTTTCTTTGTGGATCTGGCTCCATGGCCCCGAGGGACAGAGGTGATTTGATTTGGTTGTTACGTCGAAAGCCTTTGATGCAACTAAACCCAGTGGTCTAATTCCTGGAGAGGGAACTATCAGTGAAAATCCTTTGGGTGCCATCTGGGAGACACACACACACACACACACACACACACACACACACACACACACACACACACACACACACGCACACACACACACGCACACACACACGCGCACACACAAGATTCATGATTAGAGCCATTCATTCAGATATATGTCAGAGTGGTTGACAGGCTGTCCAGCTGTGGCGATGTTAGCGCAGCTGAAGTCGCTGATTGCAACTGAAAGACCCAGTTGGGGTTTTATTTTCAGTGACTGACCTGTATTCTGCTCTTTACACAACATACCACACTTCACCTTGTATTTGAACATGTTTGAATTTAAATTGTAATGTACTTGAACGTTTCCCTGATTGGTCCATAGCTCCGCCTCAGAATGTGAGGCTTTCAGATGCTGCAAACTGGCCTGATCGGAAAGATTTTAAACGTTTTTCTGTGATGTGCCGGTTGAACAAATGAGAGATAATCGTGTAACTACTTTAACAATATTTACCTGATTTATGAGATAATTCGGTAAAAATCATATCCCCTCATAGTTGGGCTCCTTCAACATCTTCACTACTCGGGTGTGCCGTGTTGGAAACGTTGCCTTCGGCAGAGTCAGGGGCTGGCAGCTGAGCCAAAACCAATGTGGATAACACGCTAGGCTTTAAATTATTTTCAGATGGCTGTTGGTTATTACTGTCAGATTGAAAGCTGGCCCACATCATTCATAACAGTCTCGCTGTAATGAAATCTGATTCGTCTGATTGTGAAAGACAATAGAATTAACTAGAAGGCTCTGTGACATGAGTGTCAGTGAGGACACAGTGTGTGTGTGTGTGTGTGTGTGTGAGCGGTTCCTGGTGTGACTTGCTGGCAGACAGATTGTTAGAAGCTGCTTTGTGATTAAACATGTTTTAATCTCAACAACAGACACAGACACTATTCAGCAGTCGACCATCACAGATTTGAAGCTGTGGAATCACCTCCTGTGCCACATAAGCCGTGTTTCCATTCACACGTTTCTTTTTTAAACGTTCATTTTGATGTATGCATTGGAAAAGCTGCATGAAAACAAAAGCAAAATTTGATAAAAAAAACTCAGTTGCAAAAGTAAATTGTAAATTAAAACACAGCGAACATTCATTTCACATGACTGATTAGCTGTTTCTCATATATTCTTATGCTCCCACTTGAAACTAACTCCTGAGGACCACTAGTCTCCATTTATCTCTTGTAGATGGTTAACCCTAACCCTAACCCAAGGAGACCTTTTTGTTTACAGTTCACAACCTCTTCTTTTACGCTGTTCACAGGCAGATTACCGTCATGCGTAGCCTACAGCGCCAACTTCTGAGTTCAGAGTTCATGCGCTTTAAACCAGTTCATGGAAACACGCCTAATTCACATTTCAAAAGTTTGCTCAAAATTCACTTAAAAAATGAATGGAAAACCGTCTGTATACAAACATAAACAAACTCCTGATTTTGAGGTGGGAAAAGGAGACCGAGGAAGGCCAAACTATGTCATTTTGAGACAGATTTTTAAGGAATGTAACGCGATTTTTAAACTGTTGCTCCTCTGGTGCTCGTACAAGCTGAAGTGCTCATCAGAATTAGTCCCGATTATATATTTTTCATACTAATGTAGAAGGTACAGGTTCCTCCTCTGGGAGTAGTTCGCAAATGTCAACCTGTTCAATTATGCAGCAGTGTGCAAAGTACACATTTTCATGTCAGGGTGGTGCTAGAGAAAAAGGTCATGTGATCATCAAAGTCAACAGGGTTCATCCTCTGGGGACCACGAGTAGCCTGAACAAACTTCACGGCAATCCAGCCAGTAGTTATCTATTTAAATTTTTTTTCAAATTTTGGTACATGAAGATTGTCCTAATTGGAAAAGGTTCATCATCTGGGAAGCATGAATTAGCTCAATATATAACATGATTATCTGCATAGATTTTGATATTTATTTTGTGTTGGATTGGATATAGTGGCCTCAGCATACCGATAGAGTTCAGGGGGTCACCGAGATCTTTAGGAATCATCATGGCAATATCTATCCATCATTTGGTTATGGCAACCAAATGAGAGATATTTTGCCCCAAAGTCCTCTGAACTCTTGACAGATGACAGACTAACCATTCAATCATGTGACGTCTTATTTACTCGGAGCCCTTTTATTTCAATCAAAGAAAAATTTGCATTTAAGAGTTTTTATTCCTGTAAATCGACTTACATCAATACATTCATGCTCGTTGCCATTTTTCTGGCTCTGTCGTGGGAAGACGAGGTCCCCAATCTTCATTTCCGTCTACAAAACTCTGATTGACCTATTTCATTAGTTTAAATAGAGGTTTGGAATCTACGCTCAAATTCTCATTATTTTGGTGTCGGTTTTTTGTTACTGGTGCGGATGTCAGATGATGGGATGAACCACTGATCCACCGCGCCACTCATATTTAAACGTCATATATAGATATTTATATATAATAAATAATTACATCCCTTGTCCTTAGGATTTCAAGTTGTATTTCTGTGGATAAACTTCGACGACCCCTTCAGCGATCGCCATAACTATGAAGTCTTGTTGACTCGTTTCTATGCTTTAGCCTTTGGTTGAGTGAAACTAGGTCAGACCTGTCTGCCAGTCACAAAACATCCCGGAGAATGACAACTGTATCTCAGCGTCTGTCTGTTTCTGCTCCTCCGTCACACTCACGCACACACTCCCTCGCCTGCGGACAATGTACAGATGTAATTACAGATATTTCCTGGGTGTTATTTACTCTTCATACCTCTGAAAGATGCCTTTGATAAATGACGCCATAAATAACTTTGTATAATCCTGAAGTAAGATTTGCATGCATGACACTTGCAGTTGAGTTGCATGAATACAAATGACAGGTAGCAACAACTGTTTGAACAGAAATCTAAACTTTACGTGCATCTTCTTGATCATCCTCAAGATTTTACAAGACACAGTAAAGGATTTTTAAGAGTAAAAAGTTTAATTGCCACTAAAAAAAGGTGTTAAATTGGTGTGTTTGTCCTTCACACCATCTTCTAAGTTGCTAATCCGCTTTCAAGGTGAGGCAGAGAGAGTGACGAAGAAGAAAGAGTCGAAGAGGAAAAGGCGAGAAAAGAGAAAAAAAAGGTGGAATGACAGACAGGAAACAGAAATAGACTGTGTGGAAAAAAACCAAGTTCAGTTTTCACCTTGAGTGATTCAACCCGAAGAGAAGTGTAAGAGGAAAGAAACGGTTGAGAAAATGAGACAGAAGACGAAAAGAGAAACATGCCGTCAGCAGCTGAATACCAGGAAGGGTGTGTCCGCTCACTAATCATGACCCCTCATTAACAGACCCCACGGCATTTCCCAGAAGGCATTGTGTTTACACTTCCTGCTTCTGATAAAAGGGAAGGAGTAACGCTGCCCACTGAAGAAATGCCCTTTTAGGGAAAATGCCCCCAATGGATTTGTCATCACAGAAATAACTGTGTGTAGTCGGATGTTGTTGTATAAGTGTGAGTAAGACGTTTGATGTGATAGTCCAGCTGAGTCAAACTGTATATCAACTCTTCTTTGCGTAATACCAAAAACATATATTTCTATAATGTCCCCCAGACAGTTAAAACATTATCAAATCAGCGACTGATGCATGAATTTATCCATCACAACAGTCGTCCTTTGATTTTCCTACATGCTTATCTCCTACCACACCCTTGCTCACAGTAAGTACAGTAATATAAAGCAAAAACGACACTTATTTCCGTGAATAATTAAAGGGTTAGAAATGGTTAACTTGTATAGACCAGCCATCTTAAACACATAAGTCTCAATCGAGGTTAACCAATCATCCCTTTGACACAGCATTTTCATATTCGATCGCTTACAAAGGTCGTCACGCTAAAGTTAAGGTGTTAAAACACCTATTTGTCATATTTTGCCACTTGCTATAACGATGAAGGAGGCAGCCTTTTGCTTAGTATCATCATTCGGAAGGTTCACGCATGGTTAACGTTGCAACACATTCCATGTGACAATTACTTCGTCAGTGAAAATCATCCAACTTTTTGGTTTCGATCGGGACACGAACGCTACATCCCCTGAATCCTGTGTTTGTTTGACCCGTCCAACACCTTCCTCCCACCCTGAGTGGACTCTCCAAAACCTTCCTCCCACCCTGAGTGGACTCTCTCGCTCCTGAATACTTCGTCAGTTGTTCTGCTGCTAATAATGACGGACGTCATGTGCGTCGCTGTCGAGACGCCGAGGGCCACAAGGGTCGCTACTTGACGCCCTGAGAGTGAAACCAGTTTTATTATAAAACGTAGTTTGCTGAAAACATGTTAAAAAAAGTGTGCCTCTCGATCTTTTCACAGCCCACAAGGCTTATTTACAAAGTCATTATTGGTCTAAACATCTGGATGGCAGATTCTGCTCGTTTTGGCTTTCTTTTCCTTGAGAGTCATTTCAGGTCTCCTGTCTTCGTGTTTCTGGAAACCACTGCGTGAGAACATACATGTGCAAGCTTTGTTTGTCCAGACCATGTTGAGAGGAAGGATATATACGCGGTGACGCACAGTGAAAGATTAGCGCGGCGAGGAGGAGGACAATGCCGGACACAGCCGGGAAACATGTTTGGTCTCAAACAGCAGCCAAGTGAACGTGTTCAGGTTAAGTAAAAGAATCACTCTGTTACCATTAAAAAAAGAAATAGACAAAAGTAAAAGCAGCATGAGAGTTTAACTTCACTGAACTAAACTAATAAAAAACATGACATAAAAAGGAGATATAACAGCTGAATGAGCTCAAATACATGGCCTACACGGCGCGTGATAAAAGAAAGAAATGACCTTTAAAGATGTTTCCGTTGGAGGAAGTATTCAGGGAGACCGACGACAGTTAACTGTAACATCCAACCAATTTGCCCTTTTCAAGAATATGATGCATCAGTTTTATTTATGTGAGAATTAATATTTTATCTATATGATACAAGTTTAATCAAAGAGAAAAGGAGAACCCTATTCGCATCGCCCCTCTCATTCCTTACATCCTCGTGTTCCTGTTCCTGTGATGGTTTGGACTCTTTTTGGTGGTGAAATAAGAAGTGCGCCATATTCTCAGAGTCATAACTAACACTTTGAAATGACAGAAAGACACTTTTTAAGGGATTCAGGCCTTTCCTCATATCCACCGTTTAGATGTTCCCTTCAGCATCGACAGTCGTCCACTGAGTCGTTACTGAGGCTCAGAATATCCCGTCAATACGGCTGAATGAGCGTTTGCCTCAGGCCGCTGCTTCTAACCAGTGTGTTAGGGTCCTGAAGTGTTGTATATTAGAGAAGATAGATGTGATGGCGAGATAGAGACACACGCCCACATATTAGAGGAGCTCAGTGCGAACTGACAAATGGCATCAATTCGTCAAGTTAATTCAGTGTACAGAACAAGTAACGTAGTGAAGTTATTGAGTGAGAAGAAGCGGCGTGAGAAGGTTATTAGCGTTAAGACATTAGAAGGCTACTTTGTCAATAAATTTTGATTTAGTCGATATTTACTGGCGTTACACACACTTCCATTCAGAGGTCCACAGTAAATTGCAATAAAAGATGCTCTTCTGTTTAATTAATTTAGTCTTGAAAGGAAACTAAACAAAGACGAAACACAAGAGGAAAAATAAAACCCCAACAAAAGGACGTGAACTAAAGGCCAAAACCACTGTTGAGTCTTTGTTTGAGCTGATTTGTGGGGGAGCCGTGTGAAGAGGTCAGGGGAGGTCAGCAGAATACGAGATTAGGCCATTAGAGGGAGAAGACTTTGTGCTGGTATAATCCCCTCATCATAATCTCTCTTACTCCCTCCCTGCTGCTAATGGCTGGAAGACAATAAGATGCACTAATCTGTCCACGGGGACGGTGCAGGGCTGCGCTGAGATATCTACTGGAGTGCAGAGCACATATAGACTAAAATGTTTTGAAGATTATTTCCCTGGCATTTCTGCTTTATTAGATAGAGCCCAGTTGGGGGAGGCAGGGACCACGGGGGAGACAAAGTAGCAGAAAAGAGTGGGCGAGATAGTGAGGAGGAATGAGAGGGAAAGCTTGAGTTTACTAGACTGCTGATTTTTTATGTGCCTTATGCATTTTTATTTCGGTTAAATAGTGCTAAAATGGCCCGCAGGCACGAACTAGTGATGCAAGGCGGTGAAACGTTTGCTAACTCGTAATCAATCAAAAGCCATTCATCAGACGAGGATTAGATTTTAGAAGTGATTTCACCAAATTTAAACTTCAATATGAAGCAGACGGATTCTTTGTTTAGTTTTTTTTTCATGTTTCTGCAACGACTTGCTGATATTTTATAGCTACTTCACACTTTGCATCATATATCACTGCCCAATGTTATGTTGTGTACAAGAATATTCAAATCCAGATGAGGAAACTTCTGTAGTGACATCGCTTTGATTTTGTGGGTTGGTTGTTTGGTGGGTTCATCACTTTGGTCCAGACTAAAATATTTCAATTACTGGGTGGATTGTCATGACATGTTCTCCAGAGGATGAATCCTAATGGCTTTGGTGATCCCCTGAGAGCAGGTTGCTTTGTCTCTAATGAGTGGATTGCCGTAACATTTTAAATGCAGACAGTCATGTTTTTGTGAACTTTGGTGATCCCCTCCAGTGCCGTCATGGGCAAAATTAAATACTTTGTTTGATCTCTTTGGATTCTTTTATAACCTCACAGCTGTAGAGTCTTGTCTCTTTATTTCTCCGCATGGCGTTCAGACCAAAAATAGCCTCAAAAGAAATCATGGGTCTGTGTAGATGTGGACTTTTTAAAAAGGTAAGAAGACACAAGCCATGCATTTGAAGGCTTATCTGATGCCAAAACACTCCATATACTATAAGGATTTTAAAACTAAATTACTACAAATTCAAAGGTAAACAGTAGAATTACGTTGTTTATTTAATGAAGTAATCTACCAGGATTGTGGGCTGGCATAGATGACGTTGCATTAAATCACAGCAAAAGTTGAGCCAGATTCACATTTTTTTTTCGCCAAACAACAGCTTGCATTTGATTTGCCAAAGCCCACTATGCTGACACCTTTGTCCTTGTTGCTAATGGCGTAAATGAATGTGCAAAACTGACTCCTCCTTCTCTCATGATCCGAGATTTGAATCCAGAACTGGTATCGGCAATAAAGCATTCACTGTGTTGCACCCAAACTCTCTCTTTATCCTACAATTTGATGTGCTGTATTAAAGGGGAGCATAATAAAAACCGATCAGAAATTCAAAATGTCAAACAGTCCCTTCGTGGTGAATGGCCTTTTGCAATGGCTAATAAAGATGGACATCCTAAGTGGTTTTAATGTCAGCTCCTCTCTCCGTCTCTGTCCGTCTGTCTCTTTCTGTTTCTGTCTCTCCCTCATGCTACGCCAGTGGGTCAGAACCTAAAATGGGTCACAGGCCTATGTTTAATAGATCCCCATACGACCACATTAGTGATATGCCTCAGCCCAGTTCCCATGATGGGGGGGCTAAATGTTTCATTTGGGTCCCAAGCTGAAAAGGTTTAAGAGCCCTGGTCCTCAATGATAGCTAGACCTCGAGCTCAGCGGTGGCCTGTAAGGGGACCGCGAGTCCTTGGCCTTCACTCCGAGTCTCACCCTGGCACAGTGAAAGGGTCTGTCCACAGCTGATAAGTGGTTTTAATGTGATCTCCTCCCTCTTCTTTTTTGCTCCCTCTCTCCTCTCACATATTCCTTTCTGTCACCCTTATTCGTTCTTTTACCCCTCTCTGCTCTCTCCTCTTTTCCCTCATCCCTCCCTATCACTTTCTGTCCTAGATGATGGCTCGGCTCCAGCTGTGGACTATGGGGTTTATGGCCATTATGTCCGTCTCTCTCGCTGTTGCGGGAGATTCTGGCCTTCCTGCGGTGGAAGGCAACGTTGAGATTGTGAAGAAAGAGTCCCATCCGGTCCTGGTCAGGCAGAAGAGAGATTGGATCTGGAACTCTCTCTATGTGGAAGAGGAGAAACCTGTGCCCACCGCCTATAAGATAGGAGGGGTAGGAAGATCCTCCTCGTGTTTCTGATCTACTTCCTAGTATTTTTTGTCATTACCATTCAGTCTTAATGCTGTAGCCAAGAATCTGGGGCAATAACTTGTTGCTAACCAGCTCTTTGATGAATATTTGATTGATTTTGCTAGAATACTCAGTTTAACTGTGGGAAATTTGCTGGAAGGGTGTTTGATTTAAAATGAAGAGACACTCAACTCACTTTTTCCTTTCGCAGCTGAAGTCGAGCCAGCAAGTGGAGGTGAAGAGCTTCAAAATAGAAGGTGAAGGCGCAAACACCATCTTCACTGTGGATCAAAAAGGAGACCTGTTTGTCACCAGATCTCTGGACCGAGAGGAGAAGAACGCGTACCATTTAACCGCCAGGATGTATGACGGGAACAACAAGTTGATAGAGGATTCTGGAGACTTTGTTGTCCAGGTGACGGATATCAATGACAACATCCCAGTTTTTCCCGGAACATATAATGGATCAATTACGGAGAGGTCCACGATAGGTGAGTAGAGTTACTGGCAAAAAAGATCAAACAAACACAGGACTTTCACCCAGGGGACAGCTATTTGTGTCCCGTGTGAAACCAAGTCAATGTTGATTTAATGCTTGTTACATCACTTTATGTAAGAGAGCTACGCTGAGTTACAGTTACAGTTGTTACCTGACATTGTTACGTTGATGTTTATACACAAACCTAACCAATTGTTTCACAGCATTAACCACGTGGCATTGTGCATTTCTGCAAACACAGGACTTTCACCCAGGAGATCGCTGTTCGTGTCCCAAGTGACACCAAAAAAAGAGACACTGACTTTACACTTGTTGCGTAACAATACCTAAGAGAGTCCGCTACGACCGCTTGTTATTTTATTACGCTAGTTACACAAAGCCTGTAGTGTTGTTGCTTAAACCTAACCAATTGTTTCACAACGTTAAACATGTGACATTGTGCATTTCAAGGATGATATGATGCTGATATAAAAAGAATAATGCCAAAAAAAAATTTTCCACACCATAAATGAAGCAAATTCTTGCAGGAAAAAAGTTTTCATTGCTGCAAGTATTTGACATTTAACATCCAGGGATTTAATTTAATAATTAAAAATAGACTGAAGTGTGAAAAGTGTGGGGAAATAATTAAACAATAATGTCAACACCTGTCACAATCATTAACACATCCTGCTGGGAAGAAAATGGCACATTGGTGACTCAAATAAAACAATCTTAGAACATAATCATGTTGTGTTAATCAACCAAAGAACATTTTTTGAAAAGCTGCATGATGCCTTATTGCTGATACCATTTTTTCAACAATTCATGTTCTTTATCCAGGAACTAAAGTAGTTGAGGTGAGAGCAACCGACGCGGATGACCCCACCACTGCTAACGGAGAGCTCAGGTACTCTCTGACCCCACACGGAGAATTTTCCGCCTTCGAAATCGACAGCATCACAGGTAGGCTGGCTGCGCTGACGTCCGACATGATTGTTTCATCCTGCAGCAGCCTTGTCTTTTTCCATAACAAGTTAATGGAGGCAGAGGTGTAGATGATACAAGCTATTTTTACTTGAATATGAGTCAGAGCTGACCTCAAAGATAACACCCTCTCTCCGTCTGTCTGTCTCTCTCACTGTCTCTCTGCAGGTGTGATCAGCTGCAAGATAAACACTCTGGACCGGGAAACCAAGAGCCAGTATGTAGCGGTGGTTAAAGCTCAGGACATGAGAGGAATGGCCTCTGGCAGCACATCCACCACCTCTGTCACCATCACCATCGCCGACACCAACGACAACATTGCTTCTTTCACCCGAAGTAAGAAATATTTCAGAAGGAATTCCAATCTGTTCCCCGTCTGGACACAACACTTTGATCTTGATTATAAGATCAGGGTTATTCATATGAACATATTTAGAGGAGCTATATTCACAGCGATGTTTGTTTTCTGTCTGCAGAGACGTATGAACTGCAAGTTCCGGAGGACCACAAGTTGAATGAGAAGATAGGCACTCTGGAGTTGGAGGACAGGGATCAGATTCAGAACAAAGAGCCCATCTTCATCATTCCAAATGAAAACAGCAAAGTGTTTAGCATCGAACTCAGCAGCCCCAACAAGGATGGCAACCTCATGCTCAAACAGGTAGGAGGCGCATGTGGCAACAAAGCTCTTCACTTTACCTTTTTGAAAGATGTGATGGTTTCATTTCATATGATTCACTAAAGACAATAAATGTACTCTACATTAGCATTAGCAATTTGTTATATTTAAACTTTCTCTGAAATCCATGTACCCTTTGGCAACTGTAGAAGTTTTTGAGTTAATCTAAAATGAGATGAAAGTGGTTTAGGCAGTGTTGCATACTCACACTTCCAGCCCCCAAAAACGGTGGGTTTAATGTTCATTTTACATTTTCAGGTTTTTAGGCGGTGTTTTTAATTCAGAATGGTAGGAAACGAGCACAAAAACAGATTTACATGACCGTATCACCAACATTATCAGCATCCGTGAGCTGAGCATAAGAATCAAGGCCACAGACAGGATTTCCGTGACTTCAAGTATGCGAATGTTTCAACGGTAATGGTTTTCGGTCAAGACTCCCTAAACAAATGCAGGACATTTGATGCATAACACTAGAATTCAAACCCAACAGTGCTGTCCTTCTGGTGAGGAGAGCTACTTATGCCTGCAGGAATTCTAGCAGATTTACTTCCCTGGATTGTGCTCCTCAGATAAAGTATTTGGGACATCGGAGAGCTGAATATGTATTCTAATGAACTGAGCTCTGTAATAGCACGGCCTGGAATCGAATCGCAACCACAATCTTCTCTCTGCTCGACTCGCCCCTCAGCGCTGTAGCCCCTCTCATCTTTCTCACCGGCTGTGTTTACTCGTGCAGAGAGTAAGCCAGCTATCGTCCTCACTGCGGTTAAGGTCTTATTCTTGTTAAGCTGTTTACACATGCCTTTGATACCCTGCGACTGAGTATTCCTGTTACCATGAATAATCCAGTTAACAGAATATTCCTGCCTACCTGTGGTGTCCCATCCACAGATAAAAAAAGTCCACCAGAAACAACATTTAACCGAACAGTAGGCTATTGCTTATACAGGGCAAAGAAACGATAAGCAGAAATGTGACGGTAAGCAGAGCTTGCTGCCATATATCTGTTGACACGAAAGAGCATTCGTAACACTGTGCAAGTCTCAGTTCGTGCAGACTTTGAAGAAGTGAAAGGAATAAGGTGTTTTCATGCATGAAAACATGTTCAACATGGAGGGAAACTATGGCACTTTGCTGTGTTGCAGAGTTTGAGCTGAACCAGGTTGTGACATTTAGAGCCTTTTTACACCTGCAATCGACAGCTGTCCTCGGTGAACAGACGCAGGTGTGAATGCACTGGGGATGACGATGTGTGGCGCATTTGAGCAGATAAAGAAGAGAAGTGCAAATGCACTTGTGTCCCCAGTCTAAAAATAAGAGCAAGATATATGGAAATGTACTCTTCTGAGGAGGATTCAAAATGTGGAACACCTTCACTTCGTCTATGGATATTAAGTGTTTACTGAAGTAGTGAGATATATATGCTCAAAATGAAATCAAATCCTGACCTAATTAGTACTTTTTCTTGACTTGCTGTGGACTGAATTCCCGGTTAACTCTTTCTCGGACTCTCAGGCTCTGGACTACGAGACGACGAGCAGCTACACTTTCACCGTCCAGGTGCGAGAAAACCTGAGGAACCTGCGTTTTCCTGCGGACAACGTGGACAGTGCTGTCATCACAGCCCAGGTAAATATCCAACGGGACATATTATGTAGCCTCGAAGCCATCACCCTGCGTTTCATTAATCTGTGACAGTATGCATTGTAGAGACGAAGAACAAAGACTTTCATCTCAACAATTCTAGTCGATTTAAATCTTTAATCTTGACCAGACGTGCACAAATAACAAGCTGTCTTTCAACTGAATTCTTTTGAAATTGACAGGTGAACATCAAGGTGTTGGATGTAGACGAGGCACCGGTCTTCTCGCAGCCCATCTACACGTTCACTGTGGTGGAGGAACGTATTGTGAGCAACATAGGAACAGTCACAGCCAGAGATCCCGACAAAGCCAACAAGAGCATTCGGTACGATGCTGTGCAAAAATAAATTTAAATAAATAATGCAACTAATCCTGCATAGTAACTGTTACCCTGATCTCTCGCTCTCTCTGGTTAGATACTCCATCTTAGACAAGGACTGTCCAATCAGTATCAACCAGTTGACCGGTCAGCTGTCCACCCTGAGGATGCTGGACAGAGAGCTGGAGGCCACACACATGTTTCAAGTTAAAGCACAGGAGGAGCCAAGTGGTGCGTCACACACACACACACACACACACACACACACACACACACACACACACACACACACACACACACACACACACACACACACACACACACACACACACACACACACACACACACACACACACACACACACACACACACACACACACACACACACACACACACAAACAAAGGAATTGAGTTCATTAATCCTGTTTCTTTTAAACAAAAGAGCCTCAGATAAAAAAATCGAAACCATGTGTTTTGTCCAACAACGGTAATGTGCATACAGGGAAGGAGTTAGAAAGAAGACAGCGTGTTCTCTCGTTCACTGAGCAGCTCCTCTGGATTTATCGAGGGATGGGAGTCTAACGCATTAACAGGGATTTCTTTTATAGATTTAACACATTGCATCAACACCTGGTCGACCCACATGGAAAGGAGCGAGAAAGCAGAAGAAAAAAAAAATCACATTAGTGGGTCTTTGTTCACTCGCAGCCTCCAAAACCAAACTATATATTTTTAGACCGGCAATGAATGAAATCTAGAGATCTATTTTAGAGGCTTGTCACGATGTTTAAGGAACACAATGGTCCCCTGAGCTTGACAAGGTCCTCGATATGTACAGTACATGTGCTGTACTAAAGATAGTTTTAAAATCTCTGAACAAGAGGCGGGAAAGAGACCCACACATTCATCAAAAGACCAATGCTGAAAACGTCAGTGATGTAAAATAAGTGTAAAAGCTAAAAAGATAAAAAGATGAAGAATTGATTATTTCGAGTGTAATTGTTTCTCCTGTTGGCCCACCTGTGTTCTTCAGTCTCTCTTCTAACAGGATGATTTATTTTCTCCCCACATTGAGGACCACGTAAGCGTTAAATAAGATTACGTTACATCACGAGAGTTACATGTAAGGGTTTCTTTTTATCCTTTGCTCTAAAGAAACCCTGCAGGCAGCTCACAGATACGTCTGTTTCCATTGTCAGCACATTGTGAGACACGATATGATGATGAAAAATCTAATGACGTGATTATCCGGGCCACAATAATTCACAAAAGTAGTCCGATAATCGTAAAAAAAGTGCTTCAAACTCTTCAAAATTGCACTAAAATCACTTTCAAGAAATAAATATTTGTATTGCATCAAAGATGGGACACACATCTTTCTATAGTGAACATCCTTTTTAGTGGGAAAACAAACAATCTTAAATAAAGTAATCATAAATACATAAATAGGTTTTATTGTGTGTTTAAACTTTAACATCGTCCCACACAGAACTACAGTTAATCCCGCGCTGCTGTCTGTCCTCTGCAGGTTTGGAGTCATTTGTGAAAGTCAACATTATAGTTCAGGACATCAATGACAACAAGCCTGAACTGACTGTGGATGAGATCTTCGTATGTGAGAACGACCTCACTGACACGGTGAGAAACACAGTATTTACAGCGGATGTTTTAAACGGGATTGTCTTTATTTTAGTAGATATTTACAGTAACTTTATTGGGTTTGGACTCCATGAATACCTGACTGTTGTATTTTGTAAAACAGGAAGTTCACTAATATCTGTGTCACAACCTGAAGACCAGGGTGGCAGAACAATAGATGAAGAGTATTACAGTCCAGTGGCCAGGAAAGAATGTTGGCATTGTACGTTTCTGCAAACCACAGATACATTGAATGTGGACGTTTTTTGCATTCGGTCAGAGCAAGAACTGCAGTCTAAAGACTGTTATTGAAGGTTACGTGGTATAATAATATGTTCTAATGCAAAGAAAGTCCAGTCACAGTCTTTGAAAGATGGGCAAATGTAACATGTCAACCATATGTGCATTGCATTTTAGTAACTGTGATAATTTCCCAAACAATATGTGCTGCAGACAGTGAGACTGGACTGGGTATTAAGTTTGTATACAGGATGAATGAATGCTTTGTTTTTCCTCAGGTGATAGGAACCTTGCGAGCCACAGATAAAGACGACCAGCCGGCTTCCTTCAGTTTCAGCCTGGCCAGTGACAGCTCCAACTTCTCCATCAAAGACTACGGCAGTGAGTCTTTGTGTGCACCGAGCATATATTTACCTTCATATTTCTTGCTTGTTGCTCTGAACGTGGGCTCTCAAGAAGAGCCGGCCTTGACACTTGTTGCTATGCGACAACGGAAACTCCATTTGAGGCTCAGTGCTTTGTTGCTTAAAGTTAAAAATTATTTTAACTTCCCAAAGCATGCTTTGGTTCTCCCAGCCAGCCGGGGGATTTAGAGAGCCTGTCTGGGACCGTAAGTGCTGTCTAGAATGCACAACAGCAAATATTGAAAATAATGAGAGCAAGTGGCTCGGTGGAGCTGAAGATGTATTCTAAACTCATCCCAGCTACGGATGTTAAAGGAACATGCCACACACAGCGCTTCTGTGGTGCTTTCCTTCAATAAAACCACGGAGAGTAGAGGAAAAACTGCACCAACAGGCCTTGTGCATGAGAGGATGCACATTTTGATATGTGTTTATTGTTTTAATAGATTTAGGGCTTTACAAAAATGTTCTAAGACATAACAGAACTTCAATCAGCAACAGCTACAGCTGAGATACAAACGCTTATTGACTAAACATGGTGGCGCTAGAAGAAGTCAGAAGGATATATCAAGTGTTTATACAAAATCGCCAATCAATCCGGTAGGTATTGAAATATTTCATTGTGAATTGTACTATATGTAACAAGTCGAAATTGTAACACGTTGCTGGCTTTCGTAGGAAAACGCACACAAAATGAGGAGGAACTTTTTCACAAGACATCAATAGGAACCGTTGTATGAGGATACGTTGAGTTACATCATACTCAACACAAAAAGAGAGCTTTCTGTTACCAAAAGATTACTCTAAATTCAAAGCAGCGTCTACAATCAGTCGATCCGCTGCCATTTGGGAGTGAAAACGTGTAGGTATAAATATGCAAGTTAGAAAATGTCAGATCGAATAAACAGACACAGATGATGGTGTGAAACCATTTGCTTTGATCCAGACATTGATGTTTAGGCAAAGGTTGGTGCTCTGTTGCGTCAGATAGCCAAAGCCTATTTGGGTTATTCAGCTTAGGACACAAAATGGCACAAGTAAAACAGTTTTCATCATTTTTGATCATCACGTAGCGTTATGGAACATGAAAGCCCCAGGAAAAGAGTTACCAACTGTTCTAGTCAAATATTAAAAGTCTGAATAGATGAAAGCCTTAGGTAGTCAGATGAAAGATTTAGGTGAAGTGTTACTATTTAATTTAAGTGAAACTTGAAACGCACTGAAAGGAAGATAAACAGAGGTACGAACTCATCCATTTCCGCTCTGCTCGCGCCTGGAGGGGTTGACATGTTGAACCGATGGAGAAGGAGGAAGAGGGAGACGGAGGAGAGCAAAAGGAAAGACAGATGAGGCAGAGGTGGAAGAAGAAGATGAAAGGAAGCGAGACGGAGAGATCGGGATTAAGGGAGACGGGGAACATTAAAGTGGGACCGTGTTAAAATGCAGGCAAATATGAAAGGAGAGAGAAGAACGATGAAGAGCGATGAACAAGAGAATAGAGTTAGGAAAAGAGAGAGGAGAGAGGAGAGAAAATGAGAATGAGTTGGAGTAGAATGAGAAAAAAAGAATAGAAAGGAGAGGAGATGAGGACATGATGAAAGTAGGAAACTTCATTACATGAAAGGAGAGAAGGATGATAGCAGGCGGCAACCTCCGGTTCTGAAGAGTGAAGTCAATGCTTCATGTCTTAAAGCTGCATTCTCTCTAGTGTCCACCAGGGGGCGACTCCTCTGGTTGTATAGAAGTCTATGAGAAAATGACTCTACTTCTCTCTTGATTTATTACCTCAGTAAACATTGTAAACATGAGTTTATGGTCTCAATCTCTAGTTTCAAGTCTTCTTCAACACAGCATGATGTTCATTTAGTACATGATGGTCCATTTAGAGTCAAACAGACCATAAAGCAGGGTATGGTAGTCCACTTCTTATATACAGACTATGGATAACAGAGACATTGATAAACGAGAAGGGGGAAGTGAACTCGGAAGAAGGAGGAACAGAAAGGCAACAGCCGTAAAGGAGACAGATAGTTTGATAAGTGCTGGTTGTTCGTGTGAACTTCTGTTCTCCCCTGTGCCCCCCCCCCCCCCCAGAAACATCTGACAGCACCTCACCTCACACCACTTAACACACACACACACACATGCAACAAGAGCTGCAAAGTGAAGGCTTTTAAAATATTCATCGACTACCAGCTCTTTAAAACTTGCTTTCATTACTGGGGACCCTGAAAGACACAACAGTCGGTGTAGCTGCACAAGCGAAGTGACAAGTGACTCGGTGTTCAGACCACGGAGCCACACCGAGCTCAGTGCATTAATAGTAGACAGGCAAGAGAGAGAGGAGGAGATGAAGAGAGACTAATGGGATGCGGGGAGAGAGAGATGGAGAGAACAAACAAAAAATGTAGAAAGGACAGTGGGAAATATACAGAAATCCAGAGGGACGGATTCAAACAAAGAAGGAGACGAGACGGGGAAGAGGGACGAGATGAAGGGAGGACAGAAGCTGTTTTCATCTTTTATTCAGTTAGTTAAGGCTTCTTCTGTACGCATGTCCTCCCACACACACCGGCAGCAACTGCATGTTGTCTTGGAGACAACAATGGAAACTCACAGTGAGGTGTCTCTATAAATCGTTTATGAGAGTCAGACATGTTGAACTTTCAGTAAACAGGTCAGTTTACTTCATCTCCCGTAGAATCCTGCCATGCAAATAGTTCGAGAACTGGATTTGAGAAATCCATCTGTGCGATGTGGGAAGTTTTTCGTGCCGTAGACGACACAGCTAATGAGTTCACTGACTGGCAGGCAGCTATTGTGGCCGTGATTTTGAATGACTAGTATGTTTCCAGCCAACCAAAGTCTTACCAAATGACGTCACACCAATTTCTCAAGGCATTTTTGGATGTAATTTCACGTTATTAAGTCTGTACTACAATCAGATGGGCATGAAAAAGTGACCTAAACCTGCATTCTCTCTAATGTCCACCAGGGGGCGACTCCTCTGGTTGTATAGAAGTCTATGAGAAAATGACTCTACTTCTCTCTTGATTTATTACCTCAGTAAACATTGTAAACATGAGTTTATGGTCTCAATCTCTAGTTTCAAGTCTTCTTCAATACAGCATGATGTTCGTTTAGTAAATGATGCTCCATTTAGAGTCAAACAGACCATAAAGCAGGGTATGCTTTAGGGCGGGGCTACTGTGATTGACAGGTCGCTACCACGGCGTTGTCCGGTCTGGGAGTCGTCTGTGCTTTCTACTTAGAACCCTTACACAGATTGTGACGTACGTATTTTACATAGTTCACAAACTTATCTTTAGGCCAAATCACGTTGTTTTTCATAACCCTAAGTTGCTTTGCTGGCTAAACATGATCGTGACCATTTTCCGTTCATAACGCAGCGTTAAATGACACGCAAAAAGACGCTATATGTATATCATGACACACAAAATGTCAACCCATTCATGCAGGTGCGAAATTACATTTCTTGACTTTCAAAGGACAGCCTTTCAACACATATTGTTTATCAGTTGCTTCAGTCTCATTATGATACTGTCAGACCTCTGTAAGATGACATTATTGAGCCAAGTGATTTCCCTTCTTTCACAAGACAGATATAATTCAAACTCAAAGTCCAATATGTGCAAATGTCAGCAACACCCAGGTTGTTTTTATTCAAACCAGAGCTATTTCTCTGTGTCTGAAAGTTCAGCAGAGTGCGTCTTAGTATGTTTGAGTGTTCGCAAAGTGTCCTTTCCTGCCATTGTGTTTCTGAAATTCCTCCGGCGGTGGGATATTGTGGAGAAAGGCTCTCCCCGTCGTCTCAGCAGGAAACCTCTGCCTGCCGGGGGTTTTGAGTAATGGCTGTATTGTTGGTCAGGCCTGCAGGGAAGACGTTGCTCTGTTCTGCTCAACATGTTCGCTTCTCTATGATTTCTATTCCCCTTTTGGTGCTTTTTGACTTTACGCTCATTGTGTATTTTGAGAAACCCTTTTTGTCTGGCCACCAATTAACCACATTATATTCAAATGATTAGGGGCTATATTGTTCACATTGTCAACAATATTCTCCTCTGCAAATGAGATAACAGTATGTCGACAATTTACTAAATGTCTGGCCTCACGTAGGCCACTATTTCAGTTTTTTCAATATGCTTCCATTATCTATAATCCTAAATGACTAAAATCCTAAATGCACCAAACTGACAAGATAATCACAAACGATCTGTCTGCCTTCATGTGACGACTCTCTTCTCCTTCTTATATCTTGCAACAGACGCTCGCTGTATAAATAGACTTTAAAGACGATATACAAGGCAGGTGAACATTAGAGCCGCTTCAGTGAGACAAAGTGATGACTCAGACGAATTAGACATGGATTGTGCAGGAAAGGAAAAGGGTACATTTGTGTTGAGGTGTCATTATGTACACTCACCGTGTGTATTTATATGCTTCTTTCTAACAGACAGCACAGCAGACATCACGGTGAAACAGGGGCCGTTCAACCTGGATGACCCCAAGGATTACAGCGTGGATGTGCGCATCGGTGACGGAGGGCGGCCAGTCCAGACCAGCATCACCAAGCTGGCAATCAAGGTCTGTTTGTGTGTTTCTGTACAGGCTGTTCTCATTCACTGTTCCCATTCATACCTCGGAAAGGTAACGCACTGTGACTTGTATAGAACCCTGGTAATACTGAGTCACGACATGCTGCCTTTAAATACTGTGAAACTCTGAATTTCTACTCACATGCAGTGTGTAGCTTAGATGTCACTA
The DNA here is from genome assembly GCA_032191485.1 of Leptoclinus maculatus. NCBI lineage: Eukaryota > Metazoa > Chordata > Actinopteri > Perciformes > Stichaeidae > Leptoclinus > Leptoclinus maculatus. The sequence goes on along the minus strand of JAVDOI010000082.1, from coordinate 521,465 downwards.
ATGTAGTTACTGATCGATTGTCCTGCCTGTTGTTGTAGTCGTGTCGGTGTGATGCCAGGCGGATTCCTACGCAGTGCAAAGCTGGCGCTCGGAGGATGGGAGTGAGCGTTCACGCCCTGATAGCCATTCTGCTCTGCATACTGACCATACTCGGTAAGTGTACGCTTTGCTCCTCCCCTTTTCTCCTCGCTCGTTGCTCAGGTTTTCTGCACGGCTCTTCTCAGAGATCATCTGTCAGGGCTGTGGAGATAATCCTTTTTTTTCTTAATATTTCTAAGAGTGCCTGAAGAAACTTTCTTTTTCCGGTGACCATTGTTTCATCTTCAAGAGCGCCTTGAAGGCCAACTCTAACACATCAAAGTCTTTTACTGCATATGTGAAAAAAAGTTGAATAAAGCTTTTTGTGACTCCAAAAAGGAGATGTGCTGAAGCTAATATAGTGCCTCAAGTGATGTCACTTGAGTCCACGTTTATTGTGTCGACAGTCATTTAAATTTGATCCTAATCTCTGACTTCATTTGTGTTGTTGTTGGAAGTAAACAAATCAAATGCAAGGATTCCAAACAATCAGAACAAATAAAATGTGCCACTTCCTGTGAGGCTCTGGGTTTGTTTAGCGTTCAGGAGGGAGACGGCGCACTGGGAGTCAGTTTCCTGTTTCTGTGTCACATGGGTTCCACCGCGGCCCCGCCCCTTTAATTAAGAGACTCGCAGCAGGTCTATGAGTCTATTAGCTCAACACAGATTATGACTGATTCTTTCTCTTCATATAGTCACCAAAGTAAATATTGGACCCATTTTTCACAAGCCACATGTCTTCTGAACATTCTGACACTGAAGGGACATTTTTCACAAGTGTAAGCTTGTAATCTTTATAATAGAGCATCTTTGGGTTCATCAAACGCTGATAAACGGGTATCGAAGGACTGTTACAGCTTGAATCAGTGACGGAAAGCAGAAAAACAAACATTTCGTTGATTGTTTGTGAATCTAAGTCTTCTTAAACCCTGCAGAGGTTTAATCTCTGAGAGGAGATTCATGACGACGGCTTCGCTGTTGGATGCAAAGCTCCCGCCCTGTGCGAGTGGGGCATCCACACAGATCCACTTGCGCTTGCTTTGCAATAACTAAGGTTCGCGTTTTGCGGGGGAGCTTTTTCGCCCCTCCCTTTGTTGTTGGTTTTATGAATAATGCAGCGACGGATGTGGAAATAATGCCTGCGGTTGTGAGCTCAGTATTCTCTTTGATACCTTCGCCCCCTGCTCCTTGTCATGTTGGATGAGAGGCAAGTCGGAGATAGTTGGCCAAACAAGAGGGAGCTGGGATGAAAAGTGCCGAGGAAAAAAAAAAAACCAAGGAGAAGTTAAAGATAAAGAGGGACGGAGGTGGAGTGACAGATGGAGACCAAAAAGAAACCGTATATCTAGACTGAGATATGGGAGATGGAGAGGGGTGGAACAGGCCGACAGATGAGAGGAGAGTGAGACGGGGAACTGAGGTGGAATGAGAGCGACTGAGTGACAGAGAGAGACAGAAAGAGGTTAAAGAAGAGAGAAGCCGAAAGAGGAGAATTGTGGGAAAAAGCAGCAGAAGAATGGGAGCGGTAATGAGGAGAGTTTATCAGGTCTTTAGGTGCCGTCTGCTTATCAAACACCGCCAAACACTCAACCTATTAACTATTAATATACTCCTTCACTATCGCGCCTTTTCCCCTCTGTTTTTTTTCTCCTTCATCTCTCTCTTCCTCTTTCTCTTCCCCTCCGGGTCTCTCTGTCTCTCTCTCTTTCTCTTTATCAAACACCCCCAAACACAGGCCAGATTAACTATTTAATGCACTTGTCATTATCTGCCAGGGCCCAAAGCAATTTACCGTGCTCCCCATTCACAGACGCATTTTCTCACAAGAACTCGGGTTTGACACACGGAAAGAATTTCGTTTTTTTTTTCTCCAAAGAAACGTCTTCTTCTTCCTCTTTTCTCTCCCCCTCTAAGTCTGATATCTCCAGAGCTTATTAAACTGCAGAGCATGTGTTGTAAAAGATTAATCTGTTGGTTTCCCAGGCAAACTTAAATTAGTCCCGCTCGCCCTCGACTAAAAGGCATGGCTAATGCTGCCCCTCCGCCGAGAGAGAAAGAGGTTGATATCGGGCCCGGGGGCTCGGGGCCTAATCTAATGTCAAACGTACCCTTCTTCCCCTCAGCCGTCTCCTCTCTTGATTTCTTCAGCCACGACTTCTCCCATTTCTTACACTTCCTCCTTCCCTCAATCGCTGACAGCTCTCCTTATTTGTTCCTCTCTTCCTTCTATTCTTTCTCTTCCTCTTTCCTGCTTCCTTGTCCTCATTACCTCACCTCTATGGCTACTGAATTTCAGGGCGTAAGCAAGAACAAGAAAAACCTTTATCCCACTTTCTTATCACACTTCTTAACTCGGACGAAAGAAATGCAACAATGGTATTGCAACCCTCCTGTTTTCACCAGATTTACTTCAAATAACCTGTAAAAGTCTATATTTTATGCCTCTATAGATTCAAAATCTCTTTTATTCATTTGACCTTTTCCCCAATTTTCCTGACAGTTAAGCTTGTAAATGATCGCTGGGCCTATTATAACTAGGATCAGACCAGGAGATAAAATCACACTGGTGTTGCTGTCTTTTATTCTCATTAAGATTATTTTAAACGCGTTTTATTCTTTATGACTTTGACTGTTCTTGTGGGAAGAAAGTTTTTAAAGTTTGCAGTCCTTGTTGCCCACATAGTCTTTAAATCAGCCGGGCAAACTGCATTTAAATAAATGTCCATGCACTCAATAAGAGCTTCTTTCTGAATTTTATTTATTTTATTTAGTGTTGGTGGACTTTTCAACATCTTAACGTGTGTTCCCACCAAAATGCGAAATACTTCCCTACGAATATTATATGTCTAGGGCTTTTATTGTGAAAGGTAAGAACTAGTTTGTGGTGTTTTGTCAAGGTTGAAAGGAGTAATAAAGTTTGCCGTCTTGGTTCAGACTCCAGAGCCTCCGTGTTGTCGTTTGTGTGCAGCTCAACAACAGTTCAACACGATTGGTTGAAAACTGAAAACTGTCGCTTTTTTCTTCGCATAATATTCACTTTCTGTGTGAAAGTAAACAATACATTGCTAAACGTCCCCGGTGTGTGAAGGCCCTTTAGGGTTCCAAACAACATGCCGGTCTGGCTTAAAATAAGTACGCTTGTAACATGTAATCACTACATTTCTGGTTTCACACGGGACACCTGAGTAAAGGTCCTCAGGCTACACGGACCAGAGTCATAATTCCTGCAGCTGCTTCTTTGTCACTTCAACATATCATTTTCTAATGCCTTTATTTTCTTATCCTCACACATGTGTTTGCTCTCTTTACTTCTTCCTGTGTTTCCCCTCTTCACCCCCTTTTCTCTCTTTCTCAATTGTTTATTTCTTTGTCACCTGCCAGATCCAACTTTCCTTCCCTTTCCTTCCCCCCCCCCCTTCGTTTTGCTTTCTCATTTCCACTTCCTCTCTTGTATTTACTGAATCTCTCTCCCTGCCTCTTACGCTCCCCCCTTTCTTCCCGTCTCTCCTGTGTTGTCTCTGGCTGAGTGGATTCATCTGAGGTTTTCATGCTGGAGGCGAAACGTCTCAGACACCTAAAACCACCGGCTCCTCGTTCTCTCGCCTCGTTCTCGCTCTGTTTTCTACTCTCAATCCCTCGTTAGTGTTCCACTTTCCTCACTTGTTTCTTGCCCCCATTCTCTTTTTCCGTTTCCATTTTCTTGGCCTAATTCTCTCTGGTTGGTCCAGCAGGACAAGCTGTGGAGGTTTCCCATCTGCAATGAAGTGTTTTACACTGTTCCTCTTTTACATATGGCCTATACATTCATTTATTTCCAATCAAAACATCTATAAGTTTTCTTCCAGCCCTAAAATTGCATTACCTTTGTGAATATGTTCTAAAACAAAACTATCCTCCGCTGCTTCTCAGTCATAGTGATCCTGTTTGTGATGAGGAAACGCTACCAGAAGGATTCTCTGGCCAGTCTGAAGAACAGCGGGGAGATTCACGAGCAGCTGGTCACATACGATGAGGAGGGAGGAGGAGAGATGGACACTAATGGGTATGTAGATGAAAAGAATATAACTGATATGTGCTGACACAGTTTCCACAGAGGAACATTCCCTTTTTCTTCTCCTCAAATGTTTTCATTCGATACCTTCTTTATTAATGTGTCTTTTTATAGATGCTCTCCTTTTATTATTTTGCACTTTATATTTAGAAAACCATGAACTCTATTAACCCTCTACATTTGCAATATTTATTTTCTTTTGCTGTATCTGTCAATTCGATGACCCAGTTTGCCCAAAAGAAACGATTAAAGTTTAATCTAATCCAGATCTAATCGCATCTATCTTTAATAGTATTAAATCCATACATAATCCCTCCACACTATCCATAGTAACGGCACCGTACTGCATGCTGTCTGAAGACATGATGGCTAAAAGAAGTAAAGAAGTGAACATAAGCAGCAGAAGAAAGAACTGAGTCAAGAATGCATAAGAAAGAAATATTATATTTCTGTTGTCATAGTATATTTAGATTGAAGGCTTTCTCAATGATTATGTTTTGAAAAGATACAATTTTACGTCCTAGTTGTGAAATAGGATTGAATATTATATCAGATAATCTTGTTTTAATTGCGCCTTTTCAACGTTTATTTGGCTTTTTTTGGTCACATCTCGCACTAACGTGAGTGTGCATTTAACAGCAGACGTGACATGTTTGATATGAGTTCACCAGTTAACATTGCATTTAATTCCTCTCTCTTTAAGCTACGACGTCTCAATCCTCTCTTCCGCTTGCCACGATGGCTCCCTGCTCCGTCACCCGGACCACCACCCCCACCAACACCCGTCTCTCTACGCCATGGTGCAGAAACCCCCCCACCACGCACAACCCACCGCCTGCAAGGGCGACATGGCCGTGATGATCGAGGTGAAGAAGGACGAGGCGGACCACGACAGGGACGGCTTTCCGTACGACACCCTCCACATCTACGGCTACGAGGGACCGGAGTCTTTAGCCGGAAGCCTCAGCTCTCTGGGGAGTTCCTCCACGGGGTCGAACTTGGATTACGACTTCCTGAGCGACTGGGGTCCGAGGTTCAGGACCCTGGCCGAGCTGTACGGTGTGGATGCACCTGACTACTACCATCAATACTGATGGAGACCATCTGCTAATAAGCATATAGGATGCCAAAATACACACACACACACACACACACACACACACACACACACACACACACACACACACACACACACACACACACACACATCGAAAAGAGCCATAGAAACACACTCACACATAGCCAAACGTATGTAGGAAATACACACACTCACACTCGTAGAACCAGGATTTGACGCCGTCCATTTAGTTTCGTTCCAGCTTCAGTCTTGGTTTTTTGGAGAGCTCTTATTCTGACAATATGGTGCCCTTTTGTCTCCTCCTCCATTCGAGGAGATGTTGGAAAGATGTTTTAAAAGTAACACCAGGACATAGGAGACGGTGAGAACTAACTGCCTCACAGATGTGCAAGAGGATCGATTGTTGGCGACAGCGTGAGATCCACACCGTGAGGATGCTCTTTCTGTCACAGTGTTGTGAAGTCTGACATCGTAACCCTTTTATCACCTGAGAAGATCTGAAAGTCCAAATCAGACGAAGCTCCGCTCCATTCAGAGTTTATCTTGGATAGTTGATGGGTTAATCGGGTCACTGCTGGCCAGATATTCAAATTCTTTACGCCCGTTTGCATTCAGTTCATGTCTCAAAACACCATTTAGCATCACTGTTTAACCACCGTTGACTGTACTGCAGATTAAGTTTTGTATCGTGTCTCTTAAAATGTGTTATTTGTACGCACCTATATTGATCGACACATACACCTACCAATGGCGCATATTTCTTAATATATGCATAATCTAAACTAAATAGACATGGCCCACAAAAAAAGAACAAAAAGTATGCATAGTCTTATTGAATCAAATGTTTACCGGCGAGAACGGAGTGATTTTATTTTTGATCTGAGGTTGATGATTTGATTTTTAAATAAGATATCGCTTCAGGGGTTTATTGTTTGAGGTGAAAAGCTGAGCAGCCACAAGAGTTTTAACTCAAAGAGGTGTGAAGTGTTTGATCACAGCGAGATGCCAGTTGTGTTGGCTTTATCTAAAATACTGAAAAGAGTTGTGTTTAAGGGAAGATCAAGTCCCAACACAACATCAGATGTTAGTTGTCTGAAAAAGTTTAGGAAGCTGCATCAAAAGTTCCTGATATTTAGCAGGTTTTTCAAGGTAGAAACCTTCTTTTTTTTGGTTCCTGAAACCAACCATCTGATATGAACGAGGAGTCATTTTCTAAGTGAGTCATTTTGTCCATTTTCTCATTAATCTTAACAGACAGACTGAAAGGAAACGGCACCGCTGCTGCTCAGGCAGAATTACAGCGTGTTCCAGGTCTTATTTGACAGAACTTATCATCACAGTTATTGTTGAGATGAAAAGCCCAATTCTCAGAGGCCTACTAGAACAAAAGTCATTCAGACAACTCAGGAAACGCAGAGCGGCAAACGCGGCCAGTTGGGCCGCTGTGATGGCTCCGAGGTGGCTCCGATAACTTTAACCTCTCATCCTTTGGGGCTACTGGCAGGTCAGAAACTCTCTGATCCAACGTTTTACAAAGAATTCTGTCATATTTACAGAAGCAAAAAGCACTGTTGATCATTCAGAGTTCTTTGACTGAACTGGAACTATTTATTGACTGTAGTAGAAGTCTACTCGTTATTGGGTTACATTGTCTAAAAGAACCAACATATGGATACATACTATACTTTTATTTTGGCTTGTGGTTATTGTCAACAGGACAACAAAAAGCTCTTTCTGAGCCATACTCATCCTCATTTTGCATTAACTGTCTGCCTTTTTGTGGATTAAGGCTGAAACTAATTATTATTTAATCTGCTCGTCTTGAATCTTTGATTGTTGTATCTATGAAAATGAAAAATGTCCAAGATGAGCCCATTGAGCCCAAGATGCCTTTTGCTGAATGAAGATATTCAATTTGCAATAACATAAAACTGAAATAAGCCGCAAAGCTCACATTTTAAGAAGCTGGACACCAGCAACATGTTTGTCCAACTTAGCTTGAGAAGTAATTCTGATCATGGGTGATTCCTTACAAAGAGCATCTACTTAATTCATTTGGGTTGCCAGGTTGTTGATCCCTTTGATTGGGTTCTCTTTAATCCTCTTATAATTTAGAGGATATGATGTATATTTGCAGGAACAACTGCGTCCATGGACCGTTTGAACCCCGGCTATCAGGGACTCAGTAGCATTTAGACAATACCTACAGACGCTTTGGCTCATCTGAATCAGAACCAGAACCCTTTATTTGCCAAAGTATGTTGCACGTACAAGGAATTTGACATGGTGGACTATTATTGTGCAAATGAAAGCTTGTGCAAACAACTCATCAATCAGTTTTCTTGACAGTGAAGTGGTGCCCATTCCCATTAATATAGTCCAGTTGACAATGCAATATTTAAATACATTGTTCTGCTGAAGACACAGCCACATGTCCTCAGGACCGCCCCTTTGTTTTAAAAAAATACATAATTTCATTCCAGTTTAGAGAATATAGTTAATTTATTCTCCTGTTTATTCTGTTTTGTTTGGACTTGAAGTTGTTTCTTTAAAGCTCCTTGGAATGCCATTTGACAAACGGTGGATACAATAGCTGGAAGCCCTCTCAATGCTTTCCTGTTGGGTTCATATATATATATATATATATATATATATATATATATATATATATATATATATATATATGAACTTAGAGCAGCCAGTTCCTCCACCTCACTCTCAGTCTCTCTCTCGTTCTCCGGTCCTCCTTGTTTGCCTCACCGTATCTCTACCACACCTTCTCTCTCATCGTCCTCTAATCAGTTAAACCAAACGGCGGAGTCAACTTCCTGTCCATGTGGGGGGGGATGGGGTGTTGCTCCCGCCCCTTCCTGTCCGTGTTATCTCTCCCGTGGGCCAACACATTGTGCTCACTTCCCGTTAGCCCGGGCTGGGAAAACAACCTTGGAGAGGAAAGAGGATCGAGGCAAGTAGAAACATATATGACAAGAAACAAGGAGGAGCGATGAAGAGAACAATGCAGAGCAGTGATGAGTTTTCCAGCTGTGCAGAAACACTTCAGAGCAAAGACACATCATGCACATGCAAGAGGTGCTAACATCCTGTTTGCGAAGCAACGCCGAACGCAACGTTTACAGATCAATAAAGATTAGCCACAGTTGAATCTTTAAACTCATAATAAGCAACTCCTCACTTTGTTGGCTCCGAGTGGCAGAACATTTTTAAATTAGCCTCTGTGTATGCACTGAGGAATACAGTCGATTCACAAGTAGACCGTTGCTTTTGCAACCTAGTTACCAGAAAAATAGTTCTACATTTCATTCTACATTTCTGCAAACCACGGGATACGTTGAGTGTGAACGCGTCTCATTTCAGCCTGGCATCAGGCTTGCAGATGCGCGAAATTACGTGGTAAACTTTCGAAACAAATGACAAGGTTTAGGCAATAAAACTATTTGGTTTAGCTTAAAAACAAAAAAAAAACGCAAAGTAGCATTAATAAATAACCACCCTTAGAAGGCTTTTTATTACGTAACAGCATTACGTAACAAGCGCTAGGTCAACGTTTACTTTGGTTTCACACGGGACACGAGGATCGGTCTCCTGGGTGAAAGTCCTGTGTTTGTTTGACTCATTCACGACCACTCTCCCCTGCCCTTGGAGGACTTTTTTTTTGGCTCGTTTTACTCATTATTTCAATAACTATATTGTTCAATAGATTACATCACTTGCTCTGACGGAATGCAAAAAACGTTCACGTAAAAAAAACCTCCACATTCAGTGTATCCGTGGTTTGCAGAAACTTACAATGTTAAAAAAGAAAACTTGTTTTTTGAAAGCTTTTCTGGCTGCCGTCCTCGTTTGGGCCACAGAATGGAGACTCACCTTGTGAATCTTACTGGAGGAAATGTTTTCCTGTCCTGTTATTTCAGACCTGTCAGTCGCTCTCCAGGAAGCATTATTAAAGTTGTTTTTTTTGCATTTTGTTTGTATGTTATCACCATTATCTTTAATTGTGAACGGGAAAAAAAAATTGGTGTTGTTGAAATCGGCAGCTTGTAGCAGACAGAGATGCTCCATTATCTACTTTCCTAACAGCAATAAGTGTTGTGTACTTAGGGTGAGAAAATGTGAGACATTTGGAGAGGTAGATGGGTAAATTTGACAACAATTTTGGCCAGCAGTGTTTTTCCACTTTCTAGTTCTGTTCCAAAACTCCATGTAAAGCAGCAACAACACTTCACACACACATGCATGCGTCTAAAAGAGATAGTTCCAGAATACATCAATCATTACATTCAATTTCCTTATTATCATTATTGTGCAGCTGCAAAAATGACTGATGCCATTTTGTCAAGTAGCGTTATTTAACATCCTAAAAAGTGCCATTTTTAATTTGTTCAATGGTTTGGATCCAGACAGTGAAAGTAAATCACGTTGGGATTCAGGCACAAAGTTTTTTATCTTTATGTCAAGCAACAAACGCCCCCATATGTATCAAAATATTATCTTGAAAAAACAGACCTTTAGGTGATTTTGCCTTCATTTCTTTTGTGTATCCCGTGTGTTATTGAGGAGTGTACTTTGAGTGAAATGTACATAGAAAAGAAACGTGCCTAACGATGATTTTTCTCCGGCCTCACCTCCTTTATTTGTAGCCTATGTTACTGTATTTAGAAGACGTCGAACTTGACACAATCTGTTGTTATCGCTGTAAAGTGAAAGAGTCGTTGTTGAATGGCCGCCTGAGTGAATATGTGATTTACTGTTTGTGTGTGTGTGTGCTTGTGATTGTACCCATGTAGATACACACAAGTGGGTGTCAAAACCAATAAGAAAAAAAGAGAAACCACGTAGAAATACATGTGTAAATACAGCAAGGGTCTCCGAGGGAGCAACATGTGCCTTTATCCTTAAACTAAATACTGTAATTCATTTTTTTGACGGCGAGCACAATGTTTTATATATTGTTTTTATGGTGTATAGCAACTACTTTTTATTACCTGACATTTTTGTAAGTGTAGAATAAAAATGAACACTCCAATAAGCTTCGTTGTCTTTGTGTTTGGTGTTTTGAAGTTCGACAACACAAAGAAAACTGCACTTCAGTTCAGATGTTCTTTAAATCAAGTTAATAGATGAAAAGTGAGTTTTAATTGTTTTAATTCCACGACCACGAGACCAGTATGAACAAGAGACATTTCATTTATCCCCCTCATCAAGCTAAGGTAGACAATAAAAAACAAATGATTCTTTCTGAAACCTAACCAATTGGTTTCCTGTAAAAACAGAGGTTTATTTTGATAAGACACTGTATGCGTCGAACGAGCGGAAATAGACAAGTATTTAATGAATTTGGGAGTGAGACCACGTTGGAAAAAATTATTTGTTTTAAAAGAAAATATATTAATTTACAAAAAACATGTGTTTCAGAATTATAATAAAAAGTACTTTCTGAGATCTGGATATCAAGGTTGATTGAGAAACAATGACATCGTGGGGTTTTTTTTGGGACAAAAATCATCCCTCGTGTCCATAAAAGGAGAAGTTGGAATTTGCTGATAGTAACCCAACAATAAGTCGGGTCAGATTTATGATTCATAGCAGATTTACACCAAGTAAATATAAAGGTTGAGTGTTGACATGGATCTTTTACACAGTCATTGGATGTATATATATATATATATATATATACGTTTCCATGTGGTGAGTCCAGCTCTGTTTCTTTGTGTAAAATGATCCAACATGTCAATTGTTACACATTGTGAGGCGGCGTGAGGAAAAGCTCTGATTTCCTTCACCTTGATCTTTGACATGCGAGTCGGAGGAAATCCTGTTTTTCTCTTTTCCTAACCAAGTGTAAATCCACCACAGGCTCATGTAGTTCTATTATTGCAGGGGGGGCCGGTGGACCGAGAGGTCGGACCTCCATACATGTGATCATATCCATATGAGACATGAGGACATGATGGCCGAGGAGAGAGATGGAGAGAATATGAAAGGGAAATACCAAAGTGACTTACGTCTTGTGTTGACACCCAACTGGGACTACACACACACACACACACACACACACACACACACACACACACACACACACACACACACACACACACACACACACACACACACACACACTTTCAAAGATGATCCGGCTGACGAATCTTGAATATGAGAAGGTGTTATTCCACCTTCAGGATTTGTTTAACATAATGTCGTTATGTGAAGCCGCATTCATGTCAAGTCCGAATACCTCAACGTCAAAATATCTAATTTGTCTTACTGCCTTACAAAATGACCCATGTGACCACTCCGTCATTAGACGTCCTGTACAAGGTTCTCCTCTCTCTGTGATGCTGTTCTGCTCATTCATAGGCTCTCTTTTAATATTTCACTTTCTGCCGTTTTGTCTGTTATTTGTGTTTTCATGTGTGAAACTTTCATGCTTCCGTCTTGGCAAGGACTCCTTCGTAAAGTAGTTTTTTAATGTAAATGGGACTCAACTGGATAAATAAAGGTTCAATAATAATAAATGTAAGGTTTCCTACTTGTGCATTCATGCAGTCGCTTGACACCAAGCAAAGAAATATGCAGTATGTCAAATACAGCTGTTTGGTGTAATTGTCTGAAACCTTAAAAAAGAAAAGACAACTAAAAGGAAGTTGTTCTTTTGATGTTTCATGCACTTGAGGTTTTTATTTAACTTCTTGGAATTTCCTGTTACGGTGCCATCTCCAGCAGAACATCCTTTTTCTAGCATGTTTTATCACCCACTTTAGTGCAATAGCATACCGCCAGACTTAAGTATTTACGAGTGTTGTTTTGAGGCATACAACCTAAAGTTGATTAAGGACATGGGAGGACGTGGAGACTGCCCAGGAAAGGAGTGAAACATGTGTGGAAACAGGCCTTAAATACCCAAAGCCACTCACCATCTCTCAGGTGCAGCCAGTTACTGTGACGGCTCACGCGAGCCCACAGGTAGACAGGACGGTGGGCTGCAAGGCTGAACTCACCCAACCTGGAACAGCGCTTTAAAGAACTACTCTTTTGAGCATTGTAAAAGACATCAGAGAACGTATATGCATTCAGATGACACTCTGAAGTAGCGTGTTAACATTCATAACATCCAAAATCGTGTTTCCAAAACCATTTCAAGCTGAATTCTGACCCCCATCACATCTACATGGACAGTGGAAGGATTCCATGCAGTCCACCATCCAATCCTTGATATCTTCCTCATGTTTCCTTCATGATGACCCTCTCTAATACCATCTAATCAGGAATAGGGAATGGTTTTTAAAAAGCTTTCACCGCGTCATCAGTTATTCAGGCGAGGACGATGGCTGGAAGATGTGACTGATGTCTGCAGGAGTCTGAGTGAGACCGAAAGGAGAGAGAGAGAGAGAGGAGAGCGGAATACCTCCATCTCATCTTCCCTCCTCCCTCGACCTCAAGCTCGACTTCAGTGGACTTGTGGCGAGGACGGGGTGGTACAAACATCGCATTATGGTCCAAACTCCGAAAACCAGACTATTAAACCGAGGCTTGCTTTATCCTTGAATACGATTACATGGAGACTGCGAATGGATAATCCTTTGAAGCCTGATCAAAGAAAGTCTGAATTCTGAAGTGGGCCACAGTGAGTGTTTACATGCAAAAGGAGTTGATACGGGAAGCTGTTTACATGTAATCCAGTTAGAGAATGCTCTGCGTCCTGTCACGAGCAGTTTGTGTCTGTTAGCATGACAGACATCTCAGATGAATGTGAGCGAGTAGCACACCTACCTGTGCACGTTGCAACAACAGAAATGTGATGTTTTTATGTCGTTTCGTGATATGTGCAAGTTTTTAGGGGGTATTTTTACAACCTGGCGTTCTCTTTTGTGACCTAATTTAAACACCGTCTCCTTTTACTACAGGAATGTGCCTTCATTGGGGTCATGTCGTCAAAAACACCTTCCATTTGATTATACATCATAAAATATATTCCTTTTTTATCATTCTGTAGCTTTCATATCACCCGTTTGTATGTTTTAGTGTCAAAATGCTATTTAGCAGAGCTAACATTCACCCACCAGTGCTAGCGTTCACATTATTCATAACGCTATCGATTAGCTTTCTATGGTAACCTACATAACTGCTTTTTGCTAACGGCTGAGAATGCAGATGGAGTCCACCTTTAAATATTGTAATGAGTATAAACATCACACATCTGTCAAAATACGTCTTCATTCATACTCAGGGTAACATCAGGTTATAACTGTTGGTAAGTCAGATGCAAGCTATGCACCCAAGTAATGTTCATTAACTGTGATCCTGGATGAATGAGGGTGAAATACAGAACAATCTGTGCACAAATCGCGTTACTCTTTTTGACTTAATGTGGTGCTGCAGCCATAAAAATGAGATCTTGATTTTTGGAAGATTTATGAAGCTAAAGGAACTTCAAAGGAAATAAACATGTATAGTTTGGACACTAGATGTCACATAAAGAGCAAAATATAAAACACAAGATGCTGTTTTACAAACCATTTCAGTAAATATAAAAGTATTTTAATGTGATGCACATTTCCCGATATGCACCTGGACTAGTTGGGATCTTTGGTTATCTGAAGAAGAATTCAGAAAACATTTAATTAAACAAGAAACCAGGTTTCCACAAATAGATTGTAAGGTTTAAAGTCTCTCTGTCCTCGTCAACACGAGGAATGTCTTCCATTGTCAGAGACAAACTGATGTTGTTTGTGTCTATAACCTGCCAGCTCGTCTCCTTCCTCGCCCACATCTGTCGATAGAATCTCATAAATAAAACTCTATTGTTATTGCAGGAGAAGAAAAACTGTTTTCTTTGGGGTCGTCTGTGCAAATATTTCACTGTGGTGAAACACAAACATCTACCGACTAAACACTGTGGCACACACGGGTTCTGGCCTCGTACGCTGGATCAGGATTTGCATTTGTGTCTCTTTTGTTTCACGGTCTGTAAAGCAGATGTGTTTTTGTCTTTGTCAAAGGCAGACATAAAGCTGTGGCATGTAAGAAGGTACGGCGGGTCCAGATTTGGGGGTTCAGTTCCCTATGCGTCAGTCGATTACTCAAATACACCAGCGCCCATCCCCGTGTTGATGCCCTCTGGGAACAGGCCTGGTCCTCGTTCTTGGTTTGGGAGGCACTGCAGTCAACCATCACAAAAGCTGAGCTGCATCAAACATCCCACTGACACACACTGACAAACAAATCTGAGCTCAGCACAAAGCGGAGCAGGAGCTGTTGCAGATGTAGACACCACCGAGGTCCAACATCTCACCGCAGGTTTGATTGAAAGACAGAAATGTCGGTAAACCAATCAGCTGGGAGTTTTTTGGCGTTTGGGCTACAACGCTGAAGACGGATCTATCAGCTGCTGTGATATGAAGTAAGACGTAAACACAAAGGGCGATTTCAACAATGACCGTAGCTGTTTGACTAACGTCCTGTCTGGATACTTCTCAACAATGTGGAGGGGAGGATATCCCCTCTCCTCATCCTCTCAGACTCTTTGTTTGCCCCTTCTTGAGTAGCAGTAGGTCGATTCAGCCGCCAGTAGAAATGTTTGGCATTGTGGGTTTCTGCAAACCACATGTCGACGTTCCTGAGCCGGAAAAACGCGTTTCATGAATATGTTTCCTATCAGCCTCGTATCACTCTTACACACAATGCCACGTCGTTAATGTAAGTACATTTTTAACAAGACAAAAGAGAAACATTTCACTGTCACAGAGTATTCTGTTAAAAAGTGACTGTCCACCTAAGAATCAATATCAGACAGGTCTGTTGGTCTGATTGCCTTTAAACGCCTTAAAATGCTTATTACCATTTCAGATAGTGATTATGAGCATGAGAAATGAGAATAGAGCATTTAATAACAACCAAAGAGAGAGAAAACAACCTGAAAGAGGTCAACGGACACCTAAACACTGGCAGTTCTCTGTCGCCACACTGTGGTTCAAACACACAATGCACTCGGATTCTTTTTTTTTGTTGAGTTTGTAGCTGATTAAAAACAAATATTTAGTCTGATTTTTTAAATCTGTAAAGTAAAAGTTCATCATAATTTATTCAAGGAGGCCATCCTACGGAAAACGGTCAATACAGAGTGGAGGAACATGTTTAAAGTCTTCCAACATGGAGAAACTCAATTAAAATATCCGGACATGACACGACTTTAGTAAGTAGTTCTTACAGGATTCTTTTTAACCCTAACAACAATAACATGTATGCAGTTTGTCAGTAGATTCATAAACAATGATTGAAGGATTTGCATTTATAATTTACTTGTTTCTGAACGCTCAAAGGCTAAACAAGACAAACAGATGATCGTTGTGTTACTCATAACCAGGAGGATGGCTCTGGTCTGTTCAAGTGTCCCAATGCACATGGAATTAAGTCATCATTCTTTCTATTATTTCCTACTTTGATATATCAAAATATATGCATATATATAATTTGTCCTGGCCAAACAGAAAAGTCAGCTATCAATCAAACAGTTAATACGCGCCAACACAGAGAAGAGTTTGATCAGCCTGAATAATTAAAATTACCACCAGCGTGGAGGATTCAGCATCGCTGTGCAGGGCTCACATCCAAACATTACACCTCCATGTTGCTGTTGAACACGTAACTAAACCCTGGGCACGGATGTGCTGCTGTTTTCAGGCTCGCCATCAGATTTTGGAACCTGGCTGAAGGAATCGACTCACATTGAGCTATAAGAGCACGAGAGACGTCTGATGTTGGGGGATGAGGTCTGGCTCAGTCAGGTTCTGGTTCACAGTGGGTCTCAGAGTGCCATCTAGTGGGCTCTGGAGGTACTGCCAAATGGTATATTAATAAAAATGAAATGATTTGGTAATTTCCTAAGCTACTTATTTCTGTTTTTAAGTGTGATCAAAAATGTACATGAATGGAAACCGTTAAATTAAAATGCGTGATTTCAATGACTTGTTACTCCAGCTATGACATCATCAGGGAGAGACACACACTTATTTTGGATCAGTTTTGAAATGAAGAAGCGAGATGGAAGACATTCTGCGCCAGTAAAAGCTCCAAAGCTTGTGGTGAGGATCAACGTACCCTAATACAGCTCTTCATAAATCATCGTTTGAATTCTTGTTTAACACGGCGTCACAAACAGCGGCCTACTTGTTCTCCTTTTCTTCAGAAAATCATTTCTAAACATTAAACGGTTGGCTTTACGTTACAAGAGGTTGAGAACTCTTCCTCCAAAGGTGTTGGATGAGGTCAGGGATCTGTGCACACCAAACTGGGAAAAACATTTCTTTGTTATTTCACGTTGTGCAAGGATGCACCGTCGTGATGAGACACGAACAGTTGCCATAAAGGACAAATCTCACTATTGTCTGATGATTTCCCTTAAGAAGGAGATGAAACCCTTAAGTGCACACAAGTGTCTGGACAGGTGTGGACTTAAAGGTACTTTAAAGCCTCTGAACACTCACACAGGTGTCTTCAGTTCATCTGGCTGATTGGATCTCTGCTCAGACTAATTGACAGACATCTTCCTGAAGCTTCTGTTAGCTTTGTTGCACCTGTACTGGCAGGACATATTGAACCTTTATCATTATCAAAGATTGGAGAACTACCTTTGCAAAGGTGCGCCATATTTCCTCACAAGCCAATCAGAGCAGACTGGGCTTTCTAACGGAGGGGGCTCTTAAAGAGACAGGCACCAAAACGTGTGTTTCAGACAGAGAGAGAATACAGGTATATCGAGACAGAACATGTTCTAGTAGAAAACCCAAATATGAACCTGAAAATGAGCATATGTCCCATTTAACATGCATGTACCATCCATCATTTTCAAATATATCTTGCATATTGTATATACTGTATATACACGCATATACTGTACCCCACTTCATGTGTATAAAGTATGCAATTACATTATATTTATTAATTTGCGCTATTTGTATTTGTTTAAAAAACAATGATGTTAGTCATTGTTTTCTATTTTCTCGCCTACACTGTAAAATACTTGACTGTAAATTCACAGTAAATTACTGGCTAGTAATTGCATTACTTTCACAGTGAGGTATCACTTTCAAGTAAGTTATTGCGAAATGACTGTGACTTCACAGCTATGTATATATTACTGTGATTTAGCAGAATGTTGCTGTAGAATTACTGAAATTAACTGCAACTTCACAGTAAATGTCTACCAGATTACTGTGATTTAGCAGTATGATGTATTTAACGGGTACTTCACAAGTTCTTAATAGATATTATGAGTATGTTTACTACGTTTTTTTTGTCCTTGTTTTTAATATTTTCCATATTGGCAATAAAAGCTGATTTTGATACGAGTTTATTTTGACTATTATTTAAACTTTTCGACACATAGATGTGTTTGTGGGGTTGAACAAAACAGGGTACAGACAGATAATAAAGGTTTTAATGTGATTTTCACAGCTCCGGGGTGATTTCTTAATATCATTGCACGAGTTTCCCAGAGCATCGCGGTTTTTTGGTGTGTGTTTTTTTTGGTGAGGCATTTCCTGGACGGCTGTCTCACCATCGGCACATGCCTTGCACTGGATGATGCGCTTCTCTTCCCAAGCATGACACACTTACTGGGCTGCAGAGCCGAGCCACGGGACAGAGACACGGGGAGGAAGCCGCGAGGACAGAGTCAGACGAGAGCTCGTGGTGATGTTGATGCTTTCGACAGAGGGCTGTTCGTAGAGAAAGAGGAGAGATAAATCATCGGTCGGAGGACGGTGACAGTGGTGATGATGATGATGATGATGATGATGATGATGGGGATGTTGTGAGGACGGGACCGCCCGGAGGAGGAGGCTCGGACGCTCAGTGTTGATCATCGTGCGGGTAAAATCTCGGGTATCACCGAGAGTTTAACGAAGCGCTATTCTGAGGAGGTGGGCCAAGTCCCGAGAGAGAGAGAGAGAGAGAGAGAGGGAGAGAGAGAGAGAGAGAGAAGGAGAGAGAGAAGGAGAGAGAGAGGGAGAGAGACAGCGAGACAGCGAGAGAGAGAGACAGCGAGAGAGAGAGGGAGAGAGAGGGAGAGAGAGGGAGAGAGGGAGAGAGAGAGGGAGAGGGAGAGAGAGAGAGGGAGAGGGAGAGGGAGAGGGAGGACCTCCGGACTGGTTGATCACACCGGGATGTTGTTGCTGCTGTTGTCAGTGATGTGAAGCGACATTAAGGAGCTGATGAAAGGACTCCTGCTTGCGAGTGGACACATATTTATACATTTTTTGCAGGTAAGCAGCTAATTTCTCTCTTTTCTATGTCACTCTCTTCATATCCCCGTTTAAACTCTCTCTCTCTCTCTCCCTCCCTCTCTCTCTCTCTCTCTCTCTCTCTCTCTCTCTCTCTCCCTCTCTGGTCAAACTACACACACCTAAATACAGTATATATATTATATGTATATATTTGCCACAGCACTAGAATAGGGTGGTGCATTGTAGTTCATACCTTTGTTCATGCTGACATAATCCTCATAGTATTTTACCTCCTCCAGTACCACAATGATATTATGTAATATTCCAGTAGGTGCACTAACAGGAGATAAAAAAAACAGTGTTGGCATGTGATTATATATTACTCAAATACTTGAAAATTTAAATTTCATGCTTCCACTTCACTACTACTTTAAAGGCAAATGCTCTACTTGTTACTCCACTAATATCCAGCCACAATTACTGTTCTTTTAGATTGCATCAGCAATAATAATCCAATACTTGATAACATTGACAATAAATTATTAGAAAGAAATGTATATGAATATTTTAAGAACATATTTCTGAATATAGTTTTTAGAGTTGTAGTTTTGTAGTTTTACTGAAAAAATGATTTGAAATGCAGGACTTTAACTTGTAAAAGTGTAAAAAAAAGAATACTTTCAAATGTCTGCTCCACTACTTTTACCTAAATGATCTAAATGCAGAAACGTGACGAATGCAGATGCATGAGTGAATTCTTTGAGGATGACACGTCCTTTATAGTCATCAGATCTCAACAGTTGATCTCCTGCAGGACATTATCGACGGACAATGTGACACAGGAGGGAATCAAAGACATGAAGTCAATATGAATACTAATAAACACGCTACCTACTGTGTGCTATGCTCTCCAACAAGAACTCCCGACACTTATGTTATTGAATTACATTGTTTCCTTCATCTAATAATTTCACAGTGGTGCCGTTAGAAGCAATTAAAAGTAGCATAAAGAAAATGTACTATAGCAAACACACTGTCGGTCCCTGTAGGGCTTTTGGAGGCGTGTTATAGTGATTTTTGGAAAAGGCTCATATCTCTCTCTCTCTCTTTCCTCCCAGGCTTTCCTCCCACACACTTTTAACTCTCTTGTTTCAGCGCTGAAGTACAGAAGCCTTAAAAAGCAACAGTGCATGTTTTTTCGGAGGTTACTCGGATCGCCGTGCATGTGTTTGAGTTATATAAAAGAGAGGGAATCCAAACAGGTGCAGGTGACGTAACGAACCCGTATGGGTCAAGATACAAAACAGAATACGTGAGCTGGACAGCAGGAAAATAAAATGCATAGCGACCATATATAGGAATATAGGATTCCTTGATAGCGTCATCTGTGTCGTGTTCAAAGCCACATTTCCAGTTTTAATACATTTCAAGTGACAGCGGTTGACAGTTTGATGTAAAGAGCATCACAGTAGCAGGACTGCATGAGGTCTTAGTGCTGGGCTCCCCAGAGGATATCAAAGCCCCTCTGTGTGTTATCTAAGTGGCTTTCTCTCTCCACTCAGCTATGAAGGTCAACGCTGCAAAAAGGCCCTCTGACTTCAGTCCGACACTTACAGATTCATGCAACATGTTTGACTCTTTAAGGTGTAACACGTTCAGTATGCTAAAGGCTGGATGCATGAGATCTTTAGTGCAGATTTGATCCGTCAGCGTAAATAGTTGACAGGAGTGTGAGGAGTGTGAGAAGTGTGAGGAGTGTGAGGAGTGTGAGGAGTGTGAGGAGTGTGAGGCAGGTTCTGGCTTGGTGCTATTTCAACAAACAAACAAAGGAGGTATATGAAGGAATGTTCTGTTTGCATTCAAATCATTTAGGGAGGATGAAGCAACAGCCATGTTATTTAAAAAAAGTTACTCGAACAAAATCATGCAGGGTGTGACAAAAAGTTATTCCAAAATGACCCAAAATGTTTGCTGTAAACATTCGTTTTATTTAGCAGAGAGACTCAATGTACTTAGTTGCACACACAAGCATTCATGTCACTGATCATATATAGTTTTCCCTTCCGACTATATTGTTTCCTTGGTCGGACTGACAGTTCCTTTGGTTTCCTCGTCCACTTCGTTGTAAAGCCGAGCCTCCACGTCTCACTGAGCTCTGAGCTGTAAAACGGTGTGAACACTGATATCAATGATGAACCTGGTATTAAAACAGAGTTCTCAAAGGTACCTTAGACACAGTCACGTGGACACAGATTGCGTAATAAACCTTGTACCAGGCGATGAACTCTCTGTCCCACGAGGACCTGAACCTCTGGTCTTCTCACTGTGGGGTTCGACTCTGTGATTCGGCCGTCATGGGAGTTGAACCCACGGGCTCTCGGGCGACGGGCACGGGCGCTCTATTACCGCCGGTCCCGCCTGCCCGGCTACAAACGCCATGTCGGTGTGAGATCGGTGCCGTCGCCGGCCGGGGCTGACATGTTGAATGGATGACAGGGCTGTGTGGGCCAAATAGACTGTCAGAGAGAGCTGGGAGGAGATGGATGAGAGGAGGGACGGAGGGGCGGAGAGAGAGGAAATACCACAGAGAAAGATGAAGAAATGATGGAGTGCTGTTGTGGCTACAGGCAATACCTGACTCCCTCAGTGTCTCTGTCTCTGACTGTCCCCCCCTTCTTTTCTCTTGCCTAACCTCTAGAGTATTACAAGCTCTGCACAGACATGTTTTGCTACCAGCGCTTAGAAATGTGTTTTTCGTGGCAACTTGACAAGTTACTTCCTCACAACAGCATTACTCTATGGTTAAGCGTTGGTTCAATTAAGCAACTTATACTCATAAAACGGTTTGTATCTTTTTCAAAATAAAGTTACGTCTTCACAGGAAACTCAGATTTAGGCAACAACACTACTTAGTTAGGTTAAGGAACAGATCATGGAATGCTTAGTTAGGGTTAGGAACAAATCACCAAACATCCACATTGACTTCTCGTTTCACACGGGGGGAACAAACAGCGGCCTCCTGGCTGAAAGATCGCAGTTTGTTGGACACATCCACCTCCTCCCTCCCTCCCTCCCTCCCTCCCTCCCTCCCCTTTTTTCTAATCTCAAACCAAACTCTCTCTAAGGACATTTATATGTGATTTTGAGAAATTGGCAGTAGCCTTCTGCTGGCAACTATAAGCAAATCAGAAGAGAAATGATATCATTCTCATTATGAAACTGCATTCAAGTCTATAAAAATCTGAACTCCTCGTCTCTCATCTCTCGCCATGCTGGTTATGAATACGATTTTAATCTGAATTAATTTACACAGGTTGAATAAAGTCACTGAAAACTCATAACACTCAGCTTTATCCAGCGTCTCCAGAACAAAGGTTACAGTGCAGCTGTTAAACGATATAAAACCTCAACCTTCTATTTAAATGAGGCTCAGTTTGTGGCGACAGCAATCCGCTTATAATGACGCTTCAATGCAGCAGCTGAAAGTCCTGAAATGTGTCTTTAAACTCTTCTGATGCAGAGATCTATCTGCTGTGTGGAGCAGCGCAAACATATGGGAACAATGAGCTCAACCGACGTTACTTCATCGCTTAACTAAATACATTCAATTCATTTGTCAGAGTACTTTTATATCAACCAGAATGAACAAATATGGCCTCTGTACTTGGGGGATCATGTGTTCAGCCATATCTGTGTGTGTGTGTGTGTGTATCTGTCCGTCTGTCCGCAGCCAATCTCCCATACTACTGAACCCATCGCCCTGATATGTTCTGTGCTCATTCACGGCCGTCTGCTCGAGGACCTCTTATGGTATTTCATTGACTGATTTGTAGCGTCATTGACCTCTAACTCCTCGCTGCTCTTAAGTGGGCGCAGCAAGTGATCAACACCTGCTTTAGTAGCAAAAGGCAATTTCCAGCAATGGGCTAGTTTAAAATCAAGCCTTACCGAGTCTGTTGCAGGCCTTTAGCTCAACGAATGTGACATCCATAGAAAAGTTTGGTACATTTTTTTAACTGGAGCATCTGCAGATTCATTTCATGATATGAGGTTTTGGAGGCTAGAGGGAGACAAACCTGGCGAAGATCTGTTCTAGTTCTAGTAGATATATATAAATATATATTATTAAGCTAATTTACTGTCATTTAGAAGAGGTCGTGTTGTGTTTTCATCCCTCACTCACTCCTCATGCTGTAGCTGTTCCTCTTTAGCTTCAGTTCTTCCTGCATTGCAAAGTCGGATTGGAGTTGACACAAATCCTTTGAGTTCTGTTTTCTCTCTCCGTCACACACACACTGGGTTGTTCTCACCCCAGTCTTGTACTGTGTGTGTGTGTGTGTGTGTGTGTGTGTGTGTGTGTGTGTGTGTGTGAGAGAGGGAGAGAGATAGTTCAGTCTAGCTGCCAGAGTGTGTTGTCTGTAATATCTGTCTGTGTGAGGACAGTTATGTAACAACAAAGCAGAATGCATCATAGGTTCACATGAGTCACACACACACACACACACACACACCTACACACACACACACACACACACACACACACACACACACACACACACACCTACACGCACACACAGGAAGTGAGGGATTAGATTTTACACAGCATTCATGATTTATCAGAATTAGAGGAAGTGGGGCATGACACCTCATCGCCATGACTCGACAGTGACGGAGTGTTTGACACCTATGAACGGGTTTACTCAGCTCGATTCTATGTGTCGAGACCACTAACGCATAACAATGTCTCAACATGTGTTTTAATAGGCCCGCATGCGCAAAGGTCTGTGATCGATGGCGATGATCTCTAAGACAAGAAACATAAGAAAACAACAAAAAATAAAATGCCACAAGCGTAAAAAGAAACAAACGAAATTCGGCAGAGGGTGAAAACATGAAGAGGAAACTGTGAAAATTATGAATAAAAGATTTTCCTTCTGAAGAATCTCAGTTAAACTGTCCTAAATAAATAAATCCCACAGTGGGATTATTGTAGGTCCCGATAGAGGGCATGAGTCAGCATCTTTTCACTTTTCAGATTGTAATGCTTTGTTCTAAGATATCAGTAAAACCCCTCTGGTGAACTTTACGTGTCTTAAAAAACACTACAGTCGTCCGTAACAGCCTAGTTGTGTAAACTCATCATGTAAGTAAATAAGATTAAATAAATAAATAAATCCCTCACGTGACCATGATTTCATTCCTTCATAGCCTAACGTCCCATTGGCTCTCTGTCGAGGGGAACCAGTTGTGATGCTAACTTCCTGGTTGGCCTTCAAAAATACGTCGTCCCTGCAGCGCTCTGTACTAATGTAGTAAAAGAGCAATCAAATAGATCCAGCAACACGTCCAGTATCAGTTGTGCCTTCATTAACAGGTGTGTAGGTTTAGGGTGGAGGACACCCTCCAACTGATTCACGTTAAACTAAGCCTCGTTAAACTCTCTACAGCAGGGACAGTTCGTTTTTACGGTATATTCATATTTTCTACGTATTCTTACACCTCTGTAGTAAAGTAGTAGTATTTGCGTATACTGTATGCATGTATGTGTGTGTGTGTGTGTGTGTGTGTGTGTGTGTGTGTGTGTATGTGTGTGTGTGTGTGTGTGTGTGTGTGTGTGTGTGGTTCAGGTATTGATTGGAACATTTGAACCCTGTGGCCATGTTCCGGAAAGAGCAATGAACACACACACACACGTATTCGCACACAGGGTGGCGTGGGTGGCCATTTGACTGCCTCTCACACACACACACACACACACACACACACACACACACACACACACACACACACACACACACACACACACACACACACACACACACACACACACACACACACACACACACACACACACACACACACACCTACACACACACACTGCCTCGGGCTTTATAAACAGCCGGGCTTGGAGGTTGTGACTCGCACATCAGTCTCTCTCTCTCTCTCTCTCTCTCTCTCTCTCTCTCTCTCTCTCTCTCTCTCTCTCTCTCTCTCTCTCTCTCTCAGTAAACCATCACAGCTTCTCTCTTCATGTATTTCTCTCATTCTCCTTCCACCTGCCTGCTGTTTGTTTTCTTCCTGCTCCCCACATCGTCTTCTCACTCATGTGCTGATCTCTCTCTCTCTCTCTTCCCTCTCTGTGTCTTTGTAGTCACGTATGTAGCAGCCCTGTGTGGTAGAGACCAGTTGAAGTTGGCTTCCTGCCTGTTGAGATGTGCCAATAGGAAACACTGTGAACAGGGGGTTCATGCTGATGAAATTGATCTGCTCAGGTAAGGAACAAGTCTTCCCTCCTTCTTTCATGTTTTTTTTTTTATGCTTTAATTGGTCTCCTGACATCGATTGTTATTTGTTCCGTGGATACCAAGACGGGAGGACGTCTTTCTTGAAACACCAACGTATCCTCATAGAACGGTTCCTCTGACATCCGATGAAAAGCCTGCAACACGTGTACATTTCTGTCTTTTCAAAATAAAC
This sequence comes from Leptoclinus maculatus, assembly GCA_032191485.1. Lineage (NCBI taxonomy): Eukaryota > Metazoa > Chordata > Actinopteri > Perciformes > Stichaeidae > Leptoclinus > Leptoclinus maculatus. The sequence goes on along the minus strand of JAVDOI010000082.1, from coordinate 496,540 downwards.
TTCCATCTTCACAGGAAAGTTGGGTTTAGGCAACACGACTGCTTAGTTCGTAGTCATCGTTAAGGTTAAAACGACCTTTTTCTAAACCTATAAAGACTGCTGAAGCCCTGTGTGTGCTTCCTCGTTTTCGTAGGTATTGCTATGCATGCTGGAGGAGACCAGCCTGCCACACACTGTAACGCACTCTAGCATGATCGTTTATGGCATTAACAAGTTTATAAAACCTGCAGTTAATTTTGACTCTCTTAATTAATCCGTTTGGCTCATTTTGGACAGTTTTTGAGTCAGTTTGAACATTTGCAGGAAACACACATGTAATTGAAAATGGATTAATTTAAGTTAAATGAATATCCGCATGAATGGGCATCTGCAGCATCGGTGCAAGAGTACTCTTTAAATATATCTGTCCAGCGTGCTTCTACTGTACGGTTTTACTTGTTGTGGGTCTGCTTTGTTTATTTTTAGCTGGATTACAGGTTGAGCTTTTAAACTCAGGAGAACAAGGTAGACATTTTTATGACAGCTTCCCGTCTCAATAAAAGATGAATCGCCGTCTTACGCAACAACTCCTGACCACACCGGAGGCAGGGAAGAGACAGAGAGGAAGGGAGGAACAGATGGATGGATGAACAGATGAACGGATGGACAGATGCATGACTTTTTTACGGATGCGTGTTTACCCGTCACGGGTTGCCCTCCAAGATAATACTCAATCCTACTTCCTTTCTCTCGCTCCCATGCTTATCCCAGACTGCTGCTCTCGCTTCTTTTGACACCCTCTTTATATCTGTTTCTCTTTCTCTCCATGCACCTTTTATGACTCCCTCATTCTCTCTCCCCCCCCCCCCTGTCTTGTTCCCACTTTCTCTTCCCCTCTCTGATCTATTATTCACATCCCTCCCTGACTCCCTCCCTGACTCCCTCTCTCCCTCCCTTGACACCTGAAATCCCCTCCGTCGGCTCCGGGCGTTTAGACCTCGACCAACAGTGCTTTCCGCCAAGGAAAAAAGAAATAGAGCGATGAATAAAAGAACAGAGCGAAGAGACAGATAAAACAGACATGTCAAGGCTTTCCGTCATCTGGCTTATTGTGTAGGTTGACATTTTACACAGTCCTGTGTAATTCTGTAAAAAGGACCGGTTCCCGAGTCCATGTTGAGACCAGACTGGAACTATTTAAACACACCTGAGCAACTTCAGCTGTGTGGTGGTTTGGGATATCAGCAGATAATGCAACCCGTTCTAACTCCCAACTGGTCAATAGTGGACGCTTGGTCAGTGGCGTCTGATACCAATGCAGGTAGGGGAGGTTGGACGGGTCAAACGAAAACAGGACTCTCACCCAGGAGACCAAGGTTTGTTTTGTTTACATACATTAGTTAAATAATTAAGTTATCTAACCAGCGTTCTTATTAAACATCACAAACCTATTTTAACCCAAAAAGAGAGCAAGAAAGAGATCGTGAAGTGAGATCATCCTGTGGAGATAAAGCAAGTATGGATGTAATGTCTCTTGCATTACGTTTCTTTTCCTTTGGGTGCTTTTGCAGTGTGTGAAAGAGGCTGACATGTTCCACATGGCAGCTGTTTGTGCCAGAGGGTGTCTGTCGCTCTGCCCCAGAGAAGGGCACGCAGTCCTCAACCGCCAGCATTAAACGTCCACATCTGTCTTCATGTTTGGAAGAGAGGGAAAGTCACAGTTAACGTATTTACAGAGTAGATGTCCGACTCAAAAGTGTCTGTTTTTTTTTATATATTGCTTATATATTTTGTGTTTATGTTCAAATTAAGAAGGCTCGTTAAAACACTGGAGGTTCTCGTGCACCAGTCGTAAATTAATGCGCTGTAATTTGTAGGTATTGCACAAAACCAATTCATATATAATCCACGTAATCATGAACCAGGAAGTATAAAGACTGCAAAACACACACACAGTGCCAGCTGGGTAAAAAAAAAAATAGTTTTAACCAAAACCACGATCTTTTCCAAATACTAAGTTGTTAAAAAGAAAAAGACTGTATGCATGTAACGAGTGTCGCTGCACTTTCGTAGGAAAACACACAAAAAATGTAGTAATTTTTCTTAAGATATACAAAATGCTGCATGAGGATATGTTGAAAGATTAATTTCCCAAACAAACAAACATCATGAAATAGTCCAATACAATCTGAGTCATGACCTTGACCAATGTGTCATAAATATTACAGATTATTTTAACAAACAAACATAAGTAGTTGTGTGCATGCCATGCACACTGTAATTTAAAGGGCCGTTGGGTGTGCGAGTGTATTTGTGTATTTGTGTGTGTGTGTGTGTGTGTGTTATTGCCCCACCCTCTCACATCACTTCAAAAGATAAAGGCTAAACACAATCTACATATTAGAGCACTGGCATCAGATGAGGGGCAGATCTGAAATGGAATCTCCTTCTGTTCCCCCTCGCTGCACACATCTTCCATCCATCTATCAGCGCTGCGCCGCGCCGCCTCGCCGCCACCGAGCCATCAATCATCACATTCCAATGCTTTGTGGAAATGGGAGGGAAAAAAACCTTCATTTAACGGCGTTTTACCTTCTATCTCATCCACCTCCCTCTCTCTTTGTCCGTCCTTCCATCCATCCGTCTGTGGCCCCGTCCAATCTCAGTCACAGTGTAAGGTCGTTTATTTGAATCTATTTAAATGGATATGAGGCGTGTGCATATGCAGGGAGATTTCACGGCCCAGCAGGTCAGCAAATACCAAGGCTGTTCCACCTCACTAACCCCCCATCAGGGCCCATAGACAATTACTGCACACCACAGGTGGTCAAGTTTGCATATGTGTGTGCGCGCCTGTGGAAGAAAGAGCGGCCCAAGTAGCATCCATCCATCCAGCCGTCTATAATAAAACCCCTGAAGAACCAGGGGTGAGGGGTGATGAGGCATGAGTGGGGGGAAAAAAGGAAAGGAAGGGTGAGATATAGATGAAACAAGGAGAGCAGTGGACAGGAGCGAGGTACAGTACAGGAAGTGGAATGGTCGTCGGGGGGGGAAACACAGCATCACTCTCTAGGGGGAGTAGGGAAAGGAGAGGAGAAAGAGAGAGAAATTGAGGGAGGTGGCTTGGAACGTTTGAGAGAATAAGGTAAGGGGGAGAGGGGGAGGGAGAGAGGAAGGAGAAGTGAAGGGTAAATGTCTTCGCTAATGTCTTCAGTGCCCGTATTGACTAACGCTAGCTCCCTGTGACTTCACCACACTCGCTGCATCCTCTTCTTCAGTTCATTAACTCTGCCATTTGGAAATGGACGTCTTGGCTCAGCTGTTCGATGTCACCATGGATGGATGTGTAGAGTGTCAAACATTAAAGGGGACATATACTCCTTTTCAGGTTCCTTCTTGTATTTTGGCTTTCTACCAGAACATGTTTTCATAAAAAAACGTAATTTTCCTCCTCTCGTCCGTCTGAATATTCCTGTATTCTCTCCAAGTAAAAAGCCCAGTCGGCTCCGATTGGCTTGTGAGAATAAAAAAAACGTACTGAGGTGTCTTATTTCACAGTTTGTGGGTTAGGCACTCCAGATACCCAAATGTATGTGAGATGTATCTGAAAAACTGAGAAGGCAGACACGGGTGCTTCTTCTTCTGTGAGGTGGACGCGCGAACAGATTCGACATTTATATCTTCCAGCTGTCGTGGTTTTATTGCAGACAGGTGCAGTGAAACTGCTTATTGTCTCACAGTTTCTGAACATTTTAAACAATTAAGTTAAATGATGAAAAGAGAAATGTTCTAAATCTTCAGAGGTCGAAGAAGGAGAGGACTTGTACCCTCTTCCCACCTAAATGAGCCTGTATGAGGTGTTAAAAAGCAAGAAAGTACGCAAAAATTGCCAGTAGAGTACGCCTTTCTGGGTTTTTTCTGTCACGTTCAACGTCATGAAACACCGGAAAATAAGAGAGTAAACAGTGAAAATGTTACTTATTCAGTCTCTTTTAAAACTCTGTGCAGACTTATGACTAATTTAATGTATCCCCCTTTAAAGGATCAAACCAATTAAGCTTAATTAAATATATGTAATAGAGTATTACTCCATAGCATTCCATAGCATTCCATAGTTACTCTATTTGGAATGCTGAAGGTGTTTTCAGACGTTGTGTATTCAGCTCTCAGCACGTTTGTATCTTCTAATTGAATCTCTGTGGTTTGAAGTTTATTTCTGCATCCTGTTTGTCGGCTACTTTCCAATATCTGCTTTATTTTCATGTTCAAGTTACTGTTGATACCAGTAACCACATTTATAGGAAATACAACGAGTTTATTACTGAATTAGTTTTTATTCTTTAATAAAAAAAACATCCAAATCCTAATAGTGTATCCTCCATAACCCTGCAGTTGTGCAGATATTTTCAAAAGCAAAAATAAAAAAATAAAAACGTTGGCATTGGTTGTAAAAAAAATAGAAACGTTGGCATTAAACGTATATGCTAAACAGAGGGGTGTGTGCTGAAGCCATTTTAACATGATTAAACATCGCTTCTTACTTCCCTCTCCACCTCTTTCATCATCTCCTCTGCCTCTCCTCCACCTTTTATCCCCTACACAGCACTTCTGAGAGAGAGGGAGGCAGAAAGAAAGAAAGAAAGAAAGGAAGAAAGAGAGGGATGAGCAGAAGGGCGAGAGCCACACAGGGAATCACACATAGAAAGACAGACAGAAGAGTGTGAGAGGAGGAAGGTCAGAGAAAGAAAGAGATCACAGTCTTGTAATTCAGAAGGGAGAGCTCTGTCTGAAATGGGCTTCTGTGATATGATGTTCGGACTATTTCGACTTTTATTCGTCTGACTGTTGCCTCTCAGCCACCGGCCCTGACTGGATTGGGTGTAATCCTCCTTCAAGCGGCCCGACAGACGAACAGATAGAAACACCTCAGATTGTGACAGACCTTTCTGATTTGAAAAAGACACCATAATATATATATATCGTTCACGATGCCGTGAAAGAAAGAAAACACAGCAACATGTTTTGATATCTCTCAGAATGGTTTGTGAAGCTGCTCTGAGATGAATTCTTCGCCATGCCATTGTGTGAAACTTTGGGCATGTGGCTGCCTGTCAAGCCTCTCTCCGAGGACACCTCTGCCTCTGACACCTTTCTTCTTTGAAATGTCAAAACAATTTCACAGCTTTTAACGGTCTAGCCGGGCCAGAAAGGTGATGATGACGTTAGAGAGATTACTGCGCGACAGGAAAGGCATCAGGCTGCTGTTTGCTGCTCCGTCTTCTTTCTTCTTTTTAAATGCACTTCCAAAAGTGAAGATAGGTGACCGGATGAGTATGGTGGGAAGTAGACAACGTATATATATATATATTGTGGGTCCATCCTCATGTTGTTTTTCAGATCTTAAACAACTAAATGTCCCCAAGCAGTGTCGTAGTACCCGAGATCCGTCTTGGTCTCATACGCCTTTTTGAAGGTCCTGTTCTGGCATTTTTACTGGTCTCAGTCTCAGGCAAAGAGGAGGTTGTTTGTTGAGTGTGCTGTTGATGCACACTACTTTCCTACAATGCAATGCCGAAAAGAAAAGGAGTAGAAAAAGGAGACGAAGGGACAAGTGAGTCCGACCACTTCAGCTGAACGTGACACCTGTCAGTCAGGAGAAAAATAGTCCCATAAACAGAAAAGGCAGACATGCTTCTTCTTCTTCTTCTTCTTCTTCTTCTTCTTCTGTGAGGCGGATGTGTGAACAGATTCAACACTTACTCAAAGTTCATATTTTCCAGCTGTCGTGGTTTTATGGCACACAGGTGCAGTGAAACAGCTCATTGTCTCACAGCTTCCCGAACATTTAAAACCATAAAAATAAATGACGAAAAGCGAAATATTCTAAACCATCAGAGGTGGGAAGAGAAGAGGAGATTTATACCTTTTCTCCACCCAAATTAGTATATTCAGGGGTTTTTAAAGGTGAGAAAACTTGCTAAAAAATAGGCGATATACTCCTTTCCCATTGTCAGTAGACGAGTACGCCTTTCGTTTTTTCACGTTCAAAAGATTAGTTAGCGGTGAAAATGTTACGGTACTTATTCAGTCTTTCTTCAAACTAATTTAGAACAAAGTTTGAGCGCTACTTTGATGAAGACGGACAGAATTTGTGGCAGAGACGGCAAAGATTTGCACCTGGGTGTCATGTTTCCATCGCTGCCGATCAGAGCTGGAGCCGATAAAAGTCCGTAACTACCGTGGAGTCATTTGTCCCGGGAATGAATGCCGAATGTAACCTTTCCCACTGAAGACATAAGCCAGATGTTAGTGGTTTTTTTTGGTCCAGTAGGAAAAAGGGCTCAAGAGGGGACAGTTGTCGTGTTGTGACTTGCTGTAAAGTGAGATGGCAACAGGAAATGTGTCACATTGTTCCCAAAATAACATCGGAGCCACACTCTCTAGTGAAATAAGTAATCACAGCTTACTTCATCAATTTTAGCAGATGGCCTCAGTGGGAAAGTGTGTACATGTGTGGGTACACTGTGTGTGTGTGTGTGTGTGTGTGTGTGTGTGTGTGTGTGTGTGTGTGTGTGTGTGTGTGTGTGTGGACACAGGTGTGGGTAGATGCATCAAACGTTGTATTTTCCGTCTTGATTAACCAATCATAGCTGGATTTAAAGTGCTCCCTGACCATTCGGGGGTTGAAACTATGAGGCTCACTCACCAATCAGCAATTGACGTTTCACGGGCATGGACCAATCATAACTTGATCTGCAGAGTTTATTGATCAATCAAAGCTGGATTTACAGAGATCACTGACCAATCACAGAAGGATATACTGCAGTCATTGCCGGGATTTATTTTCAGTTTGGTTTGCGCCACAGAGAGGCCAGAGTCACACTTGAGCTTGTGTGATCTATATTTGCATTTGTTTAATAGAAATACGTATTTTAGGCATCATTTATTCATACTGTTTTTTCTGCGACTCTGTGCAGTGATACAATCAGACCATATAGAAGGCCCAGGTAACCTTACAGGTGTTAAATGCACATTCTTCTATCGTACACACTGGAAGTATCGTAGGAGGAACTCCAGAGCTCTCCTTCACACGTTGTAACCTGATAACATGTGCATAATTATGTTCCCATACTTATTCACTAAAGCCACTCTAGTCTCAACACTGAATACAAAGAGATTTACATTGATTGATATCGATCCTCTCATGTAACATCTGCTAAAAACAGCAGAGGAGCGTAAGGATTATTGGAAGGATTCAATCAGGCCTGTGACGTGTCCCAGCCCGGATTGACGGACTTTATAGTCAATTATGTAGGAAGCGTTTTGCAGAACAAACCTTATTTGATAATGTTGAAAAACCAGGAAATGCTTTTGACATCCGTACCCAAGGTATACCTTCTCGATCCTCTCATATTCACATTAAAGGGGTTTTTTGGGGGGAAGTTTGAGGTACATTTATGATTTGTGATAATTAAGAAAAAACTGATTTGACTTTTCTCGTCGTCTAGTTTCTCACAGATAAAATCACAAAGCCCATCGCTCTCAAATGTGAGACTTCAACACCTAATTAGCGGTGATGTCAAATAGAAATGTTTTACGGAGATGTAAACAATCCAAATAAGGGATGCCACAACAATAACAACAAGGGCTGGTGGGAGCCCAACGAGAGAGGAACGGGGTGGATGATTTAAAGCAGAGGAAGGAAGGAATGTGGGCCAGCATGATCTGTGTCTCTGCCATCTATCCCACATGGGAGAGAGAGAGAGAGGGAGAGATTAAGGGGATGTATGATGTATTCTGACCCATATTCACACACAGTCATGTTTTGTGACCCACATACAACCTCATCTAAATACACATCCCAATTTTAATACCGACATGTGTGTGAGTGCGTTAGTGCGTTCAGATTGAATGCACTATTGTACTTAAGACTATCTTAGAACCGGTTAACCTACGTTCTAGATGGAGGCCATGTATACTTTGAGGTTTGTGTCTGAGGATTCTGGCAGCTCACTGGATGACAGTGAATATCGTTTATTTTCTCACTGAATGTGAGAGCTGTTAACAGTCATTTACACCCAAGTGTGCAGTTAAAATTAGTGGTGGGTTCTAAAATACCCCCCCCCCCCAGTCATTTTGAGTCTCTTTTTGATCACATGGCATCTCTTAGTGGTCATTTTGTGTCTCTTGGTCGTCTTTTTTGTGTCTTTGTGGGTATTTTATGCTTTTTTGCGGTCGTTTTTTACTATTTTTGTCGTCGTTTTACCTATCTTTGTGTTTTTTCTGCATCTCTTTGTGGTCATTTTACATTTCTTTATAGTCATTTTCTATGTCTCTGTGGTAGTTCTTTCCCTATTTTAAACTTGTATATGTTAACACATAATCTTGCAATCTTTAAGACAGAGACAGAGAAAGGAAAACAGGACGAGTGAGCTCTATTTGCAGGATTTCAGATGTCATCCTTTGCTCACATTTATCAACTCTGTATGTCATCGCTGTCTGTCAACATCAAATATCAGCTATGATTTAAATCTACTGTATGCAGCTTTTTTTTGCCGGCAGTCAGCGAAGTGTGTGTCTCGCCCTCTCTCTATTGTCACTCGCTGCCACTGCACCTGTCACTCATATTGATGAGCTGTCAACCTTGAAACAGCATCAGGCCTGAGGTTGAGGAAACCGATGTGTGTGTAAAGCATCCACATGCCTCGCAGAAACAAACAGTGAGCACTTCTGCATGGAAAGAATAAAAACGTCTTCTGAATGTCCCAGAGAACAACAGTACTATTGGAAAGCATGAAGCCTTTAGCAAGGTAAACCGGACTCCACTGTGATACTGCTGGCCACATCTGGATACAAACGGCTCACTGCAGGCCAGCCCTCAGCAAATGATGGGCTTCTATGTAACTTAATAGTCCATTCACTTTAACAGAGTGCTGTCTTCTTGCACTGCTTTTCAATTACGCCCTAAAATCAATCATTCACTTAAGTAGATGTTAAAAGGCAGGAATAACAGAGCAGCATATGGAGCCCTTTTCATATATGAAATACTAACATAGCTGGTTTAATCTTTCTGTTACAGTAATGTAAATGTTCCTAACTTCATTCAGACATAAGATATCTATGAAGAGAGATACAATGCTTGCACAATATAAAGCACCAAGCTGTGAGATGAATATTAGGGAATAAGTGTGTGTTCTGTGGGTTATTTTATCGTTAATCAATGACCACAAGGGACAGCGGCCTCAGCTGCTCACATGTGAAGCCTCTCATACATGTTTGACAGCACACGAGCACAAATTCTGAGGTTAAATGGACTCTTATATGCTCACATGCCATGTGTGGAGTATTAGAGGTATTCAGTACACGTATGACGTCTCTATCAATTAATTTCAAAGTGCACTAAATCACCATTGTCCCTGACTGAATCAGCAGCTTTTAGCGGTGGAGCTCTACTCACTGGTGACCGATAGATCAATGTCATTGTAACCGTAACACGGAGTACATTACTTCCTCGTTTAAAGCATATTAAAAGACGGTGAAAGCCACTGAAACGTAAAGCAAAAGGTTGCTGAGCTATTAAACGTATGTGCAGTGATTGTATGGGTCGAGTTTTGTACCGAGCTGGATGTGATAGCTTGGACTGACCGCGACGCGTTCATGCTGGAGTTCCTTTTTTATGGCGATGCGTTCACTAACTAACACACAAACCGAAGCGCATTTGAGCGGTTATGTTGCCGCTAAGCTTCGGGGGAGAGTTGAAAGATAAAGTCAGTGACTAAGAAATCTTTTGAACTGAACAAAAGGATTTGAATCAGCGAAATTATTTGTGATTTCCACTGTTCAGTGCCAGGATTGTAGCACCACATACAGCAACAGGTCTGCCAGACTGTCACATGTAATTCGTTTGTGTTCACAGCACATCAATAATGCAGTTGTTAAATGGGCAAATCGATGTTACTGTTCAATATTACTCAAAATGATGGGGGGGGGGGACTAAATATTACGGATCATGGCGCAGGATGGGCAACCTTTTCCATGTTCCTTACCCAATTTAATTTACACATTGATTTATTTACTGCTGGTTTAACGGACCAATTAGCTTTACAATGCTAAAATACAACTATAGTGATATATAACTTGAAGCCTGCTTCAGGTAAAGGTATGTCAAATACATTAAACTTAATATCGCTGTGACGCTGCAAACGAGAGACTGACTTTTAGCCGAGGAGCTAACCGCCATGCTGTTTCAATCAGGGCTCTGGTGCGATTGTATCTGGTGTAATCCAGCTTTGAACTGCATTGAAAATAGATGTTATTGTTTTTAGCCGTTAGCACTAGCATTTCCTGATGCTTTGGGTTGAGTCTGTCGACCAATCAGGGGCTTTGTTACTGACTTGTGGACCAATCCAATACTGTATTGCATGGAGCTTACTTAGGGGCAGACTGACAGCATAGTTTTTGCTGCAGTGATGTACAGGTGTCCTCCAAGACCCGCTGACATCACTGCTGGGTGTGGTGGAACAGGGCCTCCTCCTAGTTTCCCTGCTCCAGTGGTAATGAAACATGATGGTTTAATGGCCAATGTCCTCCCTCCTGCAAACACCAAAGCCCTCCTGACATCTGCTCAATACAACAGGAAGAATCAGAGAGAGAAAAGGAAGGGGAACGGTGTGTGTGTGTGTGTGTGTGTGTGTGTGTGTGTGTGTGTGTGTGTGTGTGTGTGAGAGATGTCCTCTCTGAGCCCGCTGCTGTCCTTTGACCAGGCTGTAGGAAGGTTGAGGCTTTTCCAGCACACTGCACAAGTGAGGAGATAACATCTGTCACTTTATGTCACAACTGCATCTTCTGCTGTGCATCCGTTACTGTAACAGCTCCTCAAACCAACGCTTTGATGTTTAAACATCTGAGTTAATGTTATAATCAGTACTGCGTAGTATTTAGTAACAGTCAGTAGTGCCTCCCTTACCTTTGCACATTCAATGGAAACAGGCATGTTTTACTGGAGTCTTTGTGAACGGGATATTTATAGTGTTAACACTGCTCACGTGTCAGAAAACATTGTTTCTGCAAGCAGTGGAATATCTCTGGCATCCTGAGGGGTTCACATACTGGATCCTGCTGCTTCTGATCATGAACACACACACACACACACACACACACACACACACACACACACACACACACACACACACACACACACACACACACACACACACACACACACACACACACTCACTGACTACGTTTACATGCAGCCTCATATTCTACTGTCATTCCGAATATGACAATATTCCAAATTTGATACGGTTCATGTAAACACCATATTCTTTGAACATGTATACAACGTATTCACAATATGCGCCTCAAAAGATTTTCTTTCAGCACTTTGCGACCCGTCAAACACAGAAGAGAATGGCGTCGGCGTGAGATTCTCTGACACCGGTGATGAGGATGCGACACGGGGACGTTTGACGTTAACCGGAATATGTACGGCTTCGTGAAAACGGGAATATTAGTGGGGCCAAAACACCACACGGTATCAAACCAGCAGCAACGTCATCAACACACAGCAGACACAGCACAAAGGAGCTCCAGTGGCGCAATCGGTCAGCGCGCGGTACTTATAAGACAGTACGTTGCAGAGTCATGCCGAGGTTGTGAGTTCGAGCCTCACCTGGAGCATTTATATAGTTTAACTTAATGTATAACAGAGTGTTAATATTACCTGTGATGTAAAGCAGCTGCTAGTCGATGGACAGTGACAGTAAACACAACGTGAAACTCATCAATATAAGACGATTCTGGGCTGTTACACAATAGTTTGAAGCTTCCTTTCAAATGCTGCACTGACTTTATTTTTACACGTCTGTTCGTTGTGTTTGAAGCCGGTATTTCTGCACAGTTGCAGATGAAGATCATTCAACACTGATATTAGAAATAGATTCCAGTGGTGATTCAGACTCCCGTGAGACAAATATGTCCAATAACTCCAGAGCGTTGTAAAGTCAACATTTAAAAAGAAAGCATTTCTAAAATCCATGAGATCTTTTTATCTAACGGAATGATCTGCCACACAGTGTCACACCAGACAACGTCAGCGTCACACACTCACAGTCATCACAGGTTTAGATTCACTTTCATATCAAAGAAAGAACAAAAGGAGCTCCAGTGGCGCAATCGGTCAGCGCGCGGTACTTATAAGACAGTACGCTGCAGAGTCATGCCGAGGTTGTGAGTTCAAGCCTCACCTGGAGCATTTATGTGATTTTAAATGTTTAAAGCATGGAGATTTAAACTGTTGAAATAATGGTTTATTTGCAGCATTCAGTGGCAACAGTGGAAATATCGGCGTCTTCGGTTGTAAAATGTAGTTATTTGTAACTAGTTAAACTAAAATATGTTCAAACCTTCAGTGTAGTCTGAAGCTAATCCAATGTTTTAGAAAACAGGAAGAAACTTTGGTCATGACTCAGGAGAGAGAGAGAGAGAGAGAGAGAGCAGCAGTGTCCTTAAATCTGGAGGCGCTAAAGACGCTCGGTGCCAACTTTCCATACTTGGATGCAGAGAAAAATCTGCTCCTCACAGCATTTATTATTATTTTTTGATTCATGGCCTTCTGTCCAGCTTATTGTGATTAGCAAAGAAACAACGTGAGGTACACAAAAGTCCTTGGCCTCATGACAGACAAAATTAAATAGTCGACGGGTCCAACGGGTCCAGTTTGGTGCCATTGACGAAGCAATCAACCAATCAAATACAAGCAACAAACTCTCAACATGCTGAAGAAATGCACAGAAATCAAGCTCTCGAAATGAAGAGTCTACAAAAGAATAATCAGAGCAAGAATAGCATAATATTTCTATTATTTAATATATATATATTTTCTTTTCTTCCTTTTTTGGGGAAGGAAACTGTATTATTCTTCGACTCCATGTCAGAGCTTTGAGAAGTGACTGCATGCTGTGCTGAGATGTTTTCAGTATCACTTTAGCAGATTGGTTTAAAAATCCAGCTGTGTGGTCATCAGACATCTGCAATGACGTTAATGCATCCTAATGAGCATGTCTGCTCCAACTGCATTGATACCGATTGTTATGTGCGACCGGCTTAATTTAGCCTTCAGTGTCAAACGTGATACATGTTGTCCATTAGCTAATTAGGGTCATTTTAAACATACAGAGCCAAATCCAATCAGTCACCTCATATACAGTAGTATAACATGCTTCTTTTAACCTTTTAAACAATTAACTTTCTCCACAGTGTTTGGACAGTTAGTTTTATTTCGGGAGGCAACAGCAACACTTCCTTTGGTCCATGTAAGAAAAACACACAAGCAGCGAATGCTAGTGAATGAGAGAAACAACAAATGGGTGACTGAAGGTCAGTGAATCAGATCCCACTCAGCTCTCCAGCCCACACACACACACACACACACACACACACACACACACACACACACACACACACACACACACACACACACACACACACACACACACACACACAGCCTTGGTCTGTTTAAAATGCATCAGCTAAGAAGATGTTGTAACAGTCTAAATTCTCTCCGTTGCTTCACGGTCTCTCACGTAAATGTGCCAATTTCCTCTATTTATATATATATATATGTTTTTATTCAATATTCTACTTATTATAATACGTATACTTCTTTATATTTGTTCTCCCATGAAGGCAAACAGTTTTATATTGGTTTCATTTCTACCATGCAGATCATTCTTAATGACTAAACTGAGCCTGAAGACTGTTCTGACCTTGAAGAAGAAGCTGAAGTCTCAGGAGGGTTGTGTGTGTGTGTGTGTGTGTGTGTGTGTGTGTGTGTGTGTGTGTGTGTGTGTGTGTGTGTGTGTGTGTGTGTGTGTGTGTGTGTCCAGCTGTCAGCTTTGAAAGGAGGAAAGTCTGTAGTGGTTTGTTGGGTTGCTCTGAACGACCCGCGACTACTGGAGCGCAGCGTGAAGGAATGTAAAGAAGGAAGGATGACCGGCTGAGGGGAGGAATGTTAGAGAGCTGGAGGAAGGAAGAGCGATGGAGGACAGAGGAGACGGTAGTTTGGTGGGTGAATGACAAGTGAAGGTTCTTGCTCGTTATATATTTTGTAGCGTCGTCACTTTGCTGCAAGGTCTGTGACAAATCCAAGTGTGTTTGAATCACTCATGAATCATCACCAGGCAGCAGGTTTAATATAGAAAAAACAAATAACCTAAACTAAAAAATAAACAGGAACGATATCGCCTGATTAAAAAGCTAATAAAAACACAACAAGATGAACGTAAAAGTTTAGTTTTTTACAGAAGCTGAACGGACTGGACATCCCAGCAGATGGCGCTGTGCTCCTCATCGGACACTGAAGTAGCACGAAGTTTAAACATGGTGGCCATACACAGTTCTCCAACCTATTGTGTACGTATCTGTAGCTACATACTTCTGAGACATTACAGCTGGCCCGAACAAAAGAACCAGTGGTTTGGTCCTTTAAGACTCCCTCACTGAAAATCGACGTTGGCTCGAGTGGAGTTTGTTTGTCGCCTCTTATTGAGCGTCCTGCCCGGAGGAATTCTTCCTACCTCCGTGTCTCTGGATGTACAGTCAGCCGGCGCTATGGTATATTTCATATTGAAAAGACGCTGGTTGTAACTCATAATGACAAGCTGTCACATTGAATCTGAGTGGCTGCTTGATGCTTCTGTATAATGTATGCAGCTAATGTACAAAGTGATGCAGCGTACGCAGCAGCAGTCAATATCACAGGCTCTTAACCTTTATAGCTTGTGACGCCTGAAATAAATGACTGCATGAGACGCCCCAATCTGGATGGACAAAACGGACACACACACACACACACACACACACACACACACACACACACACACACACACACACACACATAATATGGGACCTATATGTTGATCTTTGAAACCGAATAGTTTTGTCTTCCCTTGTGCGTTTGTCTCTCTTGATTTACGCCCAAGAGATGAAACCTTTATAAACAAAACACAACGATTAATTTCTCAACCCGACACACAACAAGTTAACATTTACACTGTATTTACATTTAACTCGTCCAACTAACTATTCAGTATTAGTGCTCTAATCTACTTGTTGAGCTATTTAATGACATTTATATTTTTTGTTGGACAAATTCTCTCTTTCTTCGTTTGCTTCTCCTTCAGTTAGCTGCAGTGTATCTTTTGTCCAGAATGGCTTTTGTAACTTCCAGAGAAATAACAGGCTGCATGCAGACCGACATTATAGCACTGCAGCAAAAGCTGCAGCTCCACCGCTCGTTACACTAAACGAGGAGGAGTTCATATCTCGTAACACATCGTCGATCATTCTGACGACTATTCGGCTTATTTCTGTTCCAGCGTATATCAATAAAGCAGGTCTGTTAAGCGGATATCCGCTTGGCTATACTGTGTCCGATAACGGTCGTCCCGGCCAAGACCGGTCATTGTCTACAGTCCGATCAGCTCCTTGAGACACAAGGATGGAATTGAGAGACGACGTCTACGACCGGATTGTTTCACAAGAAGTTTACAATCAGACGATAGCCGATGGGTTTCGGGGATTTCAGCCAATGCCTCTTATAATGGGTCAATACTCAGACTAGACACATCGTGCACATATGTGGTTGGCCTTCCCAGTGCGTTTAGCAAGAATCTACTTTTTTTGCCAAAAAAAAGCCTAATTTATTGAAAACAAAAGTGTTGTGTAAACTTTTCAGAGTTGTAAAATGTGATGTTAGCAGGTCATGTCCATCAGCTAACATAACAAAGCAAACACAGATTATTTTCACGGCTCGTCTCATGAAGCCAACGTGCAGCTCGTTCTGCTCACAGACAGTAAAAACAACTTCTGACAAAAAAACACAAAAGGCGAAAAAACAACTTGAACTTCATGCACATTTAATGGCCCCTAAATGAGCCTCGGGTCAACGTCTGGGTTCTATAGTAGCTTTTTGTAGCACACTGTGGTGTACAGTGTATGAGGCGGGCGCATGTTGAACAGTAAGCATTAGTGACAAGCTGTCAAAGTGAGTTACCACTGCTGCTGCTTCATTATATATGAGCATATAGACTCTCTCACACAGAGCCGTCACCACGTGGTGGAGAGGTCACTGTGTGTTTCTCATGCAGAGGGCCTGCAAGCAAGAGCCCTGCTGAAGTGCTTCTGAGCACGACGCTGAACCCCCGACAAGTACAAGTCAATGCAGAAAGTCTTCAGGATGCAGTTTCACAAACAGCTGCTTGATGCTGGCTCTAAAGAGTCCAAGTGAATGTACGGCAGCTTCTATTAATGTGTGTTTTTCAGCTTCACACCCTATTAACCTACAACCTGACAGGAGCCTTTTGCATGCAATAAGAACTCCGTTCTTGCTTTTTGCATGTCATTTGTACACCATGTAGTCTGTGCTTTTGCAACCGGGAGCCCGGGAGAGAGTTGTCACAAAGTGTTTGTGATGTTTGTGACGTGTTTCTCTGTTACGTTGTAAGTGGTTGTGTTGCCTAAATGTGTATCAATGACACGTAGAGATCTTGATGATTTATTCTCCTTCCCTTGAACTTGGGTTGAAGAAAGAAAAAACAAACCTAAGATGGAAGTAGTCTCTCCCAGCTTCACGCTGAAGGTGTCGTTCTGTCACATTGTTAGCCAGTTACATAATAAAATGTTGTGCACCTGTGACACTACAGTGCACAGAAGAATATTTATGACTCACTAATGTTGGATGCCTCAAGATTTATAGCTTTCTTGTTAACCTGCTTCCTTCTGTTCATTTATTGATGTATCTCATGGGTTGGGCGTGTAGGCCTAATATTTTTACACTCTCACTCAACTCATACTACACACACACACACACACACACACACACACACACACACACACACACACACACCAGATTTCTCCCCTCTTTCTCTGCTTCCTCTCTGCAGCTGGGTCCCGTACCCTCAGGGTTTTGAAATATAACACTATCACCATTTATAACAATCTCTTCCCTTGCTCTGTCTCCCTTCTTCCTCGCTCTCCCCGAATCATAGTGTGGCTGCCTCCCCTCTCTACCATCACTCCACTGTTTGTGTCTCTTAAAATCTCCCTCCTCTGTCTTAAATCACACTAAAGTGGAGAGAGAGAGAGAAAGAGTTTTGTCCAGTGGGCCTACAGGACAGAAGAAGCCTCTTCTTTGGGGATGAGAAGTTAGTAAATATGGCGCGGTACAAAGAAAGTAATGCACTATAAATCATACATCACTCACATAATCAATTTGTAGATCAACATAATTGTGCGCCAGGACAGGTGGGTCTAAAATCACAGGACTTTCACCCAGGAGACCACAGTTTGTGTCCCGTGTGAGACCAGAAGTCAACGTGGAGTAATTTCAGATATATATAGAAATATCTTCTCGCGGTCTCGTTTACTGATGTAGGTCGAATAGAGGATCAGGATTAAACTGAGACTGGTTCAGGATCATTTAAAAGTTCCTCAAAGAAACTTGATATATGAACCTCATGGTGGCGCAAGAAGAAAAGTTAGAGGGTCTTCAAAGTCACAAGGATTCATCCTCTGGAGAACATGACTGTACAACATTCCACCTGACAGTCGCAGAGATATTTCAGTCTGGACCAAAGTGGATCAACAGTCAGACTGACATTGCCTTCCCCAGAGCCGCTAGCATGATGAGCAGACCTACCAAGATTATTATGAGAGTGTGTCTGCTGCTAGTGTGTGTGTGTGTGTGTGTGTGTGTGTGTGTTACAAAGGGAGCGAGGTTTATGTGAATTTAAATCTATATAAATATAGATTTCCTTCTGAGTTCTCTCTGGAGAGAACAAAAGAAAATGGAGTTTATGAGGACGAGATGAGAAGCGAAAATGAAGAGAAAATCACGTTAGAAGAGGGAGAAAGAGGAGACAAAGAAGTGTGTGAGAGACGAGAGCGAGAGAGGAGAGAGGGCTGCTGGGAATCGTTTGGGGTGAGAGAACATTTTCCTCTTCTCGGGAATCTGTGTGAAACCAAATTACTGCAGACAACAGCATTACGGACGCAGACGTTCAGGGGGGGGGAGATGAGAAATGAGCAATAAGAGCGGCACTAAGAGACTGAAATGAAAACGGTATTGGGAGTCATTTGATTGTTTCTCCTGCTTTATAGTCAGAGCACTGATGACGGCAGAAAAACACGCTTCGCAACACAAAGGATGCGATGTCAGTGTCAGAAATTACAAGTTTTGATGATGCAGAATTGCCCCCCCCCCCCCCCTTGGTTACCGTCACACCCAGCGTGTCAATGGGACGTCTTCAACAGTGAGCGATGTTCCAAAAGAGATAAGAGCAGATTTCTGGATTAATAGTTGTGTAGTATTAGAGAAAAGTAGATAGAAAACAGGTGAGCAGGTGAATGAGAGAGTCAGGTGACCTGGACAGGTGGAAGAGTCTGAGGGCATCTGGTGGATGGATGGAGGATGGCAGTGCAGGGTATTTGGTAAAGGTTGAGGTAAAGTGAACAGTAAGGAGACCTTTAGCATCACGGTTACATTGATAAACACTTGGTTAAGGTCAGGAAGCGGCAGCAGCACATGTCGTTAATGCAAACGCTTCCTTAGCCTAACTTCCTGCTTTGAGTATCACGTGACCTGAGGTCTAAAATTGAAATATGCGACTCCACGCAGCTCTGTGCTCTCCGTATCTACGAGGAAACGTCAGGTTTGTGTCGCATGCAATGCAGAGGGCATGGAGAACAGCATCCCGACACTTTAAAAGCAAAAAAGGCACACTTGGAGCGTCCTCCTCTCTCAGCTGTGATGTGAATGAAGACAGACAGATAGCGAATGGCAGTGAGACGGATAAAGAGGTAGACAGGCAGAGCAAACAGACGGATGAGACATTAAATAGAAATGGAGAGGAACAGGATCGTTCTGTAATCTAATGATGATGACTTAGAGGCCGTGTGTGTGTGTGTGTGTGTGTTGACTTTAGCTCTAATTATCTGTCACACACACTGAAATGGAATAAGTCCTCAGGGAACGCGAGCTGGAAAGAGAAGCAGAGAGAAGACGGAGTGGGTAGGATGGGTGCAGTGCAAGTCAGCCGTTACGCAACACGACCCCCCTGGTGCACCGCTGCCACGAGGACGGACGGCAAGACGCACAGATGGCTCATTTGTTTATTATACGTTTGATTTTTATTGATTTATTTATGGATAAGTCACTTAATGTCCTCCATAAATGTCAGCGCACTAATTGATTAATTCAAGCTAAAATATACGTGTTAATTAACGGACGGAATCAGTGACTAGCAGGTGAACATAGTAGCTGTAAGAATAAGCGGCTTTGCAGCAACTACAGAGATTTCCCTCTGTAGTTGAATATTGGACTTATGAACATACATGTTCCCTCCTCCATCTCTCTCTCTCTCTCTCTCTCTCCATCTCTCTGCAGTGAGCTCCAACCAGAGCCATGGGGAGTACCCGGACTGCCGGGGTGAGAGGGAGTCGGGAGGGGAGGCGTCTCTCCTGGTGTCTCCGCTGGTGGTGGCGGGGATCGTTATAGGTCTGGTCCTCTTCCTTTCCTGCATCACCATCATCGTCGGCAGCCTGCGCAAAGACAGTCGACTCCGAAACCCGCACCTCCGAGCGAGCTACGGTCAGTCCCGCGTGTGAACGATGAAGCATTCGGTTCATCTCAGGTTTTACTGTAGCTGTTATAGCAACACACTTAAAATAGATACACTGTGTTGTAGCATGTAACACTCTATGGCCCATTTATTCAGGATCTTTCTCACATAACTGCTGAAATACACATTTTTCTCGCTCATGTTGGTCTGGAAACACCTACACATCTTCACACACACGTAGCTCGCTTCCAAAAATCTTCAGCAGGTTTTCAGTTCCTCCAGAGAATCAAAAGCTAAAATTAAACAATAGCTGCTGCCAGGAAAACACTAAATGACCGAATCCTTTTAATTGTCTTTGTATACAAATATCATATGTACATGAAATATGTGCACAAATGTGGCTTTCGCTTCATGTCTCTGCAGGTCTGGATGGTTTTTCCTACGGAGGCTCAGTAGGAGAACTGAGATCTACCTGCTTAGAAGACTTTCCTCCTGGTTTAGACTTTGATTCATACAGAGAGACTCTGTCGCAAGTCAACAACCTGTACCCCGACTCACCGCCACGGTAAGAACATGTGTGAACCTATGGTAACGGTAAGGTGCTCTCTCCTCAGGGTATGTGGGCATGTGGCCCTCTGCGTCTTGATACCGACACACAAGGCTTACTTCATCATCTGCATGAGACGTAACTCTAATGTGAACCCAACAGACGTAGTATTAAGAGCGAGAAGCCTGTCCTCATCCATCGATAGCTGCAGTTTGTTTAAAACCACTCCTCCTTTTGCCAATTATGTCAAATGTCAAATCTAAAACATAACTGACCATTCAGACGTGTCCCCCAATGCTCTCTGTTCACTTGGCTTGACCCTTCTTCAGCGGTAATTCATTTATTAGACAGCACTGCTACCTTTGGTGCCCTTTGTGAGGGTGCAGCAATGAGCGTTTGTGCACTCTGTGTGTGTGTGTGTGTGTGTGTGTGTGTGTGTGTGTGTGTGTGTGTGTGTGTGTGTGAGAGAGAGAATGAGAGAAAGAAAGAGCTCGCTAAAGGCCAATGTCATGGTGTTTTTGATCTAAATGTCAGCTGGTCTAATTGGCAACTTTAATAATTCACATACATCCCTCCCCTGCAGTGTGTGTGTGTGTGTGTGTGTGTGTGTGTGTGTGTGTGTGTGTGTGTGTGTGTGTGTGTGTGTGTGTGTGTGTGTGTGTGTGTGTGTGTGTGTGTGTGTGTGTGTGTGTGCCTCATTCTTCTACTGGCTCTGCTGTAGAAACATTCACTCACTTAACCCAAATGAATCGATCTAAGGTTGGATAGCATCTTGTCTTTTCTTTTTGTTCATTAAAAGAGTTCATTACTGACTGAGACAGTTATCTGACTTTCTGAGGTCCGCGGTCACCAGCTGACACATTTCAAACTTATCAACGTTCAGCATCAATATGGGGGGGAAGAGGGGTAATTAAATGATAATAATACTATTGATTATTTCAATTAAGTTTCTGAGAATTCATATTTCTGTCAGATCTAAATACTACAATACCTGCATGGTGTTTAGCATGATTACACCTGGTCAGCATGAGTACACCTGGTCAGCATGATTACACCTGGTCAGCATGAGTACACCTGGTCAGCAGCATGAGTACACCTGGTCAGCATGAGTACACCTGGTCAGCATGATTACACCTGGTCAGCAGCATGAGTACACCTGGTCAGCAGCATGAGTACACCTGGTCAGCATGAGTACACCTGGTCAGCATGATTACACCTGGTCAGCATGAGTACACCTGGTCAGCAGCATGAGTACACCTGGTCAGCATGAGTACACCTGGTCAGCAGCAGGGTTTATGTGTGCTGCGATGCTGCAGGGTCCTATGTGGGCCAAGAAAACGTTCCCATGCACTATTACAGCTCCCGCAAGACGTGTGATGAATCCATTCATAATGTTTGTGAGATATACCGAAGCTGCTAATTAGCGGTACGGGGCAGAAACCTCAACACGGTGTTTGTCCTCACTTCAACTGGAGCGGTAGGAACACGAGAGTAACAGTAAAGGGAGAGGAAGAGGAGAGGAAGAGGGGAGCTAGCTAGCTAGCTACGTCAGCACTCTGGCAGAGAACCAGAGCGTTCTGGACGGCCTGTGTGAGAGCCGGACTTTCTGGCCCGGACGACGGGACGCCAGCCAACACACACACACACACTCACACAGACACACACACACACACACACACACACACACGCACACATCCAAACAGACACACATGCATACATACATACACAACGCACATTTTGTTTACCATAATGCTGACAAGTCATTTTTGGTACCCTGTCAACAAGCAGGTAGTTGCAGTCATGTGATGATCCTGCAGGGTGTGTGTGTGTGTGTGTGTGTGTGTGTGTGTGTGTGTGTGTGTATGTTTTAGGCCACAGATGGTTGAGGAAAACTCAGAGAACTCAGATCAACAGCTCACCTACTGAGACAGTGAGCGTTATGCTTCCGACACAAACACACACACACACACACACATAGACACACACACACACTTTGTCTTCCAGAAAAACTTGCGCTCGTGGATCAGCTGCTCACCTGTGGAGACCGAAAGCTTCTGCTTCCTCTCAGAGAGAAGCCGGGCGAGCTTTGGCTCACACACACAGACACACATACAAACACACACACACACACACACACACACACACACACACACACACACACACACACACACACACACACACACACACACACACACACACACACACACACACACACACACACACACAGACACACTCTCCAGTTAAAACAAATTAGCACTCATTTGGATTTGTGTTTCTGGGCAAAATAAAAAAGGCAAAACTTTGATTTAGTGTTTTTCAGTTTGCCACATTACTCACAAAAATAAAATGAATTAAATGACCGCCTTACCTCGGGTTTCTTCCAAACACCGACGCACTTGCTCGACTGTTCCAATGTGTGCTCTCTGAGTGATTGGAGGGAGTCTTGCCTAAGCCTAAAACTCTGACTAATGACTAATCTGAGCCACAGACGTGTCATGTAAAGACAAACAATTACCAGAACAGGAATACAGTAACAGGAGACACATGACCTAATGCAGGCTGTTCTCAAACAGCGTTCATAGCTAAACCTACGCATAGTATTTAGTTTGTGTAATCATGAACCAGGAAGTATGAAGATCACAAAAGGGCGGATGGGAATGGAGGTGTATGGACTGTTGTTAGGCCCCAGTGTGAAACGAGAAGTCAGCGTTGATTTGTTTGTCTTGTAACCTCTGTACTTAAGTAACACACTCTGCAGGTGCTTGCACAGGCAGACAGATCGCTATTGTGGATGGATGGAAAATGCACAAATAAATAACTTTTCATTAGGTGTCATACAAACCGTTATATGAGGATATGTTGCAAGTAGTTTTGTTGCCTAAACTTTAAGTATTTCACAAACGTCTCCTAAACCTAACTAAGTAGTGTCCCGTGAAGAAGGAAGTTTATTTTGAAAAGACTGTATCCATGTGACAAGTGGAAATTGACAGGATTTGCTGTACTTCCGTATTAAAAGAAAACACACTCTAAAGATACATTGTCTATTGTGATCTGATGAAACATGATCTGGTAACTGTCATCTGTAGGCTTCATCTTGTGAGCTGCACTATGCCCAAAACTCATATCACACACACACACACACACACACACACACACACACACACACACACACACACACACCTGTGACTGCAGCATCTATATGGTTCTCCAACTCCACAAGCCAAGTACCTCACAGTGGTACCGAGGAGGGACATGCCAGCTTTACACACACACACACACACACACACACACACACACACACACACACACACACACACACACACACACACACACACACACACACACACACACACAGAGACCATATGCTCTATGCTGTAGCTGAAGTCCAGCTCTGTATAGCGTCACAACCAAAGCATGAACACATGACAGAGGTCCTCCCTTTCTCTGACTTAGACGTCCTTCTCTGTCGTACGTTTTTGTGGTTTCACCCAAACAGATAAATGTCTACTTGATTATGTCTCGAACAGAAACAGGCAGCACACAGAAACACAGACGGATGGATAAACACAAGCAGTCTCAGAGGAGACAAATTATTATCACTCAGCCACACCTAGCTAACACACTCTCACAGACACACACACACACACGTGTTAGCAGAACACACATACGTGTAAAACAACACACTCATTATGAGGTTTCTGCAGAAACACACAGGCAGCAGGAGGCCTCAGGGGAACAGAGGAGCCTGTAACTCCTGAGAGACCAAAGACACAGGGATTCTCAGTGTGTTACATCACCTCTGAAACACCTGAAACACCCAGCACACACACACACACACACACACACACACACACACACCAATTTTCAACTCAACATGCCTGTTATTCACACAAATCAGTTTTCCCAGAAAATAATAAATATATGTTTGAAAAACTGTAGATACCCTCAGTCGTGTGTTGTGTGCACAAGTGTGAGGGAGTACGTGTGTGTACACAAAATAATAACTTTGATTTTAGAAGTGCTTTATAAATAGAGTTTACAAAGTGCGTTGACAGACAAAGCAAGCGCAACAGTGAGGCCCAACAACAGCAAGACAAGGTCACTTTAAACCCTGATTTAAACCTACATAGTCTGATAGAAAAAGGGGAAGGTGATATATATGTATATACGTATACGTGTGTGTGTGAGGGAGAGATAAGTGTGTGATGACGAGCAGTGGACATTCTTTTTTTCTGACCGAGCTTAATCCTCACATCCAGGCTAAAATAGCTTCTTTCTTTCACGCAAAAACACACACATTGAACAGGAAACCACAGAAACACACTCAAACGTCTCCAATGCTGCTGGTAAGAGGGCACAAACACACACACACACACACACACACACACACACACACACACACACACACACACATGCACAAAGGTGTGTTGAAGGAGACAGAAAGGGCAAAAAGAAGGAAAGAGGACACGGTATAACACTTTGGTGGTACCAGACTGATATAATTAACCACTGCACTGATTGAGTTATACTGATTTACTGCTTCCTGTGCCCCCATCATCATCTACCATTACATCCACACACACACTATAATTCTATTTAGTTTCTTTTCTACTTTCTATATTCCATTTTTCCTCTCCTCTCTGGCTGTTGATGTTGGTAGAACGCTGCTGGAGGAGTTCATCAGGGCAGCGGCTTTTTTTGGCACTTTGTCAAAACAGCAAGAAGGAGGCCGCAGCCTTTATCAAATCCTGCATATTTACCCTCGATGGTGAAACATCTAGCATTTTAACATCCAAAAAGTATGTCAAACTAACGGTTACCATGCAAACAAAGCATGAAGAGTCTTACATTGTGTGCAGCTGCATCAGATTGTGCAGGATTGACAGAGCTGCTGGGGTGACGAGGAGCAGAGTTTATGGGAAATGTGTCCTTGGATTGGGAAGAATAAGCAATAGTTACAATGTCAAATGAACGGGTAAAAATGACCTTGACCATGCGGTCTCATCTGTGCACAGTGAGGGGGCTTTATAGACTGACGCACATAAATCCGACGACTTTATTTTCATGTTGCAATTTGCTTTTTGAAAACGTTCGACATGCAGAAGAAGTTTTCTGAAAGCTGGGCTTTCTGTGTCTCCCCTCTGGCGGTGAGAGTAACGACACAAACACTGTCGTATGCCTGCAGGTGAGCTCGCCGCATTACTCCCCGTCCCCAGGAGTGTTTGTCCTCGTGGTCCTTCCTCTTGAGTTTCTCTTTTATATGGAGCATCCACTCCAGACGCTTCTTTCCGCCGTACTCCTGTAGCTGCTGCTCGTCTCTCGCCCCTCACTGGCCCCTTTAGCTCCGGCTGGTTGACGTCAAACACACATCACCAGAGTGCCGCCGTGGGAAAGTCGGCACGGACACCAGACACCACAACTCCGGTACACTGCTAAATACAGAGAGCTTTCCCATGTGATGAACAGCACTGTGTGAATTCACTTGAGTGTGACGGACGCTCATTTATATGTCAAAGTCCCGAAGTTTGCTATTTCACAAAACTGTGTGTACAGTAGGCACAGCAGTGCAGCTCACTGTGGTCGACAGAGGAACCAGTTTCCCAAACCAAAGACCCCCGTTCGGCCTTCTGCGGAGTCGTTGACTTCTCACCCGCTCCTGGCATGCTGCTCTGTAACTGGACCCGAACCTCTGACCTCTCAAACACGAGGAGAGGAACCTCCTGAGGGCAGTATTGCAGGAGCACGTACAGGGACAAGCCAACGGTCAAATGAAACTTTGTAACAGGCCATTTCAAAATAGAACACAACAGCAAGAAGAGTAAATAAATAAAGTAAAACAACTAAATAGAGTGAAACTATACCGTGATACGAACACCAGTGCCTAATGGAAACTAAAATAGAAACGTAATATTGTCAATGATATTAACATATCATGTTGGTTCCACCACAGCGCTGACCGTTTCCTCGTTCTGTGTTTATCTCCACAGGTACGATGAGTGTGTTGGCCCTGGTTCGCCTCAGATCTACATACCTTCAGATGACCCGCCTCCTTACTCCCTATTGGACCCCTGTCAGAGAGGGGCGGAGCAGGAGGAGCAGCCGGACTACACCGGTCAGGATCCCTCTCCGTACTACGGAGAGGCCTCGGCCGGTGCTGCCTGGTTCTCCCCCTCCCACTACCCGCTGGGACTACGGGAGCACCAGCACATCGCCTCCATCTCCTTCCCGCTGGAGGCGGCGCCGCCGTACGAGTTGGTGCTGGCCGAGCAGGGACAACACCTCCCTCTCGGGCCATGTAACCTTTACAAACACCAATCGGAGAGGGGGGACGATGGCGACTCCCGGCAGCCGGGGGCGAACCAGATCTTGTAGGACAATTAATTAGTTTCTTTCACCTGCACTGCTGGTTGTCCCCGGTTGAATTAAACAAAAAAACACTTGTGATATGGGGCACACAATGGCTGTTAGGAGCAGATGTGACACCAAACTGTGGACACTAATGAGATGTCACACACACAGACTGACACCTAATAAGGCTGAGAATTAGTCAGCTCCTCGGTGGACTGAAATGAAGCCGGGACTCCAGTTTCTTTTCAAGATCACAAAAAACTCACTAGTTTGTGTTGTGCTGTTTCTGAAACGACGGCTTCTCTTATACAAAAAGGTTTGTGTCGTCCCAGTGATGCTTCCTCGGACAAAAGACTCCCGTCCATCCCGTAAGAACACACATCTCGTTACATTGTCTGCCATGTTCTGACTGTTCATCTCTCTCTGTTGGATGAGGACGGATCACGAAGAGTCGTGTTTGGGGTTTAGGCCGCTACGATGCTGAAGAAGAAAGATCAATGTGGTTTCTAGTAGAGTAGTTAGAGCACTCAGAGTACTCCCCTCCTCTCCCCTCCTCTCCCATTTCTTTGGGTCTGATCCTCACCGGTCAGTCTATTTAAACGATGCTTTGGATGAGAGTATAATTATCACCACTGATCTCCAGTCTCTGTCGTGTGTAACCATTAGAGCAGTGTGCTGTAGCTTGTGGTGGTAGTACATGAGAAGGACTTTGTGGTGATAAGAACTAGTTAGGAGACTATACCTGGACAGGAAGAGAAGGCGCTCTGATGGAAGTCATTGTCACCAGAGAGGGAACTTGTCCACTGTTGTACAAATTTGCCATGACTCTATCCATCAAGGGCTTTGGTTTTTAACATGTATATAAATATAAATATTCTGTAACCGGACCCCAGCAGCAAAATGTAGCTCGGCGCCCCCCTCCTCCTCCTCCTCTTCCTCCTCCTCCTCCTCCTCCTCCTCCTCCTCTTCCTCCTCCTCCTCCTCCTCCTCCTCCTCCTCCTCCTCCTCTTCCTCCTCCTCCTCCTCCTCCTCTTCCTCCTCCTCCTCCTCCTCCTCCTCCTCCTCCTCCTCCTCCTCCTCCTCCTCCTCCTCCTCCTCCTGAGGTCGAGTTGATGCAACTCAGAAGTTACACATTAAACTGTAGATCTCAACACTCTGTTTACTGGAGAGATGGATGCTTCTGACTTTTGTATTTTTCTCTTCGTTTCGCGCTCATGAAAGAATTAACTTTTTACATTTTTTTTTCTTCTTGCACTTCGTAACACGTGTAACAAACACCTGGATCTGAATTACATAATTCATTAGATTGCTAATTAAGGAAAGAGACTAATGTAAACACTCAGTTTACCAGATTAACGTGTGAATCAAAGATGTTAACAGAGCGACAGGAGTAATAACGTCTACTGTCTATAAAATGCCAGAAAATAGAGAAGAATGTCCGTAAAAAAAGAAGTTAAAGCTCAAATTGTTGGTAAAAAAAAATCCAAAGATGTTTACTTTACTTTCACAATTGAGGATTTAAAAAATGACTTGATTGATTAATCAATTATGACAATGGTGTCAGATTCATTTTCTGTTGATCTACTAATTGATTAATTGACAAAATCGTTTCCGTTCTATTGTAAACAAATTCTAAAATATTATATATGTTTTATTACTAATCAAAGTGGGGGAAAGTGATGCATCTCAGAAACATTTAGTTTGAGCAAATTTGCAAAACATTTAATGTCAACACGGAGAGAAGCATGGAGGTCACATGACCACATCACGCCTCGTGGACGTTTTACTTCCCCGTACCTTAATCCAGACGTTTCAGTCGTCTAACCTTAACTATAGCTAAACCATAATGTCGTATAATTTAATGCATACGTTTATACGTGCGTAAATGTCTTGACACATAAAAGAAAAGCATTCTCCAGGCAGCATTCTGTGTGGCCATAAAAACAGAGCTGAATACCTCCGGACTGTATGTTGAATCACACTGTGACGGAGACAGAAGCAGCGCAGCAGTGTTTGAATATCAGCCGTGTGTTTATCCCGGAGAGACACATCAGCAGGAAGTCTTTGGAGGCTTTGAGCTTTAAAAAAAAGAAAAGTTTTCCATAAATTTAGAGAATCCGTCTCGTTTTTTGTTCCTAAACTTAGTAACATTCGTGTTAAATGTGTGCCATAAAGGCGTCAGACTGTTAGCGTGACCATTGTAGCCATAATATGATAATCTCAATGCAACTAACGAACTGCTCTACGGTTGTCATGAGGTGTTGGTGACTGATGTGGAAGAGCTTCTCATGAATTGAATCCCTGTTAAACGAGTCGTGATGAAATGAAAACCTCTGGACTGGTTCCAGCTGTTGGTCCAGGGATCAGGTCGTGTTATTGGCTTCAGATTGGCAGCTATAGACGAGGTAACTGCATTCATTCACGTCCTTAGTTTAACTGTTGAGCCGTTCAGAGTCTCTCTTTAGTTATGGATCTGTAGAGTTCTTCTTCTTCTACTTCTCTTTAACCTCCAGTCTGGTTGTGGTTCAACGTTTGATGTGCCGTCCATGTTTATCTCAGATACAGGGAATCTTTAAGAATGATATTTAAGTTCGGGATAATGGTTTAAAAATTACAAACAAAACAATTCTACTCTTCAAAAGTAGTACTTGGTGCACTAATACTTCTGAGATTAGTATGTGTGTACTTTCAACACATCAAATACAATCAAAACTCTAATTAACCCGAGAAAGAAAAATGATCTTTTCCTCTTCCGTTGACATTAATGCAACGTTTTTTTGTGTTTTTTTTCATGCTTAGTTCAAGATTTAATGCAACCCTCATATCCTCCCACATTGTATATATGTATGTACACAAAGTCCATCTATGTTGAAAATATCCATCACACAAATATCCAGCAGAGAACCCAAACACCCAAACAGAGCTACCTGTTCTATAATAATCCTGAATAAGATCACCTGGGTCTACTTTGGCATGTGCGTGTAACGTGAGGAATGTTCTAACGCTTTAGTAGAGTGTAGACAAAGTCAAACGTAAAGATCGGGGTCGTCAGTATTGTGGTATTTGTTCATTAGAAACACTTACTGAGAACTAGAGAGAAGTACTTTCAGCACATGTGTTTGCATGTCATTGCTCTCAGCTATACGACGTTAACCTGTGGGTGCATCCTCTGTTAGTGTGTCAATGTCTTACACGTGTATCACTTCCCATCGCTCCTCTCCGTCTCCGTCTGTCCAGACAACAGACGTCATGTAAATATTAGGAGCTGCGGTCATTAATGTTTCTTTGTGTTCTGTATTTAGAGATTTTGTTAAATATTTTCTTCTGTAGAGAAGGATGAATAAATCTGAACTCTTGTATGAACCCGAGTGGCTGGTTTTAAGCAAACACTTGTGAATCAACAATAGACTGTATATACAATTTGGCAATTTGGATTACGGTCGTCACCTTTTTTTTCAACCAATAAACAGAAGTTCCATATTTGGAATGTGGAGAAGTGACGTAGAGTAAGTAATCACAGTAAGCCCCGCCCTAAAGCATCCCCTGCTTTATGGTCTGTTTGACTCTAAATGGACCATCATTTACTAAATGAACATCATGCTGTATTGAAGAAGACTTGAAACTAGAGATTGAGACCATAAACTCATGTTTACAATGTTTACTGAGGTAATAAATCAAGAGAGAAGTAGAGTCATTTTCTCATAGACTTCTATACAACCAGAGGAGTCGCCCCCTGGTGGACACTAGAGAGAATGCAGCTTTAAGACACTTCTACATCGGCTTCACTCTCCAGAACCAGAGGTTGCCTCCTGGGATCAACTGGAGACACATAAACCTGCATTCAGCATCAGTTTTACATCCCGAGTCTCCAGCAGGGGGCGCACCACATTCAGAGGTAGTACATCTATATGTTTAACATATATTATAATCAAACTGTTTTTTTTTAGTGCTACTGTATAACTTCAACATGTGATCTTGAGACATGCTTCAACATGCAGAATGAATATTGTCGTCTTTGTTTTTGATTTATTTTTCACACTCAGGAAGGTCAACAGAGGCTTTTCTAGCTCACATGTTGGAGGATTCGCTGAAATCCCTCAGACGGCTGCACAGTACTCTGGGTAGAGGAAAAACAAATCCCATGTCGAGGTCAAAGAATGATTTAAGTCCTGCAGTAAGATACACAAGTACTTATGGAGACAAAGACACAGGCCTCACACCCAACACAGGTATTGATGCTATGTGATGAACAGATCAACTTGTTCTCTTTGTGTCCGAGGACTTGATTCGTTTTAAAGTGCACACTGT
Source organism: Leptoclinus maculatus (assembly GCA_032191485.1). Taxonomy (NCBI): domain Eukaryota; kingdom Metazoa; phylum Chordata; class Actinopteri; order Perciformes; family Stichaeidae; genus Leptoclinus; species Leptoclinus maculatus. The sequence continues at coordinate 465,736 of JAVDOI010000082.1, read as the reverse complement.
CACTTGTCATGACATCTCTGCTCCACAGCTTTTGTTTGTGTTCTGCATCATCAAAGTGTCACGTAAAGCTAGAAACGCACCAAGATAAGTCCAATACGAGCGTGATAATGCATCATCATAGAGGATATTCAGTCATTTGTGTAGCTTTGTTTAAGCCGACATGTTTAACAACTGAACAAAGTGAAAAGGGAACAAAGGGAGGAAAGGTCAGGGAAATAACAGCCAACATCATCTGAACAAAGACTCCAATTCTTAAACCAACATGCATCATGCAACAAAAGACAGAAATGAACGTGCAAACTGTGCTTCTTACAAACTACTTTTACTGTCCTGCATGCAAATAACACAGCGACCTCTCTTTAGTAGACAGACGGTATTTAAGTATTTGTGCTCTGACTCTTAAGAACGACATTTTTACGCTGAAGAATACTTTTTTTCCTCAATTATAGATCTGTTTGTTTTGTCAGATAAAATGCTTATGTTGACATTAAATGATCGTGGCTTAAGACATCAGCTGTGTAAGATCTCAATACGTTTTTAATTTGCAGCCTCTCATGACCCTAGCTCACACACACACACACACACACACACACACACACACACACACACACACACACACACACACACACACACACACACACACACACACACGTGTTGTTGCCACTGATAATTATGGATCATTGATCGTGCTGTAATTTAGGCGCTGAGTGTGCGGTTACTCAGGCAAAATATCTGACAGCATCGACGTTTCTGGTGTCGTTTCCAGCACCTATTGATTCATCGTGCTGTGTGCAAAGCTCCTGTCCTTTTCAACGTCTTACCCAAAGAGCACACCGATTATCGGTCGTCACTAAACTCAGGTGCAAAAACAGAAACCTTCGTCGACCTCCCAGGAAAACTAGAGCAATGAAATATTTGCATCTTTGGAATCCCTGTGAGAAGGACACGGATAAGTTTGCGCTCTAGTTGAAGAACATTGTTTATCCTCTGGTCTGATAGAAGCTCCACCACAGACACACTTCTGAGACCTGTCTGAGCGGAAGCAGTCACACTTCAACGTTTATCCGTCTGCAGCCTCAGCTGGACACTTTGTTATTCTGTTGTCATAATTAAAAGTCTGATGAACACATTTCAGATTAAGGGCCGCTGACATACAAAACGACGCCATCTGTAGGAGCAAGACGCACAGACTTTGTGAGGGTTTGAGTCTATTTTTTGTGTCTCCTTGTGGTCTTATTGCATCTCTCTGCAGATGCTTTGTGTCTCTTTTGTGGTCATCTTGACTGCCTTTGTGGTCGGGGCGTGTCTCTTCAAGTGACATTTTGCAGGTGAAGGCCTGCTAAACCCGTTCAGTCATCCATCCATGGAGTAAATACCAACCATGAGAAAACATCCTAACTTCCTCCCCATGTCATTCACCTGATGCGGATGTAAAACCCCGAACATCAAAACTTAAGTGTCTACGCTTTAACTTCAAAGTCATCGTTCCCGTCCAGATTCCCTGTGCTGTAACGCACGATTAAAACCAGGCCCCTGACTGCCGTGTATCTCCAACACAATCAGCTCAGTCAACCCACAGAAGAGTTGTTTTCCTTCACGCTTTGTGCTTTCGATACGAGCCAGAGAGAGATTTATTTTTGGAATCTCTTTTTCCTAAAACAGAACCGGGTGGATTGTTAAGATGCTTTAGAGACAAAGAACCGCCCAGCCCCAGGCCTGTTGCTCTGGTATATAAGTCAACAGCAGAGACGCCACAGACACTAACTTCCCTGTTGAAGACTCACTAACAGACTAACTGCTGCTGAGGTTAGCCGAGGTGAGCTATCATTTAAAATACGTCTTCAAACTTTCACTGACAATTAGAAAAGGATCATTCATTTGTATCATTAAATAGCACTAATCCTGAGTGTTCTCCTGCAGAGAATGAAGGCTCAGATTGTGTTCCTGCTCTTGGTTTTGGCGGTCGGCCTTCAGGCGCAGGTGCCAGCTTTTCTCCACGGGGAGCAGAAAGGTATTCCTGGGTGTTTCAAAGTCTTACAAACCCACAGCTTTGTGGATTTTAAACTGACAGCAGCTCTGTTCAAAATCCTACAGTTGTTCCAGAGGACGAGTTCTTAGAGGAAACGATGGGGAAGAGTGAGACCCGCTCAAGGCCAGAAACAACCAAGCCTGTGAGGACATGAAAGGTCGGACGGCAGAGATCGTATTATTTCACTTCATAAACGTCATGCAAGCCATCACAAAAAGGTTGTTCAGACGTGTTTCTTTGTGCTGGTATCATGTGTGATGGATTGAAGGTCCTTTTTGAAGGCTGCACGTTCTTTTTAACACCATTGCACAATGTTAGACACGGTCAGGTGGCTCCCTCTTGATTTAAGGTTTCACTGACATCACTTTACCTTTAAACTATCCTTATTGAGCTCACTCCGATAGCAAGACATTACTTTTAAACATTCGTTCTCTGTCATTTTGCTTATTTAACGAAGGTTTTGCTTTCTCATCTTGAAACAAATGTTGTCAGTAAAGTTCCTCTGCTTATTTAGGAATGGATTATTGTTCATTAGATTGAGTCAAACCTCAGCGTGTGCTCTTTGTTCCTCCTTTAGTTTCTTGGTTATCGGTTGTGTCATTGTTGTGACGTGCATGACATTGTGTCTCGTACGGTTTCATTTTCTATTTGTATTTTGGAGCACTTTGAAAACGAGATGATCTAAAGTCTTTTTTATCTTCTATCTATCTATAATAAACGTCTAAAATATATTCAGATCAGGTTCTCACCACGGTTTATTTGTCAAGAGTGTAAAGCTGTGTCCAGGTGTGTCACATCTGAAAACAGTATGAAACATACTTCTTTATGGTGATAAAGAAGTATGCAAATAGTAAATAAAAAGTAGTTATACGCCTAAAAAATATGGAAATATTTATCACACTATAAAGATACTGCATTGCAAGTAAGTAAAAAATACAACATTAAAAGTAGAATGTAGTGTACTTAAAGTACTTAAAATAAAAGTACTCAATGAGAGAAATGGCCTACTCTGATATAATAGCGTTTTGTATTACTGTTTATGGAGATTAACTGCACCTCAACAGAAAACATAAATAAAAATATATAATACAAGACACATTTTGAAAGAAAAATGTATCAATTAAACGAAAATATGCACAGGTTCTGTTAAAAGTGTTGCTCTTTATTTCAGACCTGTATTATTTTATAAAATATATATTTGTTGTTACATTTGGAAGTAACTCTTTGATGCATAATAAGGATCTTGATCTATAAATATTACCACTGTGTGATGTAACTGAACACATGGCCTTCACCGTGTCGCCCTCTAGTGGCGCATTGGTGTAAGTGCACATTCACAGTTCTCACTGAGATCACAAACTTCTGTTAAACGAGTTAAACCTGTTCACTACTCGTCTGTTCGGGGGGAAATGGTTTGAAGACATAATCCGTTAAGTGACAGCAGATAAAAAACAAAGGACGAGGAGGAGAAAAGCTGCTGCTGAGGTGACACAAATGTCAACACGAGTCTCCTCTCCTCGGAGAGTTGTTGGTCACCAGCTGCCATGTGACCCGTGTACCGAACCCAGACAGAATGTCAACCGTAATTAGCAGCCTGTCACCCCAACTGAACCGCAAACACGTTGACTTTTGCCTCACAGGCTGGGTTCTTCCTCTTCTCTTCCTTTTTTAAATTTAAAATACAGCAGTCAGTGAAGTTAAAGTGCAAAAAGGGTTTCTGCACGGAGCGACATGCGCTCCTTGGCGGGACTTGTTGCCGTTGTGGCGGCGGCGAGTGTCTTCCTCTACCTGCTGTCGACCCATCTTCCCCCGGGACCGACGCACGGCCCGCCGGGCTCAGCGGAGGAGGAGGACGGGGGAGTCCAGGAGTACAGGTACGGAGAAGAAAGAGAGAAAGAGCTTTAATAACTAAAACTGTTTTAATGTCTGAAAATATAGAAGAAACCACAGTTCTTGTTTTAAGTTATTCCTTCTGTCGTCTTTTTATTAGTAGTATTTTTTATGTCATTGATTTTCAAGATGTGCATTGGCAATCAACAAATTAACAGTGAAAAATAAGACACAATAAAACATGAGAGTGTTGGGAAAAAACACTTTAAAACCCAGTTTAGGATTAGAGGCCATACCTACATTTAAATTAGGCTACTTGAGTATCTCTACAATTATATTAAAGTGGTTTATTCTTTTCTTTTTTTTACTTTCAGCCTTTATACAAAAATTATACTTCCTGTCCGAAAAACAATACTAGAATAAAATCCAATAAAATCCTGACAGAAAGGGAATCGGTATATTAACCGTCATTCTGGTGAATGCAGCTCAGTGGTTGACTTGTTCTCCTGTAATCATTTGGGGTTTTCTCCTACATTACAGTAAAGTGAACATCAGCTGTGCTTGGAACCCCCCCCCCCCCCCCCCCCTCCTCCCTGTGATTCTGACCCTTTTTGGCATGTGACCCCCCTATAATGAATCAGTCTGCTTGTGACCCGTCATCACAGGTTGTGTGGCCTCAATGTGGACGTTGACTGTGAGCAGATTATTCACATTATTTATTTTCAAAGCCTCCAACAGCAGAAATAACAGTGAAAGTCAATTTTATGAAGCAGAAGTTAATGTTTCTGCTGATCACGCCTTTAATAATCTCGTGACCTCATATTTCCCTTGAAACCACCAGACTAGTAACCCAACTACAGTGTTTACCTTCCTCTTTCCCAGTGCATGCTGGGACAGGATCCCTACAAGTAACAGCAACGAATTAATAACCTCTCCAATTACACGTCATCTGTACTTATATGTTCTTGACATTCTGTGTTGACTTGAGCACAGCATCAGTTCCCCATCTTTTATATTAATATAATATTTAAATGAAGGAAGTTGACTCCACACAGCTTTCTTTCTGCTCATATTGGTCTTTAGATCTGTTGCACAAATAAGACAAATAATTAAATGTGTTTGATATTCACATCTCCTCGCAGCACATATCGGACTGATCGCATTACTCCTCAGTGTGTGTGTGTGTGTGTGTGTGTGTGTGTCAGACAGCCAAGGTTGTCTAGGGATGATAGAATAACGCAGACCAAGACACTCTGAAGCCAAGAGCAGGACCCGTGTGTGTGTGTGTGTGTGTGTGTGTGTGTGTGTGTGTGTGTGTGTGTGCGCGCTCATTACATTGATACGACTCATATTATACAGTTACTTATCAAGTCATTTAAACATGGCCTGATTGCACCCGGCGAAGTTGTGTGTGTGTATTTCTGTGTGTGTGTTGTGGTCATGATACATGTTTGAGTCAAATCATCTTTATTTATTAAGAAGGTTTGAAACCAAACGAGGTTAGCTGAAACACTGCACCGTTTCAAACACAAACAACTAAATAACAGTTGAATTAAAGTGATAGTTTATTCAGGGTCGTCCTTAAATGAAATGCTGCAGAGTTATAATAATAAGACTGGTGATCAGTGATCTGATCTGATCTGAGTTAAGATCAGCATATAACCGACCACAGTACAACCATGGTTCAAATAATAAAACATCTTTAATATCACGACATACACCACATGTCTTACCCTTCTTCTTCTTTGTTTTCCAGTCTCTCTTGATGTAAAACATCAATGCTAAACGACATGCGGCATCAAATCAACAGCACGTTGCTGTTAACGTTATTTCATTCATAAATGTCACAAAATGGCCTAAATCTGACATCTGTTGTTTGTTTCATGCTGCTGTTACAGCTGAGATGATGTCAGAATCAGTTATTATCATTGATAATCAGGGCTGTGTATTGACAGATTAGATTTTTATTTAAATGTACTTTTAGGAAAACTGTCATAGTATGAAGAGCGAATCAGCATATTCATAAAACTTAACTTAACTACAACATTTAGTTTATTTACACAATTTAAAAATACACAAATATAAAAAGGGAGAAAAATATCACAGTGCAGGAAAAGACTTATCTGAAGCCTCACAATATTATAGAGAACACCAATTAAATACTACATAAAGAGATGACTACGTCATATTGATGACAAAATTAATTTTGGGATTCATCAATATTGAAAACAATCAGTTGCTTTAAAAACTCAACATTAAACTTTATATCACTTCTTAGTTCATCCTCATCTGTATATATATATATATATATATACATATATATACTGTGTATATATACATATATATACTGTATATATATACACACACACACACACACATATGAAGACTTGTGTTGCTGCGTGTGCAGAATCAAAATGTTTGTCATGGGATGAAGCGTTGACACATTTCCCTCTTTAATACACACGTTCACTCAGTTTCACACACCATCGACCTGCTGACCAATGACGGAGCAGGATGTTTGTCCGCTGACCAGTAGAACAGACGAATGCTGCCTGTCGGAGCAGGTGGGAGAGGAAGTCGGCATCTTAAGTTTCAACGGGGGGGATTTTGGTGTGTGTGGGTGTGTGTGTGTGTGTGTGTGTGTGTGTTTGTGTGTGTGTGTGTGTGTGTGTCTTCCCTCCCTCTGCTCAAGTGCACAGGCAGCGACACTATTTCTGTCCCTCGATCAAATGTATCCGGTTACCTTCCTTCTAATATGAGCTTTCCTCTTCTTTCTCTATGAAGCGTTATAAAAGTCACTGTACGACTAACTTTGAGCTCCATAACCGCACCGTTTAAAACGGCATAATCATCTCAAATAAAACAATGTTCAAATCATAAACGAATGGTCCAGATGCATAACTTCACATTCAACATCAGTAATGACGAATAGAGATCACACTGGATGGAGTTGGATAACAGACCAACTCACCAGCCAGCCATTAATAATGTAATGTAATGTTATAATGTGTCTGGTGGACAGGTAGGGAACAACAGTTAATGGGATGTGGCTGCGGTCCATTTCTACTTTGAGGACTTTTGGCTGATTGATTGTTACAGGATTTTTATTAAACTGCTAAATATTCATTAAAAGTATCAGATTAAAACATCTACTGTTGGGGCTAGAGAGAAAGGCATTCTGGGAGATGTATAAATCAGTGTGCGAGTCCTTCTTAAAGCTACAGGAATGTGTCTTTGCCGTGGTGCGTTTCTTTCCATCCAGGCTGAAGTTCCCGTCAGACCTGGACGAGCTGCGGGAGCTCGCAGAGATGCTCAAGTTCTACAAAAGAGAACATCACGGCTACGTTCTGCTGCTGTTCTGCAGCGCCTACCTCTACAAGCAGTCCTTCGCCATACCGGGCTCCTCCTTTCTGGTGAGGAGTACTGAACACACACTTACACATGTAGGACGCGAGGACAGGATGAGCTCAGTTATTTAGGCAATGCATTCCAAGAAGCACCAATTTTCATGTCTCGTTTGAATTTTGAGAAACACACGGAGGAGTGACGCGCGATGTTCTCCGATCCATCTAATCCTCCTTCAGAACATGTTAGCCGGTGCGATATTCGGGCCCTGGGAGGGCCTGGTGCTGGCCTGCCTGCTCACCACCGTCGGCTCCACGTTCTGCTTCCTGCTCTCCTCTGTGTTTGGAAAGCAGCACGTGGTCCAGCATTTCCCGGAGAAGGTGGCCCTGCTGCAGAGGAAGGTAGGCGTCTCCCCGTCCGAGAGTCACGATGGCGGCAACGCTAACGTGAGATAGATGATTATAAGAAAACGATGTAAACAGCAAAGGCCAAAAAAGTGAAAAATTCAAATATTATTTAGAATATCTTTTACTTGTCGGTTCCTTGCAGACTCTCTGTTCCTGCTTTCGTCTACTTTCCCCCCATTTCCTCTCACCCTCTTCTCTTCCTCCGTCAGGTGGAGGAGAACCGCAGCAGTTTGTTCTTCTTCCTCCTTTTCCTTCGTTTCTTCCCTATGACTCCTAACTGGTTCCTTAACATCACCTGTCCCGTCCTCAACATCCCCATGCCCATTTTCTTCTTCTCTGTGTTCATAGGTGAGACTCCACACACACACACACTTAAAAAACACACTCCAAACACCGATGACTCGGCTGTTTTCTCCTCCTCCAGGTTTGATCCCCTACAACTTCATCTGCGTCCGCACGGGCTCCATCCTCTCCGAGATCTCCTCTCTGGACGACATCTTCTCGTGGGGGACGCTGGCCCAGCTGCTGGCCATCGCCCTCATGGCTCTCCTCCCTGGAGCGCTGATCAAGCGGTACGGCAAAGCTCACCTCAAGATGGGCGGCACGGACAGTAACGGACCCAGCCGGGCTGAAGTCGAGCAGGACCGGAAGAGACGGTGATTCTGGGACTGGAGAGAGGAACCGTCGGGGTTTGGGATTCCCAAACGAACACGACGTCAGAAGAATTGAGATGGAGAGAAACCTCTCCGCTGGTAGGCATGTTGAACTGTTGTTCAATTCCGGTCGACCGTTGGCTGCGGTCATTCTGTTCGGTCTCCATCCTCTGAAGGTTACCCATCACGCAATCGCCCGCTTTAATCGTCTGCTGTGCGTCATGTTGTTTTTTTCTGCATTTCTTTCTCCGTCCATCGCGACTTACAGTTGTAAAGTCTGACCTTCTGTCCGGCGCCAAGTTATCACTCGAGCTTGAAAGTGATTTTCTCGGTGCATTATCCACGCAGTATGGAGATCAATGGAGACAATTAACCAGCTGGACAGTAACGTCTCTCCTCCTCACATATGTTTACTGAGCGTTTGAAGCCGTTACGGTTCCGGGGATTTGCTCGGAAAGACGTTTTAGCACATTTTGGACTTTTAAAGAGTCTAAAGATTGAGCGTGTCTCCGTCTCTTTTTGTCTTAAAGCACTTACACACGTCTTAATGTAGCTGTGGCTGCATTCACAGAGGACACAGGTGTGATCTTCTCATGACGGTCTCAACAAAGCGAAGACAAACCGTAATGTGGTCACAAGGCTTCTGCTGCAGACCTGCTGCTAGGAAGGCTGGTTATTGTTTTCTACTCACGAGCACCTCGACTTCACCTGAGGGGAGTTTACTACCTCACTGCTTCACTGAGCTCAGACAGGCCAGGGTTTTACGCTGTAGATCATTTACGGATGGATGTGTTAAACTAGAGACTGCACTAGAGGCTGGAGAGTTTTCAGCTGCCTGTGAAAAGCTCTCTGACAAACGTTGTGTTTCCTGTAGGGCTGCACAATTAATCGAATTTTAATCGCGATCACGATTATGGCTGCCACGATTAAACGAGCGTGATCGTCGGCGATATTAACATTTAAAATGCGTGCTCTGCTACATATCAAATCAAGCGCTTCCTCAACTAAGAGTCAGCCAACCACCAGGGGGAGAACGAGATGGGAGGTGTCATGCACGCACCCTGCAGCGGCACACCAGGTGTGTGTCTGTGTGACTCTCACAGAGGGGGCGTGTCTGCAGCACCGGACTATGAATCACTCCGCCGTGGTGAAAGCGGTCACAGTCTTTTCCTTGTCGTATGTCTTTCTTTTTAAATAACGCCTACATAACGTAACGGTTTTGTCCACCACCCTTATCCGTCATTATACTTTACAGGGAAGACAAAATGATCCCAAACTTGTGACTTAAATGACCCGGGGGCTTCTGAAGCTCCTCCGCTCGCCGTGACTTTCACCGTTAAATGCTTTTAACCTGCTCCGTTCACGTGAACACATGCTTTATATCTGTTCACTGACACTTTGCATTGATATTCGGGGACTTGTTACTTGAAAAGGAACAGCAGCAGTAAAACTGTATTACACACTATGATGATTACACTGTAAAAAAAAAAAGAAGAAGAAAAAATACTCAATTGATCCGCGGATCGACCCGTGATCCGTTACACCACTAATCGTGATCAATAATCGCGATCTCAATATTGATCAAAATAATCGCGATTATGATTTTGGCCATAATCGTGCAGCCCTAGTTTCCTGCGACGACTTCATATGAAAAGTCAACTCGTGGGCCATCGGCTCAATCAGGTGTGACCTCGTTCGTCAATCGATAAGTGATTTTACATTTATTCATATGAAAATCTTTGACATTGCCACTTGTTGCCGTCAGTGTAACTGATTAACTGTTGAAAGTTTGAAATTGTACTATTTATTTTTTTTATCCGTATTTTGCAGAGTTTATAGAGAAGTCTTAAATTGTAGATTCTTATTAAAAAACAAAGAGAAAATGTCTGAAACCGACGTCTTTGACAAAAGATTTGTCTCTGAATTATTTAGACGCATTTCAGGATGAACCTAATTTGAAGATCATCTTTTGTTAAATGTATTTGTAGTATTTTTGGATATTAATTTATATTGTAGCCCGACAGTGTAGTGAAGTTCAGGATTGTTACAATGATGGAGTCACGTTCGTAGTTCCAGTTTCTTGGTCAGCAGTCCAGAGACACTTATGAATACTTTAGCAAGTAAAATAAGAGTTTTGTTGTTGTTGACAATGTTGCTTAAAGTTTTACAGGTCTTAGCGTAAGTCTCAAGATTTTAGTTCTCGTCTTCTTTGACCAAAAAAAGTTGAAGGAAGAAAAACTACCTGTGCATCTTGTAATAAAATGTGTAATGTCTGTTTTGAATCAGAATCAATAATTGTGTGGCGACAGAGAGAAAACGTGGGCTTTTGGATGCAAACAGTAGTTTATTCGTGACCACAGTCGTTACAGCAACACACTTAAAACATCCAGTAACACTAATCCTGTCTACCAACAACACGCTGGTCAAAACCTCTCAGTTCTTTCCTTCCACACACACACACACACTCAAAGACATCGTTGTTCATGCACACAAACACACACCGTCACACCGTCAGGCACTCGACTCAGTAAACACGAGGACCTGATGTGATTTGCATGAACTTCAATGTGGTGTCAGTTGGCAGAAGACGCACAGACACGTATATGCACTTTAGAGGTTTTTCTGGAGGTTTGTGATGAAGAAGAGGGATCCAGAAGAACAGAGGAATATGACTTCTTTGGACATCATGCTTCAGGTGAAAGTATCAGGTTGACATTAGTGTGGTGTTTACCCTGCTCATGTGTCACCATCCTCACCTCCTCTACAACCCATAGTAACCATCACAGATCAGCAACTTAACAGGGAAACCATAGCTGGAGTTCGTCGCTCAGTGGGAGCCAAACGATCTGTTAACAGCTCATTAGTGAGTGAACTACAGCACAATGAACTTTAAGCCAGTTCTGAGTTCATTATAACAGTTTAGGACTAATCGTATCAAAGCGTAACAAGATGATATAAAACATTTAAATGGATTTGTTTTAGATAATAGTCTCGGTTGACTTCCTAAACTCTCTGAATTAAAGGAATACTTCACCTCCTGGCCTGAACTGGCCTGGGCTAAATTCTTGAATCAAGCTAGTACCAGATTTGGCCAGACAGGCATATGTTTAAATTCCCCCCCTCCCTCATGGCTGAATGAATCTATTCAGTGGCGAAGACCACAAGTGGTCTAAAACACATGTTTCAACACAATTAAACAATGCAAAGATAACAAACATCATCCGCAGCATCGTCACAAGACAAACGAGTCCAGTGAGTTGCATCATTTAAAAAAAAAAGAAACGTGAAGAACGTTATTACTCGGTCAGTGCAGGAGGTTCAGTGCTGAGCAGAAGTCTGAGCTGCTCGGAGTCATGCAAGTAGTCAACGTGCAAAATATCAAATAGTGAAATAACAGGAAGGTTCAAGATGATTTGATGTCTGAACGGAAACATAACGAGCCATCGGCTCTCAGTGAGCAGCGCTGCAGCTCATTGGCTAACACAGACAGTACCATCAGTTTACTGCTCTGCTCACATAAATAATACGACAGTTGAGGATGGATGGCAACTTGAAAATGTTAAGTTGGCACACAGAAAAAATAAATCAAGTTTTACATCTCCAGGTAATAAAAAGCTAATCAAAGAGGGCTCAGCTGAGGAAAACATTTGAACCAAAAGGTTAAAAGACTTGGTCGGGAACCAGGAGACGTACCAGCAGGGAGCGCTCGTTTCCTCCTCTTTCTCGTCTCCACAACCCCGAGCATCACTTTGTTCTTTCATGTGTGTAACAGCTCTCATGTCACCTGCTTTTATATTTTCCAAGGAACTGCAAATGAAGCCTCTCATTAGCTGGAATTTTGGCGACAGCGTGAAGCCGGAGCGGACAAAGCGAGCGGCTTCCATCCAGAATGTACCACCTCCTCTGCCTCCCTTTGTCCTCACTTCCTCTCACATGATCTGGGACCACTCCCCCCCTCTCCCCCTCTCTCTCCCCCGTGTGAAGTGGTACAGCAGCGATGGTTCCTCCTTGAAGCTGTGCCGACCCGTCTGGTGATCCAACACTCCTCCCTGCTGGAGGCGAACGCCGTACAGTCGGGCCTCGGCGCGCCCAGCGCACAGGCCTCGCTCGACCAGCCAGTCCACCAAGTCACTGCCCAGAAACGCACTTTCAAAATGGGGCCGGGGGCGTCGATGGAGATGGGGTGGGGTCGAAGCAAGACCACGCTGGTGAGGAGTAGTTGGGTCATGAGCTTGTTCAGGCTGGAGATGAGGAATCTGCTCCTCTGGGGTGTCGCGGTGGGAAATATGTGCTTGGTTTTCATTGTCAGGCTCAAGCCGGGGTCGGGATGGAAGCAAACACCGGCCGGGGGACTCATCCGGATCGGGAGATCGGTGAATCTGGCGCAGATTGTGCGGCTCGTGGTTTAGTCGCTCGTGATGCGGGTGTAGGTACTGGGGCTCGTAGGAGAGGGGATGTCTCAAGGCCCCGTTCTCCTCCTCTAGTCCTCCTTCTCCTCTGAACCTGTCATTATCAGAGGAAGGATTCACCTGTCGAAGCGCTCACACTCTCCCCTGAGACACTTTGGAGTGATAGGGAAGGGAGGTAAAGAGGGCAGGCACAAGGAAGCAGGGAGGAATAAAAGGAAACATGAGGGGAAGAAAGGAAAGCACGAGGATTACAAAAACAAAGAGGAGAAAGGAATAGAAATAATGTGTTAGAATGAAAGAAAAGAAAAGCACCCAGGACTCATGAACAAACAAAGTGTTTTCGTTAGGAGACGTTTTTAGTGGCTAAATGTCATATTCAACATTTATCTTATTGCTAATAAGTAAACAAGGGAAACAATCTAAATAGTCGGGCTCATTTAGCTCTTTTCTGCTCTTAAGAATTAGACTATTCCTATAGTTGCATGGTGATAGCAGCAGTCACAGCGGATGTTTCTTTGATATAATAATTCATACACGTACTGCAAACCGTGGTGAAAGGTGCAACATGCAGTCTTTGCTTTAAACACAAGAACTAGTCGGTGGATAAAGAACCTCAGTAGCTGCAGCAAGACGGATAAATAACATGCAGAGAGGACAGAGAACAATCAAACGGAAACAAAATAATAACAACATAATAATGTGGACATGAACAGGGACACAGCCAAGCAGTTCTGACCCAAAACAGACCTCCATGCTCGTGTACTGTATGTGACACACCCAAACTCCTACCTGCGCGTGTGCACTATGTCCTGTACGCACTGGTCTTTGTGGTAGCGGACGAACTGGGTGCAGGTGAGCCTGACCTCCTCTGGTACACCTGAGGGACTCAAGTCCTCACCGTCTCTGCCCTGCCACAGCCAGAGCAACCTGAGACACACACACACACACACACACACACACACACACACACACACACACACACACACACACACACACACAGTTACAGTTCTGTGTTCCTCATTTGATCTCAGATGAATCTAGAAACCAGGAATGAGAGTCTCCCTCACCTCTTCTTGAAGGGCAGGATGATGAGGTGTCTGTCCAGACCAAAGATCCCGAAGGACAGGAAACCCTGGGACAAAGAGGATGACTAGGAGTGCTATTTTTGCACTGATGTGTACACATTTAACACACTACACTCAGTGGTACCTGTCCATAGTTGGCCACGGCACAGAAGAACTGCAGCTCGAGGTAAAGTCTTCCTGGGTCCTTGTTGAACAGCCACCACAGACAGCTGGACAGGTTCTACACACAGAGAGAGGAAAAACAACCAATCAGGCAACAGGACGTTTATACACATTAGTCCAGTAAACTAAAACCGATATTAAAAGATGAGACGGAGTTTTCCTCACCGCCAGCAGGCTGACAAAGAGCAGCAGACAGAGCAGAACGTGTCTGACTGTCTGTTTTTCATCGGTGGGCTGAAGCCCGGGTGGCGGCAGGTTCAGCGGCTGCTCAGACGAGGAAGAACCCTCCTGCTGCTGCTCCTGCTGCTGCTCCTGCTGCTGCTGCTCCTGCTGCTCCTGCTGCTGCTCCTGCTGCTGCAGCCCGTCACACAGCGCCCCACTGTGGCCTGGAGGGGATGATTGGAATTTCACTGAGTGAAATATATATATATATATATATATATATATAGAGAATATCTTTACTGCACGTCCACCATGCAAACACAAAGTACTGATCAAACTTGTGTTACCTGTGCTGTTGGTGTGCTCCCTCTGCGTGCTGGCTATCATGTCAGGTATCGGCTGGAGAGGAGAGAAGCTGTGGAGGTCTGGCAACACAACAGAGACAGTACACATATTATATATATATATATTACGTATATGTACATCATCTGGTCAAAGTAAGGTTAAATGTTACTGTCGTCTGTATTAGCACAGCTCAGCTCTACCTGAGTTGATGCTGCCGGCAGGTGAATTTGCCATCTGTTGTTGTTGTTGTTGTTGTGGTGGTTCCTCCAGGCCACCAGGGGTCCTCAGCTCGTCACTGATGCCCGTCACAGCAGCTCTGTTCAGGGCCTGGTAGCCGCTCTCCTCCCTGCTCCCCTGGCTGAGACCCATCAGAGATATCGCACCGAGCACCAGGCTGACTGCAAGCACCACCGCTGTGCTGATGATCTGGAGGAAGAAGAGAGGATATATAACGTTGAGTCATGTATTGGATTTAGATGAATAGGAACTAAACAGACTAACTCAGAGCTGAGGAGACAAGAGAAAATACATATAAACAGTACAGAGTGAAAAACTCTAACCTGAGCTCTGCCATAGAAGAAGGCAGAGTCTATGGTATCAGTCCTCTCTCCTAATATCAGAAGACCTCCGACCGTCAGGAAGGGAACCCTACACAGACAAACAAACAAACAAACAAACAAACAGGTAAATAAATTTCACACAGTTTTTATAATATCTGAGACCTCGTTCTAGTACTTCAACTGTGCCAAAGCACATTTCTGTTTAAAACAGATTTTGGATGCCGACCTGTTGATTCGTAACAAGCTTATCATATAAACATTAAAAGCTTTAAAGTTTTCACAGAAAGCTCCCGAGAGTGCCGACTTACCCCCAACCCAAAATCATGAATACTCCCGGTCGGAGTCTCAGCAGATCATCTCTGTTCGTCAGAGCCAGACAGAGAGGGATTAAACCTGGAAAACAGAGCAAAACACTCACATACGAGCACTAAAGATACAATCGGCATCCACTCCTGGGACCAATGGCTCCGCAGACACCAGGTTTACCCGTGATCAAAGAACCTGCGTATAAACGTTCATTTTGGTGGAAAAAAAAGGTATAATTGACAGAAACTAACTGGTTACTTATACACTTGCCTGTCCAAATGTAGGTGCTGTACAGAGACCCATAGAGCAGAGTGAAGGTGAGAATCTTGCCGAGCAGATTATCGTCTTGTTTCACCAAGAAGTTCCACAGGATCATACTGACACACACCAAGAACTAGAGTGGAGTACAATAGGTTAGGGTAGAATAGAGAAGTGAATATGAAAAGTGCTTAATGAACATTTCCTGGATAGATCACTGGTGAAGCACACGCTCTACAGTACTGTAAATCAATGAGATGTGTTAGGCTTTACATCAGTTGTGACTGACCTGAGCCAGGAAGAGATTTAAGGCAAAGAGGTGAGGAAGTCTGTTAAATTTCCTGCTCAGCAGCATCACCACTATGGTCCACACCTGAGAGCAGAGACGTCACATGATCACACCTTTTACATTACTGTAATAGTTCTACTACATCTCAGATACATCTGCGTACATACCAGTGCTACGAGGCTGACAATGCTGATGTTGAAGCTGACGTTTTCAAGCTCCGTCACCAGGGGGGTGGGGTCCATTAGAGGGATCGTTAGTAACCAGGCCGACACGTACATGATGGGTGCAGACAGAAACGTACTGATCACCATCCCTGATGTCACCTAAAGAAAAGACAGAGAGGAAGACACCACTAAGAAACGACAGAGAGGAAGACGCCACTAAGAAACGACAGAGGAAGACGCCACTAAGAAACGACAGAGAGAAAGACGCCACTAAGAAACGACAGAGAGGAAGACGCCACTAAGAAACGACAGAGAGGAAGACGCCACTAAGAAACGACAGAGAGGAAGACGCCACTAAGAAACGACAGAGAGGAAGACGCCACTAAGAAACGACAGAGAGGAAGACGCCACTAAGAAACGACAGAGAGGAAGACGCCACTAAGAAACGACAGAGAGGAAGACGCCACTAAGAAAAGACAGAGAGGAAGACGCCACTAAGAAACGACAGAGAGGAAGACGCCACTAAGAAACGACAGAGAGGAAGACGCCACTAAGAAACGACAGAGAGGAAGACGCCACTAAGAAAGGACAGAGAGGAAGACGCCACTAAGAAACGACAGAGAGGAAGACGCCACTAAGAAACGACAGAGAGGAAGACGCCACTAAGAAACGACAGAGAGGAAGACGCCACTAAGAAACGACAGAGAGGAAGACGCCACTAAGAAACGACAGAGAGGAAGACGCCACTAAGAAACGACAGAGAGGAAGACGCCACTAAGAAACGACAGAGAGGAAGACGCCACTAAGAAACGACAGAGAGGAAGACGCCACTAAGAAACGACAGAGAGGAAGACGCCACTAAGAAACGACAGAGAGGAAGACGCCACTAAGAAACGACCGAGAGGAAGACGCCACTAAGAAACGACAGAGAGGAAGACGCCACTAAGAAACGACAGAGAGGAAGACGCCACTAAGAAACGACAGAGAGGAAGACGCCACTAAGAAACGACAGAGAGGAAGACCCCACTAAGAAACGACAGAGAGGAAGACGCCACTAAGAAACGACAGAGAGGAAGACGCCACTAAGAAACGACAGAGAGGAAGACGCCACTTACTGACAGCGTAACACGTAAACTGGATACAGGGAACTTTATGCTTTTGTAATTTGCCGTGCACAGACTTGGATCTGACAATATTTATTTGAAAATTCACTCCAGAGGATTGGAAATGTGTTGTCTACACTAGAAGTGATCACCTTCAGATAGTTTCATTAACAAAAATCAATACGTTTTCCCTGATAAAACTAATAATAATTCTAACAATTGTCTAAAAATATCAAAATATAGATACAGGTTTAAGTTTACACAAACTTTAGACTCCTGGGATTGTCCCTAAACCTCTTCTATTTTATTTTCATGTTTAAAATATCTTTTTGTTGCTTCAGTATTGAATAAAACTCATTTCTTACAAGCTGCTGTTTAAAGTGGGATCCCTACATCAACGACGCTTACCACCTCTAGCTCGATGTTGTAGTGTGCAGCATAGATGGCCACACTGGGTGCGGTTGGGAAGACTCCATACAGGAAAGCAAAGTTAGACAAACTGGTGTGGTTGGCACTGGTGCTGTTCACTCCTGCGTCCAGAATATCCACCATGTCTTTACAGACCAGCGGCATCACCAGGCTGCAGAGAGAGAGACAGAAACATAAACCAGGACTCTTCATCAAAGACCAGAGGCCTGTTCTACGGTTAGCAAGGTAACTACAGGGTTAACCCGGGGCTTTCAGGGCCATGACGGTGGTTCACTTCTTATAAAGGTACGTCGCTGAAAAAGCGACTGTTCCTGGCTGTGTAGAAGGGAAAAGACTCAGAACAGCCTGGGTGTGTAACTCTCCACCTCTCTTAAGTCCTAAAGAACAGGCGTCATCACACTCAGACTGGCCAAGAGAGAAAATGCACCAAGCTGCTCTCAATGCTTGATTAGGAGCCAGTCGCCAATCTCTACACAACAGGTGATCTGAACTCAGGGGGATTATGATATTCAGATAAAAGAAATTGAGAAAAGAGAAACAACAGCAAGTGCCAAAGAACGAGTCCTTTTTGATGCTGTAGCTAGTGGTGGCATTGATTATTATATCTTCCTGCTTCATGTATGGACTATACAAAAAATATAGTAAAAGATATATTATTAAACACTATTTAGTTATATACAGTATACTGCACGTAGGCCACTCCCACATCATGTAATCCCACACACACCATCTCAGCCCCACTTACAGTTTGGCTGTGATGAGTAGGATCAAGGCCACTCCCGTGTCTCTGGTTAGTTTTCTAAGCTGTCCGACCTGCCGAAGGAACAGAAACATTACTAAACTTTAATGTTATTCATGTTTACACAGGCTTCAGAACAGTTGGAATCAAATTATACTTCCGTAAAAAAAACAACACTGAATTTACAGTCGTCAATCAAAATGAAATATGATTCTGTTGAATGTACAGAGAGGCTTAAAACAGGACGGTACAAAAACCAAACTACCATAGTGAGTCCGAGGTAAAACAAGGCCGCCCCTCCAAACGAGTTCGCCAAGCCATCGATGAACTCTGCCAGCACAGCGGGGATGTGCTGGCCCAGAGCAAAGTGGGAGATGATTCCTATTATCACCATGAACACTATTGGGTTCTTCAACACCTGCACAGGCGACAGAAAGAGGGTGATGGTGTTAATGTGGGTTACACTTGCTATGGATGTTAATCACCTAAAACACCTGTGTATATATATATATATATATATATATATATATATATACATACACACACACACAATACCTGTAGGAATACGACTCCCAGGATGCCAAGAGTGCTGTGTGAATGGCTGGCCTGCCTCCACTTCTGCACCTCACAAAGAGCGAAGCCGATTGGATTGAGGAGCATGAGGGAGACCGGGGCAACTAGATAGATGTACTGGAGGTACTCTGGATATGTGCTTCGATACAGAGCATCAACTAGAAATACAGAGAGAGAGAGAGAGAGAGAGAGAGAGAGAGAGAGAGAGAGAGAGGAGGGGGGGTGTATACTTTGAGTGTCTTAAACACAGTAGTTGTCTTTGTATGGCATACATCAGTGTTGGTGTTTTGCGTCTGCCTCACCTATGGGGTATCCTAAGGCGAAGTCGTTGCTCTGCGTAGCGAAGATGGCGTACAAGCCAGCCTTGCTGTATCTGCAGTCTGGACTGGCCACCATCAGAGTCAGCACACACACCAGCACAAACACCGTCACCTGCACACAACAGGGGAGCATCAGAGTCACATTAATCTCAAAACAAAAATAAAAAGTACATTCACATATGACCACACACACCTTAGCGATCAGGACACTCCAGAGAAACGCCCAGATGACGTTTCCAAAGTCCAACAGCACCATGTTTTTAAAGAGCAGAGCTGGAAGAGCAAACTTGGACACAAAGTTCCCCAAACCCTTCGCCTGGTTCTGTGTGATGATATCTGCCCTATGAGTAGGAATGGAAGAAATTGCCATAAACACACAGAAAAAGGCCACAAAGCTTGTTCACTTCTCACATTCATATTTTCATTGGATATCTCTAAAAGTCCTGCATACAGCAGAACCTTCACATGGCGGCTGCATACCTGTGAAACAGAAGGAGAAAAGTGTGTGACTGTTCTCACGTAACCTTACCTGCCGGCTATGTAGCCACACAATATGATGCCAAAGCACTCAAGGAGAGCCGGGAAAAGCTTGTCGATGGACATGTGGGGCCCCACAGCAGAGGTGTTGTGGGAGATGTTCTTCCCGTGGATCAGCACGTAGCTGTTGGTGGTCTCCATGGTGATGGGATGGAGAGGTTGGAGGGGGGGGGGAGGTGTTAGAGTGGTCAGGTGACGGCTGGGGAGGAAGACAGAGATGGCAAACATACAATCAGCAGTTAAATGAAAAAACAGAAACTGAAGAAATTATTATCCATGTTGGAGAACCAGGACCACCCTCTGCACACCTACTGCAGGGACACACTGATCCAGATACAGGAGATCATTCCTGTCCTCTGCAATAACACTTTATAATAAATCACCTCTGGTCAGATCAATCACACGACTAGAACTCTGTTACTCTGTTGTTGTTTGTTTGGTTAAATCTTTGCACTACTGTTTAGTTAGTTCATTTAATATTATTCTATTTCATTGTATATATTGTGCATTTTTATATCTAATATTTTCACTCTGTTATTCTTACACTCTATCCATCTACCTACCTACCCATCCATCCATCCACCTACCCACCAACCCACCCATCCATCCACCTACCTATCCATCCATCAATCTACCTACCTATCCATCATCCATCCATCACCTATCTACCCATCCATCTATCTACCTAAATAATAAAGTGGGGGCTTAACTGAGGGCTTAAATTAGTATGTTGTCCCACTGGAGGGAACCCATAAGAAGACTGATTATTCGTTCTGTCTTTTTATTTTCAGTTTATATAGGTTGCATGTTATATGTTACCCACAAACAGAACAGTACATAACATACCTGCTAACTATACAAACAATCAGACTCGGACACAAACCCCTCCCAAAAAAACAAGAACAACAACAAAAGACACACACACAAAAAACAACCATAGATCAGAAGACTGATTATTGTAATAGTAAAGGAGAAAGGTGCCCTGGACCCCTGGCTAACGTTTATACGCCCCTGTCAATGAGCGTTACCGTTAGCTTAAGTTAGCACAGTCAAGTCAACACGCTTCACTCAATGACAACACATGTCTTCTATGTGACGACACTCTAGTAAAGGTAAACTAGGTGTTATCACGTTAAAAAGCCAAAGAAGCTAACCGCTCTATCAGGACAACACCGTTAGCTTGGCGCGTGCTAAAAACATCAGGGGATTTAGGACCGTTAGTTGAACATCTGGCATTAATATATTATGAGAAACGACTTGTTTAGAAACGTGGTGCTTACCTCTGTTACTTAGAAGACCACCTCTTTCTGGGAAATAAACGACATTCACCTGTCCTGCTGTTCAAACAGCCCTTGTTTTTCTGCTTCTGAATCTGGCAGCTGCAGCGAGTGGCAACGCCCTAAAACAATGACTGACGGACGATTCAGCCAATCATCGACGAGCCGCACTTCAGACTCCAAGTGTTGGGTGGTGACGCCCTAAAAGAATGACTGACGGACGATTCAGCCAATCATCACCGAGATGCACTTCAGACTCCTACTGTGATTGGATAAAAGCGTGCGATGCTGCATTGATGTGATGAGGGCAATGATCATGATCTTTGGACCTCATTATGTGTTTTACAGAAGCGTAACAGCTACAATATAAATACCAAACTAACAAAGGTTTAAATACGGTCATATTGTATCACTTTAATTAAGAAACAGTGCCTCAAATAAATAAAAAGTGTGTTTATCCTCTCTTTATCTGCTATGATAACATTCTTTATACATGTTATTTCATATTATGAGCCTTGATAAGTTGTTCTCTTTACATTTTGCAGCAGGTTTGTTTTTGTTTTTTGCATGAAGATGTCATTTATGTCAGTTACCAGGTTTTATTTGCAGGTAGAATTTAGGGCAAATTACATTATTTTATCATGTTAATCAAAGAATGACGCTGTGAGCAGGATTTGAACCTGCGCGGGGAAACCCCATTGGATTTCGAATCCAACGCCTTAACCACTCGGCCATCACAGCTCCATTGTCTCATCTGTCTTACCTGAGATGTAAACATGATTCTCTGTGACACTCACAGCAAATAATTGAGCTCCAGTTTTAGGACTGTAGGGAAACTTTCACTGGATTGCTGCTAAAGTGTTTCTTGTGCATTCGATACACACAAAATGCAAACAATTCTAAAAGCTTTGAAGCTTCATCAACAAAAAGACGCCATTGTTTTTCACTCAAACAGAAATTTCCAAATCAACCAGGAAGGTCCTGCAGGACAAACAAAGTGGATCTTTTGGTGTCCTTTCTGCTCTATTCCATATCATATTCTAACATTTCTAATCATTGACGTCACACTAATATCTTGTTTTGATACATGACATAATATAACCTGGTGCGAGATATTGTTCCAAAGTGTGGCGAGACAAAACCAACATAATAGCCGACGTCCCGATGTCCTATGTATCATGACACACGGTTTCTTCTTGACTTTATTGCACAAACATGTAAATGATTCATATTGTTTATATGATAATACATAATAAATCGCTTCATCCGCTTGTTTGTGATCAAATGAGTGCAAGCATCTGTGTAGCCCAATAAATGCACATGTCACTGCAGGTAAAGCACATCAAGCATCTTAAAGCATTTTTATTTATTGATGTAAATATGTTTACTTCCATATGATTGTCTTTAAGAAAACGTTTCTTTGACCGACACATAATAATACATCACGCATACAAAAGGCCATTCAAAGCCGTGCTGGGAAGCAAAAAAAACCATCATAATACTGCACAGAAACATAACTTAAAATAACACAGTCCTTCCATACCTCTTGATTAAATCATAGATACATACACAGGTCCTTCGTGGTAAGTCAACGCAGCTTTCAGCAAAACAGCAAAAAAATTAACAATCACGTCCTATCCCACAAAAACATCTCAATCATAAACATCAAATGTCCCGTCACATTTAACAATCAAATGAAAAGTACCGATCGGTGGTCCCAACAGAAACACACGGATGTCGATGCACACGTACTGTGAAGGCACATGTGGCTTTGGCAAATTAAAAACACAACCGCGTATCACCTGATGCGGTTATGTAGCGGTGGCAAGAGGTTGTGGCCATTTGGTTGCGTGTCCGTCTTTGTGTCGACACTTTGCTACACTGAGTATTCTACATGTTGTGGCTGTATTGCTTCATTTTACATCAGCAGAGGTGATCCGATCCAGCTGAACAAACACACACACACACACACACATAATTTAAGGCACAGAAGGCTTATTCCCTTAACTCTTTGAAGCAGCCTGAAGATACCATCCTGAATAGAAAAAAATAGGCACGATGGGGAAACAGCGGAAACAAAAGAAGACAAACTTGTCAACACACTTGAGCAAGCCGAGTGGTTGCATTATAAGCCCTGCACTGGAACTTGACAATATTATTGCCATAACATGTTGATTCAGCTTCACCTAATGCTGTCTGGGGAAAGTCACACATGCTACATGCCCAATGCTAGTTTGTTTGTCAAGTAAGAGTTTGTATTATTGTATAAAAAGGTGAAGCTGGTTGGTAAAATATAATATCTAGCAAGCAAAATATGGAATAAATCAACCACAGTAAGCAAAAGGGTGAAAAAATACTGTCTCACAGCAACCAGGTCAATAAAGTATCGTCCAGCAACAGCATGGTTGTAAAACACATTGTTCTCAAAGTGCCTAAAAGGAGGTCCCACTTTGTTTTTTCTTTCTATCTGAACACAGTGTACCGGAGTATGAACAGGCTTTGGGTCTTCGCTGCTACAGAGGCACATGATGTAAACTCCACATTCTTTTTTTTTTTTACTTGGTCAACTGTACTTCAGGTCCATCTCACGCGTTGCAGTCCACAGATGAAACCGCATGACGCGGGTAAAAAAAGTACATCGGGCCTCCTGCAAGAACATCTTTGTATTCTCATCTAGACTTTCTCGTGCTGTGTCAATAAACCAGTCGTAAAACATGATGAATGCCACCTGATGCGTAGACAAACATGCATTCATGAGTACTGTAAATGAACATAAGTAACGCCCCGATAACACCATATGTGGCCACGTGTCCGGCCCAATATGTCCTGTATTGAAGTCTAGAATGTTTACCAGCGTCAGCAGCAGGGAGGAGATGGATCCATACAGGAAACGTCTCACTAAAGCAAGGCCATGGATGACTGCACCGGGAGTGGGTCGAATCATTTAAGATGTTCATATTGATATACAATAGCCTCAATTTTAATGAATGGTGATATTGTTATGCTTTGTGAATATATTAGCCAATAATTCAAACGGAACAATGTCCTGTGTGGTTTTCACACTCAAAATTGCTTAAAAGTTAAGAAACATACGACTCATTAGTGAAAAACGTAGGCTTCAATAACAGCAGATGACACCTACGACGGGTCTGGAGCTCTCGTTAAGATATATTCGTACCTAAGAGAAAATTCAAAATACGGGATGATTGGTGAAGAAGTTCTCCTAAATCACTCGTACGAGCGACTTCAGAACGGGTCTGTTCGTAGGAGTTGTTCTTGCATGAGGCCCAATGAGCGCAACAGACAGAGAGAGAAAGTGAGAGAGCCAGGGAGGGAAAGAGAGAAAGTAGTCCCAGGGGTTGTGGTTGCTGCCGCCTCTTCTTCTTCTTCTTCACCTGGGTATAGGAGGAAGAGGGGGAGCTCCTCTCTCCTTTTTACCAGAACCTGGAAAGAAGCAAAGACACAGAGGAGATGTCATTATCTTCCACCAGGTGGCACTGTTTCACAGAGCAGCACGAGTAGGGTACTAGTACTAGTACCTCTGAGGGTACTAGTACCTCAGAGGGTAGAGAAAATTCAGTTGCTGTGTGTGTGTGTGTGTGTGTGTGTGTGTGTGTGTGTGTGTGTGTGTGTGTGTGTGTGTGTGTGTGTGTGTGTCGGACACGGACCTCTGCCATCAGTCTTGCCGATCTTGCTGGGGTAGGTCTTCTGGAAGGGCACGTAGGGCTCAGGTGGAGGAAGGTCCGACACCGGATGGAATGTGAAGCGACACTCCCACTCATCTGTTGTTAAAAAAGAGATGGAGGTCAGTGGGTCCCGTCTCCATCACACCGACAAAACTCCCATGATACACTATTCTTCTGATTTGACACAAAAACAACAACAGAGATAAATAACATGAATAAAGGTCAATAGGTTCCTCTGGTAAGAGGAGTGAACTGGTGCAGAGAAACTTGAGGAGAACTCGGTTGAAGAAAGTAAATTGAGTTGGGAAATGTTTCTGATAAATGTAACATTTGGCACAAAAATATCAGTTCCGAATCCAAATGACAAAGGCTCTCGCATTCACCGACAGTCCAAATGCATCTATGAATTCAAAACATACATGTGTAGTATGTGTACGCTATATTTTATTCCAAAATACATTTAGAAAAATGAGTATTTGTGTCTGAAATCTGTTTAAAAGCACTACACTACTCAGGAAATATGATTAAAACTTGTCCGATCTTTCTGGAGAAGGACGTTTAGGAGCGTCGCCTCTTTCATCCACAGCCTTCCTAATCAAACCTCGGTTCAATGGGATAAAAACAACACAAACGTGGGCCAGTGGGTTCCAACACATCTGAACTCATGTGGTAAAAACAACACTGAGGGCAACGGATTTCTACTGTAGAAACGGGGAGAAAAAGACTCTGCAAGGCATAGAGTTCATCATCTGCCTCTAACGTTCCCACTAGCTACCATTCTCCTGCTCCATCTCACTGGTGAAATACAGTATTACCTTCTGTTCTTTTGTGCCACACACTATGTTGCGTACTCTCTCCATTCCCCACACGTTCTTGTATGAATACTCACAGAAACCTTGAGGGATTCTACTCACCCTGTATCTGGTTGTGGTGAGAGTTCTGGAAGCCGTTACCCATGGGTGGTGGAGGAGGAGGAGGGGCCCCTCCGATCCCCGGCCGGTCCGGAGGGAGGGGAGGTCTGCCGCCAACTGGTCCCCCGCGAGGGAGCTCCGGGCCTGGCCGACCAATAGGAGACGGAGCGGGTGATGACCTCACATTGCCCCCACCCACGCCACGACCTGAGGGAGGAAGGGGAGGAAGAGCCCCTTCGGAGGAAGAAATCAAAATCGACATGTAAGCTGACGAAAAGGTGATCCAGCATTCCCCTCCAATATTTACAGCTCGTCTTTTTCATATGGTTCGTATACAGCAGTGACCCACTGTTCAATCAATCAATCAATCAATCAATCAATCAATCAATCAATCAAGGCTGTTCACCGGAGCGTGTGGACGACTGGTTCCTTCCGAGAGACGGCGGTCTCTCGTTGGGTGGAGGAGGGAGAGATCCCATCCGACCATGTGGCGGAGGCGGACCATGGCTGGCAAGGAGGAACAGAATATTACACCAAACAACAGCTGACCTCCTTTACTCCACCATTCTTTACAATAAATCAATATGTATTTTTAGGGGGAGACAGCAGGTCAACCTGGCTTGTAAATGCCACAAAGAAGTGGTGAACATCTGAAAGCTGGAGAACTGAAATATGGATTAATGAATGAAGTTCACCAGTACCTGTTGAGTGACAGGTTCCTTTGGGGCAGACGAGGGGTGCTGTGGTCGTCCCCTCCAGCCGGGGAGGGCGGGAGAGGAGGGGGGCCCGGTCGGCCCGGCGGGAGAGGGGGCGCACCCCCACCGACTGAGGGGCGAGAGGCGGGGGAGGAGGAAGAGACCGAGGAGGCAGGCTTGGAGTTGACGGAGGGAGGAGGAGGGGGCACATCGCGGGGCATAGATGGGCGATGACCTCCCATAGGTGGAGGTGGGGGTCGGTCGTCTGGAAGTGGAGGCCTCCCTCCAGGAGTAGGCGGTAAGGAAGGTCTGCTGCTGTTTGGGGGAGGAGGAGGTGCAGAGAATCCTCCGTGCCTCGCTGGTGGAAGACTAGGAGGTGGAGGTCCAGAAGACGGGCTGGGCCTGGGTCCTCCAGGGAGCGACGGCGGAGGAAGCCCGCCACGAGGCTGGAAGCCCTGGTTGGGTCGCGGTGTGCTGGGTACAGGAGGAGGCGGGCCTCCTGGAGTGTCTTGTCTGGATGAGAAATTCGGCCGGCCCTTGGGAAGATCAGGGACGTTGCTACGCCCACCAGCAGGGGCTCCTGGGAGTTTAGGAGGCCCAG
Organism: Leptoclinus maculatus; assembly: GCA_032191485.1. Classification (NCBI taxonomy): domain Eukaryota; kingdom Metazoa; phylum Chordata; class Actinopteri; order Perciformes; family Stichaeidae; genus Leptoclinus; species Leptoclinus maculatus. The sequence continues at coordinate 438,861 of JAVDOI010000082.1, read as the reverse complement.
TGGAGCCTCCACCCCCACCGAAGGGGGTGGGACCACAAGAGCGACCTCCTGGGGGGAGCACGGGTCCTCGGCTGGGTCCTGAGTCTGGAGGAGACAAAAGGCAATAATAAAATGAAAAATGTCAGAGGTGTTTCTGTGTTGTTCATTATTATCATCATCCAGAGTCAATCACATCCAGTCACATTTTTATAATTTATATCGTTTTTTTTTTACCATTTTTACCACTGTTTCCTGCAGACCTCAGTTTTGGCATCCCTCCTGCAAACAGGCCTCCTAAGCCTCCACCACCTCCTCCTCCTCCTCCTCCTCCGCCTCCGCCACCACCTCCTCCTCCTCCTCCTCCTCCTCCGCCGCCTCCGCCGCCTCCACCTCCTCCTCCACCTTTAGGTTCTAAGGAGATAAACAAAAGATATAAAATGATTTGTTGCACACACACACACACACACACACACACACACACACACACACACACACACACACACACACACACACACACACACACACACACACACACACACACACACACACACACACACACACACACACACACACACACACACACACACACACACACACACACACACACATATATATATATATATACACACATTTTAAAAAGCTGTTGACTTACTGTCCAGTAAAGGTCCACTGCGGTCACAGGTAACAGTTTTCTTTAATCTGGAGCCTTTACCGATGTCACTAAGCAGAGCGGACCTCCCATGCTGCTCCGAGCGGTTTAGATTTGGCTTCTCTGTGTTGGCCTGAAACACAAACACATACAAATCAATTTAAGTCTTTATAGGGGGATGACAGAGTGTCTTGGTAAAACTGGCAGCGAGCGGAGAACACTCAGACCAAACAGGAGAATATATACGTGTTATTATACGAGTTATCCACAAGATGTCTCTGCTGAGCAGGGTCAAGAGGACAGCTGCTGATCTAACTGAGCAGAGAGAACTACTTACAGAAGAAAGGGTGGGAGGAGGGCATGGGGGTGGTGGGGGAGGAGGGGGTGGCATCTTCCTTTCTCCACTTCACTCTGTGTTCACTGGACGCTGCACCCTGGAGGAAATATCAAACACAGCTTTTATGAAACGGTCTCAGATTAAGATGGATATGATCAGACCTCCATCAGTAAAGAGACCATCAGAGAGAAGATGGTCTCTTTCTATAGAGTTATTCTTAATGCTCGTCATCGGAGCCACCGGGTCGGATTCTGGTGAAACCAGATGAAATCATGCAGGTTCACCAGAAACTGGTCCACCGTGGACAGACCCAGATCCTCCAGCAGAGACCCGGTCCACAGTGGTGTGTTCACGATAAAGTGACTTCCTGGAGGGACTGACGGTACAGATACAGTAGCCTGAACAGAACTGATTAAAATGCTTAGAATATGTGATGAACAGCAATGTAATCACTCCAACCAGCTGATAATGAGCTCACAGGCAATGACACACTTACAATAAATGTTTCATCTGACAGGAACTTGCAAGTTCCCTTTAAAAACCACACTGTATATGTAGAGTTCAGGACAGAGACCTTTTTATTACCAACTGTCACACAATGCATTGGTGTAATGAGCAGAGCAGGAAAGATGCTGCGTTGCTGTTCTGTGTCAATGCCCAGAAACACAAACTGCATTTATCGGCCCCCAAAAAAAGAATCTATTTACAAGTTGTCGGCTGAAGTCCATTACGGACATGAGAAGTGTCAGATATAGCACTTCCCCATCTGAACTGCACAGCCTGGTACACACAACACACAGGAATAAAGAGTAGATATTTAGGTACTTCTCCATCACCCATTTTAGTAAAACTTTTCTTTTTTTTGCATGCATAAATGATGTTTAGGCCAAATGTGTTGATATCTGTGATCAACCTAACGATTGTCATTCTCTAGTTGGAAAGGACACGAGCATCAAGTCGTTTCCCCTCACACAGCTCGGCCTCTCACTTCATATTGAGCCTCTCACACACAGTCAGACGATGCTTTAGGGGCCTCTTACTTCCTGTATGCTGCTGACAAACAGGAAGTCACCACGCGGCTCCAGCACCGCAGCCATCCGGCAGCCAGGATGATGATACCACATCTGAGCTCTGCATCATTTTGACGTTCTCATCCACCCTCTCTCTCTCTCAACCGTGCATCGCACCATCGTTCTCCCTCACACTGCATTTGTTTAGCACCACTCTGTCTCTTCCTTCCTCCTTATACTCGCTCTATTCATCTATTGCATCACTCCCCCATCAGCCGTCTCTTCTCTGCCAGCTTCACCCACTGAACTTTTGTTATCATCTAATCTTAATTGTTCCTGCGCGGTTTGTCACCTTCAACGTCTCAAACCGAAAACTGACGTTGAGATTTAGTCTGTCTCTGCACCTCTTCTGCTGTACTAAGTGTACGCTGCATCAAAACAACAGAAAAACAGAACAGAAGTTCTTGCATGATCACCAAGGAGTGAGATGTTGACTCAGGACTGAACTTCCAAATCCAACCCGGTTCTTTACATTTCTGAAAAACCCCAACTGGACGTGAGCGGTGAAACCTTTTGTTTGTACTCAAACTACATAAAGTACAATACTAAAAACTAATTTACTAAAAGTTTTATAACGAGGAACATGAACATTTGTGAGCGGTGCCCCAAGTAAAGTGATTACATTGAAAATAGTTAGTTAGTTCGAATACTTGTAGAAAAACAGGGGCTAACTATTGTAAAATACCATTTTCTTGCAAAGAGTTAGATTCAACCAACATGCAAATTCATAGAGATATTCATCGTCCCCAGAGGATGAACCCTAATGATGGTGGTGATCCCCTGACTTCATCTCTTTATCAAAGATGGTAAACATTAGCATGTTAGCATTCCTATTTCCAGCATGTCATCATATATATATATATATTTACAAACCGCCGTTTTGATGACAATATCACACACTAAGCTAACCCTAATACAGAATGTCCTACATAATGATAATAACAATAATTCATGGCCACAGTTCAATAAGGTCTTATGGCAGATAAGCCGTTTACATTTATCCTTAATAAGTCAATAATTTCCCAATATGGGCCATGATGGAAGGAAGCCACAGGAAATAAGCTTCAGCACTGAGTGAGGGCCAATAAACAGGACGCCTCGGTATTAGAGCTTAAACATGCTTTACTGTTCATGGAGGAATGTGTGTATTAACATTGCATATTGTAATAAATGAAACACATGCATACGGTTCAGGATATATGGCTGCGTTTCTATTGATTGTTTAAGTAATGAGAATCACTAAGATCCAATCCATCAATAACTGTGAAGTCATCTTTCAGTTAAAGATAGATGAATTAACCTTGGTTCGGTGAGGTTTTTTTGGCAAAAGGAACACTTTAGCTGAACAGGAAAACGTCACTCACAACAGAAACGTCTGCACAAAAGCTGGCTGCTGAAGCCGCGCTGGCAGATTTAAAGATTTAAAGCCAAATGCACATGTGCACGTTTCCACTGTGCTGACAACTGCAGATGTTTCTGTCTGACCTCCTCCACGACTGAACCCTCTGTGGCCTCTGTGGCCCTTACCTTAGTCCTTGATGAAATGTATTTAAAGTCAGAGAGGCTTTCTCAGATTTGCTCTAATGTAGCAGAGCGACTTGTTTCCTGCAGCAGCGATGAAATGACAGTGAAGCAACTGCAGACCAGCGGAAGAGGTGACTGTAATGGAAAACCCCGACTTGGGTTTGAGTGGCTGACAGTTGTCATTTCTACACTTCACAACTAGTCCACCGTTCTTAAAAATACACCGATGACTAGAAACTGTCTATTTATGAACCGACTGTCAGTTGGTGCAAGATGTGCTGATGAGACGGAAACGGCTCGCAGTGAATGCAGAAAAAAGATCAACTTCCGCCGAAGGAAACTGGCCCGTATGTTGAAATGGAATATGCACGACACGACTTCTCTCCTTCTCCTTCTCCAGCACACACATTCAGCCTAATATTAGCTTAGCATGCACAATGCCTCCTTTGACAGACAGAGAAACAACAGAGGGGGAGAAAAGGGTGAGGATCCTTTGAAGTGACACCGTTAAGACACACACACACACACACACTGAATGATGCTCACATATGTTTCAGTTTACAAACGGCCATAAAAAGGCGTCTTCATCCTGCCGCTGAGCCTCCTCTTGCTCCTCCACCTCATTATGCTCTGTTCACACTGAGAGCGACAAAACGGCTAAACGTGGCCGGCTGTATTGACGCTGAGTTGCTGAAGCCCTCGTTTACATATTTAGGTCGTTAAGTAGCACTGAGAACCGGCTAACCTCGTTTTTTTAAAAGATGGAACAGGGTGAAACAAAAACATATGATTGGTCGACGCTTCGCCGCCTGATTGGAGCGCTGTGGAACGTTGAGACCAGCTCAGCTTGGGTTTGCAGCGCGTCACGCCGCTCTGAAGCACGGCATGCAAGTCAGTCTGCAGCTCCATCACTTGTAGCCTGTTTATCGCTTATAGTGTGAACGTAACATTAGAGTTACTGCACACACACACACACACTGAATGTATTATCTCAACATTGCAAAAATGTTTTACTCCAAATATTTATATCCAAACAAAGCTGAATATATTCGGATAATTGAAAACTCTGCAACACTGGGATGAAGTGATATATAAGTAAAGTAAAAAAGAAGACAAATAACAGCAGCTGAAGCGTAACTACATTTAATTGTATTTTTAGAACTAAAAAGAGATGCAGACACGTGTTGTGGGTGTCACAGGGGTGATGGTAGTGGGTGTATCATTAAGTGGAAACCTCCCAACGCTTTCGACTCAACGCCACCCGAGCACTCTAACGGCTCAATATTTAACGTTAAGGTCACAGAAACCACAAGAGAAATCAAACGCACCTCGTGTAATGCAACAATCAACAACATTCACATGAGATACATTAATGTGTTTCTCTATGAGACTATGAACATGAGGTCGGGGAAAAGGACATTTTTAGACATTTTGAATGAAGCCCAGGGTCGTAATAAATGTGTCGGCTGTGCAGGAACAGTGCTGAGTGGCTAAGCTAACATCCTGTGGTGTGTTCACATGCACTTGCTCACACACACACACACACACACACACACACACACACACACACACACACACACACACACACACACACACACACACACACACACACACACACACACACACACACACACACACACACACACACACACACACACACACACACACACACACACACACACACACACACACACACACACACACACACACACACACACACACACACACACACACACACACACACACACACACACACACACACACACACACACACACACACACACACACACACACACACACACACACACACACACACACACACACACACACACACACACACACACACACACACACACACACACACACAGCAGCTGTATCTGGTAACAGATGTGGCTCTATTGCTGTTGTTTTAGACTTTGACTCAGCAGGTTAATTTTACCTCTTGAACATTCTTCAAATAAAGAAATTAATGCTGAAACAGATGAGCGTCTTCTGTAGAAGAGTCCTTGTCTTACTAACAAGGATTCTGTGTGTGTGTGTGTGTGTGTGTGTGTGTGTGTGTGTGTGTGTGTAATACATGTGCTGTGTAACCTAAGTATGTTTAAATATGGACAAAGTATTTCTTTGTTTTTATTGGATTTGTCTACTAATTTTGTATTTCATGTTGTCATTATTTTTTGTTGTATTTTTCTAAATAAGTTTAGTTTTTGTTCTCAGTTCAGAGGTCGGTTGTATAACCCTGCGGCTTCTTGACCTCTCCTGACATATTTCTTATTTTGTCATTATCTGGATTCTTCACATTCTCGTGTGTGTGCAAACAAAGCACAAAAAGCCACCTTCTTTACTTCACTCTGCACAAAAGGTGAATTATTTCCTAAAACCTGTTTTGTGTGATTTACCTGGTGGAATGGAAAGAGTTTCACTCCCACCTTCTGGAATTCTGATTATTTACAATACAAAGAGCAGCTACCACTGAGGCCCATTAGGTTTATTGCTCATGTTGCATGTTTCGTCCTTCTATCCATGTTAAGTGACATTAATACCAACAAAGCCCTCAATACGATCGATACACTGTGACCAATCAAATCAATGTCAAACATGGCAATGAAACACTGTACATGTCGACATTACATCTATCAGCTAATATCTCTGATGTGTAGAGATGCAGCACAGTTCTGCAAACGATTTGCCAATGAAGGTAGCTACTAGCTAGCAGCGTTAGCTCCAAAAGTCGCAATATTTAATAGCGAGAAAGTCGGCTAGTCGTCAACACTGACAGCCCGTCCCTTCAGGCCTCCTTCCAAAGCCCCCCCCCCCCAAAACGATCATTATGAACGTAAACAACCAACATGACAACTGCTAGTACTGCACGGGCAGAATACACACAGGTAAGCAGGTACACGGGTACACGGGTAATAGTTTTGACAAAACTCTAACTTGAAGGACTGATGACATCACGTGACCATAGTCACACTTTCCCAAGACGCTTCTGAAGAAGGGAACCCTGCTCAGTATAGCTCTGAGTAATGACTACATGCTCTAAGTCTACCTTCTCATGTGGGTTAGCATTTAGAAACATTACGTGCATCTTTTGATGGAAAAATGACTATTAATGGTTCATGGAAAAAGCTGCAGATTGATCTTCTGTCAATCAACCAAATGATTTATCACCGAATCGTTTCAGCCTCACACACACAGGAAACTAACTCACGTTGTACTAAACAAGAGCGGGCTGGAGTGCAGCACTACATATCAGAAGTCTTTCTATCACTTCGTCAGACCTGCGTCGCCACAGGGAACATTGCAACATGGTGGAAATATCACTACTCACTCAATCTGTGTCCATAGAAGAATCAGCAGTACGTTCAGAAGGCAGTAGAAGAAGCACCTCAGTTCATTCCTCATACAAATACAAAACGTGAACAGCAGCCACATACGACTGGAAACGGAGAAAAGCGGAAGATTAGCAGCATCTAAAAATCTGGTTTAAACAAACATCGTGCACCGAGTAGAACTTCTTGATTCCTCTTCCTCTAAACTCACATCTCACAGTCTGAGAAGTCCCACTTCAACTTACACACACCTTATATACAGCACACACACACACACACACACACACACACACACACACACACACACTTCCTCTTTTTCAGTTCCCCACCTGGGGGAGGGGGGGGGACTGAAACAAGGTTTTATAAACTGGGGAAATAACAATCCACCACATTCAGAGAGTGCATTAATCCACCGAGAAATCTTTACATCGGTTTTATTTTGTCAGACACACTTTTCTAAATTACAAACAAATGCATAAAATCAAATGCAGCAACATGGTTGCAAACGTCTATTTTTATGCATTAGCATACTTAATAATTAACCTTCATTTAAAAGAAACTACATATAAATTACACAGATAAATGAGTGTATTTGTCGGTGGTGTGAAGATGGATCGTCTACTTTAAGACAGCGATGTCTGAGATCACGATTGACGGTCGATTACACGCCGTACTTCCTCTGTGAACTTGGGAGGAGGAAAGAAAAAGGAGAGCCCATAATGAGCAGAGGAGTGACTGTTCACGCGTTTGTGTTTCAGCAGGAGAAACGGTGGGCGGTTCAAAACATGCACGACAACAAAGAAGAAGTAAAAGATGAGGAGGAACACATGAGGAGAGAAGATGGGCAGGAAATGAGAGGAGATTAGAGCGAATTCAGACAAAATCACAGAAGCTAATGAGCTCACGCTGCCGTTTCATGCACTTCTCAATAAACTCCATTGATTCAGATTCAAATTTTTCATCTACTTGGATTCAATTCACCTTCCGAAAGTGGATTATCCTCAAAATGCATTCTGACATATATTCATAAAAGGCCTTCATACATCACTTGACAAAGAAAAACAAAAACCTCAAAAAGGACAGCCATCCCCTATCGTTAGGAAATGAAGAACAGCTTCTATTTGACGGACAGTGAATTGATCCCCAGCCCCATGAAGAAGCTGCTGGACGAAAGGGTTAGCGTAGCTCCACAGCAGCCACTTCCTGTGCTCTCAGTGTCACACTTCCTGCCTCGCAGCGCACAGTCAGCGGCGGCCTGCCAGCCCCACCGGCGGCCGCGCTTCAATACTCTCTCTCTCTCTCGTCTCCTCTTTCCAGCCAACTGGAGCTGCTTCTTAAACAGGCACCTTGGCTTCCTCCCCTCGACTCAGCTGTTTTTCTTTACCAGGCTTAAACCAGTGTTCCACACAGAGGCCATAGCAGTAGACTACTACATCACTCTGTGGAATCAGCACCGTGACATAAAACAAAAGTGCAACAGGAACTTTGTGGCTGTCCGTATATTAAGCTCAGAGCCTTTTCAATGGTTACAGGCGGAACTGATACTGGTGAAATGATGCGAATGAAACAAACATAATTCCCCTGACAAAGTTTATTCCTCAGAAATCTGGATTGTTTTCCAAAACACTTATTATGAAAAAGAGATTTTTTTGCATTTTGATGCTTTGGCAAAATTGTTCTTTTATTCAAATAAAGCCAACAAGACAGCCCAGTTGTCAAACCTTTGGATTGTCTTCTTACCCTGTCTAACTCTGTTGGCTGGACAAATAGCGGAAACACCTTAAATTACCATACATGCCATGCATATACTGCACGTACTGCACGTACCGCAAATACTCACATGTACTGTGAGTATTTTCTCCTTTTTGCTGAAATGCAGTTCTTTCTTGGTGCGATGCCCGAGATGCCCTCACCACGTTACATTCATGAATCAGCAATTCCGGCTGCAATCACACTAAATGAATCAATGAGTCAGCTTTAAAAGGATATTTTGGGAAATCTCCTCCCGTCACTTTCTGGCAGAGAGAGTTAGACGAGAAGACGGAGATAACTCGTAACTTTGGGTTTGTGTGGGATAAAAACAAACGAGGTATGACGTGTTAGTTAGTGAGGTTTTGACAGAGCCAGGCTAGCTTTTCCCCCCCGTTTCCAGTCGTTGTGCTAAGCTACGCTAACAGTCTGCTGGTTTGACGTTCATATTTAACCGACATATCTTCTCATCTAACTCTCCACCTGAAAACACAGAGATGAATTTCCCAGAATGTCAAACTATTTTCCTTTAAAAAGGCACAGTGAGTATGATTTTCCAAAAAAAAACAATAAATAGACAAAAATGGCGGACACGGCGCCGAAAACACTCAAATATAGCGAGGCGAAAGGCCAAGCGGACAAAGCTGGTTTAAAAACGAAAGTGAGTCTGTGGTTGACTTTTACACGCTGGCTCTCACCACCAGCCATTTAACGTTTACAACAAATGCTACTCATTGTGTCTTTAACAGGTAAACAAAAGGTCACTGGTGCTGCAGACGGTAGCTGCAGAAAATGTTGAGGCATCAGTTGCAAACACTGAAACATTATGTTCTGTGGCAAGGGTAGAAATATCAAGTATCATTGCATCATCAGGTCTATTCATTTCTACACAGCTTTATCGAAACTACAGGCACGGTGTCGCAACAGGAGCCGAGTAGTGTCTCAATATTTTCTATATTTCCTCTTTGTCACGCATTGACATCAGCAGCACCACCCGTGCCTCTCAACAGACTCCGTGCAGTAATAATGTCGTCAGCTTCAAGTGTTTCTTATTGTTTTATCTCATCACAGAACGTGGAATGTGGCGCTCCACATCAATAACACAGACCTAAATGACAAACAGGCCTTGGATTCATTGGCCTGAACAACTATAGACCAGAGACGGGAGACGAGAAGAGAATTGATATGTCCCCCCCCCACCCCCCCCCTCCCATCCTGTCATCATGTCACACAGTCACATGAACATTAGTGCAGCTCGCCTGCAGGCTCGTCAGTCACTTAGGACGCTTTGTGATCACACATCACACCACACATGACTCATATACTGGAGGCCAAGCAGAGCTGCCACAAAATGTCCTTCAAATGCTTCGGCTGTGTGAAGATGCCGACACACAGTCCTCTTACTGTGGTGATATGTGAGGTTTCCTCTGGCTGTACCTGCAGCTCCTTTACCTGAGAATTCATCAGACTATATTCATTAGACTTGTATTCAAATAACAACAAAACAAATTCCATTTTGTTCATGTAGTTTCAAAAAGGCAGTGGTGGTAGAGGCAGTAAAAATGAGCAACATCCACCTCCACTGTTACCGTATATCTTATTATATCTTTTACAGCTTTTTTCTGCTGCATTTGTGCTTAAATGATGTCTGTCGAAGTCTTTGACTTGTTGCACTCACGACACATGAGGCACACGGTCATGAGTTTGTGTGTCGGATGGACGGAGAGATGCCAGGATCACATGCTTCACTCAGGAAACAGAGCTGAGCACAGTGTTGCATTATGTTTCTACTACGACCCACATGCTGTCCTCCGACTGCAAAGACACACTTAAAAGGTGACGCAATTATTCTTGCATGGTCTCCGTTTATCTCTGAATGCATCTGAAATGATGAGATGCCTCGGTAGAATTCAATTGGAGACGCATTTGGATGAATGGAGGAGCGTGGAGAGACGTGGCTGAGGTCCACCCAGCCCCTCGCTTCCTAACCAACGCAGCGCTTCAGGAATGCCAAGAACTCACGAGCTGCAATGAACTAAAACTAGTTCTGTGACAAAGCACATGAATGAGAACACAACCAGAGGCAACATGCTCACGGAACGAAAAAAAAAAGGTTGAACGACGAACAAAACCTAAACCTTTTGTTATGAAACCGGAACATAAACCGATGACATCCGAGATGAACAGCATCTGCACAGAGCTGCCTCTGCTGGAACCAGCTTGGTCCCAAATATAAAGTCCATACATAGATTTCTTCAACCTACAGACTGGAGAGAAACATCAGTGATGAGGGACTTTTTGTGGCTTGGAAGTTCTCGATTTTTAGGGTTGCCAGGTTGCGAAATGAATGTGTCAAAAATAAAGGACAGCAAACAGCAAAACATGCACCCCACTGTCGTCTAGGTAGAACCAAGACGGACTGGAGGTCATCTAGAGATGATGGACTCGCTGATCTGGGACCCACAATGCAACACTGCAATGCTGTGAAGGGCCAATGGATCTGTGGTGGGAATCAGCACAAAAGGTCCAGAAAACCAACATTTGAAAAGGAACGGAACGGATGAACGAGCAGCCAGTGACTCGCTGGATTCATTTCTGAGAGATCTGTGAAGGACGCGACAGTCTATGGAAGAAGACCCAAGATTAATGCATGAATGTATGGACAGTAGTGCACGGCTACATTATTATATGAGACTTCGCTTATGTTTGCCAGATTGTGATGTACAGGATATCGCTACCAGACCTGCATGACTGCATCTCCCTCATATACACAGAGAACATTCTGCTAAAGGAGAACTCTTCAATGGTTCAGGGCCAAAATACATCTGTGATCTGCTGCTACCTTATGAACCATCCCGACCCCTTAGGTGGTCTGGGACCGGTCTACTTTCTGTTCCCAGAGTCACAACTAAACATGGAGAAGCAGCGTTCAGTTGTTCTGCTCCACATATCTGGAACAAAGTCCCAGAAAGCTTATGCCTTATGTTTTGATGCTTTTAATGCTTTTATGTGAAGCACTTTGAATTACCTTGTTGATGAAATGCGCTACACCAATAAACTTGCCTTGCCTTCAAAACAAGTAAGACGTGTGCACTTGCACAACATCCAGAAAGTCACTCCGGTTAAACAGAAGAGCGAACAGGCCTCTGGAGGGGAAAGCCTGTCAGATTAGTATCATGTGTTAACTCACAACTCCTCCATTCAAAGCAAGCAGTTCTCTATAAACTAAACGTTTACAGAAGCAGCTCGGCGTTGGAGAATGTGTGTCTATGCAGGTGCATGAAGGTGAGCGCTTGCAGCCAAATGGCTTTCTGTCAAACAGGCTGCGAACAAACACACATAAACAAATTTCTTTTCCTTCCGACTCCATGTCACCTAATGATGTGAAGGAGAAGTCCAACTGAAGTCAAAAGCATGTCTGTGTGTCTGTCTGTGTCTGTGTGTGTGTGTGTGTGTGTGTGTGTGTGTGTGTGTGTGTGTGTGTGTGTCTGTGTGTGTGTCCAACAGTGGTCCCTGCTCCCTACAAAGAAAAACACCAAAATATGTGAAAACACTGCAGTCTGTTCCCTCCTCTCCCTCTCTCTCTCTCTCTCTCTCCCTCTCCCTCTCTCCCCCTCTCCCTCTCTCTCTGCAGAAACACATGCCTTATGTTCATCTTGACTACATGTGACAAGCTGCAGCCTCACACGAGGCTAGTTTTATGAAAACACAGGGAGTTTTGAAAAGGAAAACAGTTAATACTAGACTCACATTGGCCATCATTTGAGGGAGGAAGAAAAGGACAAACCGTGGCTTGTTGCCAGAAACCCCTGCCAGAGCCCTGTACCAGTATGCAAGACGTTAGCAGCCGAATAAAAGCTTCTTAAGACGGCAGAGAAGACACTTCGTCTTAATTCATCAGCCATCACTGCTGGAGTAACTCCCGAGCTGCTCTCTGCAAGATGACAACTTCTCTTTTTTTTTTTTTGGCTTGTAAACCCGAACTCGGGTCTCACGGTTTCCGCTTCACTATTAAAGCTATTTTTCCACACACACACACACACGCGCACACAAACGCAAAACTGTGACCAAACTTAAAAAATAACGTTTGCTCAACGTACCTGTGTCAGAATGAAACGCTGAGCACGGGCTAATAATCTTCCATCGACCGTCAATATGCTGCGGTTGGTGTTGAGGAGGTCTGTGCAGCCAATCCTGAAGTGTGCAGAAGAGGACTGGCAGCCAGGCGGGCAGGCCAGCTAAACGGGCTCCACCCAAAGCCGTATGTAGACGGGGTTGAGTAGCGTCTCTCTGGCGGAACACCGTGTGAGAAAATAACCTTACTTTCAGCAGTAAGCATGGGCAATATGAGGAAATAAGACCATTAATAAGATAAAGCTCACTGGCAGCGTTGGTAGGCTAAGCTGACTATATATTATTGTAAGAGTCTATTTAATTATATATATTATCTATTTGTTTGTCAGTAGGCTACATTACATCTGGAAGAGTGTAATTCGGTTGCTGTCCTGAGCTGGCTTCTTGTTCCTCTTCACCCTCTGAGAGCATGTTGTTGGTTGACTTAACCCTGTTTATACACGGCTCTGGATTGGGCTCATGCAGCTGTGCCGGCTGGGTCTCTTATCCAGGGTTTTAGCAGTGATGCAATGTTTCCAGATGTGGAGCTGGAGAAAAAAAAATGTACAGGCTATTAGTTGAGCCTAAGAAACAAGTATTTACCCACTACTTACATAGCCTTAAAAGGTCTGTTTTTTTTTTTACTGTTTTATACTTAAATAGGATTTGAAAGTAGAATGTATATTAAGGTTTAATTAAAGGATTGTATGTCAGTGCCTGCCAACAATCTCTCACATAGTGGCAACAAATATCTCTCTGGGAGTCAAGATTAAAAGTGGGATTACATAACCGTCTTTGCAGACTCTTGTATTCTATTTCCTACAATAAAGGCTACACAATAAATGTCTAGTGTGTTCTCTGTGAGCTTTATCATACTATTAAAATCATATTTATTTTTGCAGAAATTTAAGTCCAAAGTGACTTACAATAAGTGAATTTTAACCCCAATAGGGGAAACATTTTCCTAATATTTATTAAAGGTGACATTTTAGAGAATGACCATTTACTCTCTCCTTACGCTTGTATGACTTCACGTGCCATGTTATCTAATGAATAGAGATTTGAT
>JAVDOI010000082.1:147542-422542 GCA_032191485.1 Leptoclinus maculatus | reverse complement strand
AGAAGGTTAACAAACACACACGTGATCTGTCAGGCGTGACACCGGTCTGACGTCATGTAGCATTGCTAACGTTAGCTTAAGTTGAAAACAGGATATCGAATATTTCCCTCTCGTCGATGGGGTCATGGACGTCCTCATCCTCCTCGTTCGATGTCAGCAGCCTGTCACCGGACCGCTGGAACACCATAGGGTTCGCGTTCTCCAGTTGGGTTCCTCCAGACATTCTGAGACGTTAACTTAGTCCACGTTAAACCTTTACGATGTGAACCAGTTCCTCTGCACAACACACAAGTACGCTAGCGCAAGTGTTTGCTGAAACGACGGAAAGCGATAGAGTCCAAAGAGCGCGCGAGAGAGAGAAAGTCTTAAAGGGACAGTGCACCCATCACGTCCTTCCTCGAAATAGATGCCATGCGCAGAAGTGGAGGAAATACCTTCACTTAAGTAAGTACAGAGGTATTATAGGCAAAATTATGGAAGACCATTCCTAAGGGCAAAAAAAAATAAAAAATAAGATCACCAAAAAAAAAGAAAAATTAATTCACAAAAAAAAAAATAATAATAATAATTATGGAAGCCCATTCCCGCCAGCAAAAAAAAAATAAGATCACTAAAAAAAACTTCTGGTGCATCCATCTGTAACCATAACACTGACCAGATTTTTCCAGTTGCTATAGAAAGTCGAAATTATGAGATACTTTAACACAACAGTCATAGAAGCAGCTATGACATATGAATGGATTGTGAGTACATTGAAGACTTCTTTAAAACGCGGCTTTACAACACATGAAATACAGATGATGTTTCACATGGATTGTACTGAGCAAACGCACCCTTGAAGCTCTGGAGTATAAAGAATGAAACCAATGTGGCTGAGGTGGCGACCAATAAACTATGGAAGCCCATTCACGCCAGCAAAAAAAAATTAAATAAGATCACCAAAAAAAATAAAAATAATTAATTCACAAAAAATAAAAATGAATTCACAAAAAAAATAAAAATAATAATAATTAATTCACAAAAAAATTTAATATATATATCTTTTTTTTTTACTTTTTCTCTGTCAGCAAAAAAGAAAAAAAAAGAAAGATGTTTCCAGTTGCTGTTTATTGGTCGCCACCTCAGCCACATTGGTTTCATTCTTTATACTCCAGAGCTGCTTCTTGCTTAACATTCTACTCAAGGGTGCGTTTGCTCAGTACAATCCATGTGAAACATCATCTGTATTTCATGTGTTGTAAAGCCACGTTTAAAGTCTTCAACGTACTCACAATCCATTTATATGTCAAATGTAGAGTAACCTATGAAGAGCTGCTTCTATGACTGTTGTGTTAAAGTATCTCATAATTTCGACTTTCTATAGCAACTGGAAAAATCTGGTCAGTGTTATGGTTACAGATGGATGCACCAAAAGTTTTTTTTTTTTTGTGAATTACATTTTTTTTTTTTTTTTTTGCTGGTGGAAAAAAAGTAAAAAAAAAAAAAAAAAAAAAAAAAATGGGAATGCGGAAATGGGCTTCCATACAATTGTACTTCAAGTTTCAAAAGTTTCCCATTACATAATATTATAGGCTAGATTTGAGCTATTACTGTATTATGATCAAAATTGCAGCTGGTAATTGTGGAGCTAAGATAAATGTATGCACAGTATGTTTGATAAATACTTACATTTTATATTTAAAGGATTATTTGACTGTGTTACATTATTGTTGAATATTATGTTATTTAGTTTTTACCACTAACAAATAACATGTCAGAGTATTTTAATGTTGTCAACCCAATTTAAGATATTTTGAAAACTGTAGACTATTACTGGTAAAATACTGCATCATATATTAAGCACATTGTATATATTTTTATGTAACTAGTAACTATAAGTGTCAAATAAATGTAAAAAGTAAAATGTTTCCCTCTGAAATGTATACTGTCCGTGTATTGTCCTTGAGCGAAAAACCTTTTTATTTGTTTCAGTTGTGACGTCTTGTCTCTAGAATGCTTGGATGTTTGGGGGTGAAATGTCCCGCACACGGGAGAAGTTTGCCTTCAGAGCTTACTGCCAGTAAGGATATTTTTATTTTATCCCAAAACATAATTGAGATTTCTGCTCGGCAAACTTCTCCCTTTTCAAATGTCCCTCATCTGGTTGTTTTGTGACTTCCCGTTTGTCCTGCAGATGGCAGAAACTGCCCATTTTACCCCTCAGCAGCAACACTGCTGAAAGACTGTCTAGCCTGCAATATAAACACAATATTCTGATAAAGGCCAAAATAGCTCCCAGAAGCCAGAAGTTCAAAAGTATCTATTAACAGGTAAAGGCCACAACGCTGTGATTAATTTAGCTACCTAAAGATCATGGCACTTTGTGATTAAAATGTTCCGTTTTTTTAGTTTTTTTTAAAAAGAGATCAAGAACTTATAACTCTAGTTTAATGCTTGCAAGCAGAAAGTGACGACTTACTGTGTGAGTCATTCATGCATTCATCCGTTCAATAGTTTGTTTAGTGTTGTGTGCAAAAGCCAAACCAAATATAAACTGGAAAATGTTTTGCTAATTAATTAATCGGTCTCTCTGTGATGTAATTGTCAAACATGCTCAAACTGTACGGTCTAATACAAAAATAAGTGTCCATTAAGATCAGAATATGAACAGAAAGCACAGCTGTGATGTTTCTTTTTTTTTCAGAGATTGATCTAAAGAAATTACCTTTTGGCAAGAAAAATATGACATTCTTATAGATTCTGCACATGTGTACTATCACCAGCGTGTGGGTTTTATGAAGACAGAATCTTAATGAGCTGCTGAAGTTAGTTTAAATGCAGGAGACGGGTCGATATGAGAAACTCAATCTCAACACGTTCACCTTTTGAATAAAGTGTGCATGCAGTATAATGAGGCTGCATATGGCTGCTGACGCCTACATGACACTCTGTAATATAAATGTCACGCAGAAGGGCAGCAGCGGAGGAAAAGGGCAAAACATTTTCCTAATTGCTGTAATTTGGACAAGCAACCTTGAGATTCGCAATCCCACCTTTTAGATAGCAAAGTCTTTTATGAGAGATAGCGTCGATGAAATAAGTACGGTTTACAAGCTGATTTTAAACCAATAAAAAGCTAAATCATCGTTAGACGATAGCCAAGTGGATTCCCACATTGAATGTGTTCTTTTGCTCTCCACACAGACTGTTTACCTGCATTTAAACAAAGCAGTCTCCAACGGGATTCGTCAATACTAAACTTTCATATTTTACATTTAAGAAGTTTGTTCATTGTTTCATGTTAATGTGCATAATTCAGAAACACTGCAACAAATGAGAAGAGACAGCAGAGGATGACTTAGACAAAAAGTTTTCCAATTAGTAAGCGTATCTCCATCATTAACTCGATCCAGCGTTTATCTTTCAAAGATAAAACACTGCTCATGTGCTGTCTTAGTGATGAGAGGTTCAATGGGACTCTGCAGGGGGATGTTTTTCCCCCTGAGTGAGTGTTAATTAAATGCCATTATTTTTCTTCAGGAGAGGAACAGGGAGACACCAACCTGATCTCATGGGAAGGCGTATAAAGAAGGGAGGAAATCACACTTTGGAAAGTGAGACACTTCTAGCTCAGTTGCGGTGATTTATACGGTGTGTAGAGAGAAACACACGACACTGAACCTGCCTTCATTTCCAACAGTGACATTATGTCATCCTCCACTATTACTGAGGAGAGCTTGTTTCCATCACAGCTCTGTACATCTCATACGCCTCCTCCTTGGACACCTTAAACGGGTTTTGTTTACGCTGCAACACAAAGCTCCTGTTCTGTGTGTTCTTAAGGACAGACATCAAACGGTCCTTTCATTTTGTTCAAGTTTGAAAATCTCTACTTGCTCCACCTCTTTCGCTGAGTGTCATTTAGCTCCACAGACACCAGACCTGACTCTTACAGGCAGCTTCGTCTTCACAAAGCACCATCACCAAGGTGGCTATTGAGCTCCACACTTACCACCGCGTGGGACTCGAATGCAGCTCTTCAAGCTAATTGGCGTCTCTTTTCTCAGCTTCACTCTCACTTTATTTAATGGCAGTGGCATAGGCTCTGGTCCCCCCCCCCCCCCCCCCCCAGCTATCTGGATGATGCTGAGAGGAAATGAGCCTTCACAAAGGGGTGAGCGACATGGTAGCTCCCTGATAGCAACATGTAATACTTTCCTGCCACAGATCTCTGCTCTCCACAGTGGCAACGTCATCCAACCACCATCCGGAAGCCGGATCTGGGTCAGTCTCTGCTGGAGTCTGAGCTGAAGGGGTTTCTGGTGAACCTGCATGATTTCATCTAAGAACGAGATTAAGAATAACTCTATAGAAATAGACCATCTTCTCTCTGATGGTCTTTTTTTTTTACTTATGTAGGTCATAGAGGCATCAGTATTACATTAAGACTGTTTCATAACCAGTAAAAAAATTATTCAGTCATTTCAATTAGTTGCTGAAATGTTATCAACACCATTCTTATCAGGGCAAAAGAGTCAAATATTCAGTTTCCAGCTTTTGAAATGTGAGAATCCAACGAGCCGAGGGGAATTTAAAGGAGCTCACCGATGTAAGAGATGCTTGACATAGAAATAAAGTTCTGAAGAGAGAACGAACGCTTTTCTGTGCGGTCTGTCCAGCCAAGTCCACAATCTATAATGGCTCATTAAATTCTCAGCACAATCTGCAGAGCTTAGTTGTGTCACTGTTTTGAAGTTCGGTGTGGGCCGAACCCTCGGAGGTCATCTTTTCCAGACATCACTGTTTGAGTTAATGCCCAAAATCCACGCTGGCAAGAACAGAGGAGGAGTTCTTTTTTTCATGTTTCTGTGGAAACGTTTCAGATGTTGCAGAGACGGACGGATGCTTTGACGTTCCACCGGTTGCTTTGTTCCCTTGTGTTTTCTCAGGCTGATCGCTAAAATATTTTGGCTATTCTTGTGTGTGGGATTCAGGAAACAGAAGATATCTGCTCTTATAGACGATTGCACGATGTACGCTTCTTATTCTTTTCTGCAGTTACATTTCAGAAGCTTTTACTTTGGCTGGACCTGTGATTTCTCCCCGCAGGGCATTTGAGTTGTTCTTGTGTTATAAAAGAGCTCTAAAACAGCCATGGTGCTGGAAATACTTCTTAAAAAAGACATTTGAACATCTGAACCCTGTCAGATCTCCCTGTGTGAGGGCCTGCTGGTGAAACAGACTCACGTTGAATTGTGAGGACATCAGTTCAAACCCTGATTTGAGCAAACATTTAGCCTTTAAAGCCACAGAGGCTTTATGTGATTATAGCATCTTACAAAAATCATCTTGCAGTCTTTGGTTTGCAGAAACAAACCAATGTTTGGCCTGAAAAGACAGTTGCCTCCTACACAGGAGCAAGACACACAGAGTTCATAGTTCACGCATCTCTTTGTGGTCATTTTGATCGTTGTGAAGTTATTTCTTTTGTCTGTTGTTGTTTTGTCTGTTGTTGTAGTCGGTTTGAACCTCTTTGTATTTGTTTTGTGTGTCCTGTGGTAGTTTTGTGTCTCTTTGTAGCTTCTTTGCGTCTCTATGTAGTCTTTTAGAGTCACTTCGTGGTTGTTTTGTGTCTCTTTAAGCTTCTTTTGCCCCTTTTCATCATTGCAGTGAGTCTCTTTGCAGTTGTTTTGGTCTCTTTGTGCTGATTTTGAGTCCCTTCTTGGTCTCTTTGAGTTACATTTTGCAGGTGAAGGCTAGAGGGGCCCCTGACACTTTGGGCCCCTGGCCCTTGTGACCGGTAGACCAGTTCGGTAATCCCTCCACGTCTGTGAGATTATAAAAATAGAGAAATACTGGAGATAGATTGCAAAAACAGGCTGACAGAACACCAGACACACACACACACCTGCTCACTCAGACGCCAGTGAACCTCAGGACAGCTTCACATTTCTTCGGGCGGTGGTTGTTTTTCTCCATTCCAATCAAATGTACTGTTTGCATGAAGGAGGATGATGAATGTACCTGCTGTCTGAGGGAGAGAGAGGGTTTCTGAGGCAGAGTTCAGCATTGAGGGATCGTATGTTTATGGTAGAGAAGGCGCAGACAGTGACACACGAGGGTGTAGAAGTAGAAAGGATTTCATATTGATTCAACCTCAGACCTCAAAAATAAACACAAGCTCACCAATGTTTCACCAAACGCGTAAAAATCATTTTCATGTGTTTATTGGAAGTCCACTTTTGATTTGGTCATCTCGTAGTGATTCACTCATGACTCATCAGATTAATGAAAGTGCTTGAAAATGTCACAGCAAAAGAACAAACCTCTTTCTTTTATTGCATGATAAGCTTTTTGACATATTCCAGACTGGATAGTTATCTCTCCATTCCTCCGAAACCACGCCGGCCGAGGTGACAAATGATCTCTCAGTTATTGATGACGCCCTGCCCTCCTGCTGCTGCATCCATTCTGTTGACCTCAGCTTGTTATTACACCGTTTCCACAACTACGGTTCAGCTTTAACACAGCTACACTCACAGGGAACTCAGTGTGTCTCACCTGGGAAAACAACTTTCAGTAAAACACCTTCAGTAGGTTTCCCCAACAATCAACCTCTTGTGGATGAGCAAATGAAACATTAATGAAAAAAATATCCCAATTATGGGAAATCAAGGGATGCCTGGACGTAACGAACTGAACTGAACTGAACTGGACTGGACTGGACTGAACATGGACTGAATGGTCCATCAATCCTGTTGAGAGGTCCATTGGAGCTCCTCACAGTTGCAAATAATCAAATTTAATTGCAAATGGTGACAAAACAGCTCCAGAAAACTAACTGTTGTGGGGCGTTGCCTGTAGCAAAGAGTCAATTTCCCTTCAATGGTGCACAAATGACACAATACCCTGTTAGTTGCATGCTAAAATTAAGATTTTTAAAACCAATATTCCATGTTCATTATTTAATTATTGTGGGAGACAGCTAAGGAAAAGAGCACCATTGCAATATTGCACCAAAAATGCTCAGTTTCGATCCTTCACTTCAACAGCAGAGCATCTGCAGTGTGTTGGTGGAGCAGAGCATCGACGGTAATGTATCACAGTAGCAAAGGGTTCATCACCCTCTTCTGTAAAACAACAAAGGTTCTGAAGTGTAAATGTTTTAACGGCTCGGTAACGACCAGCAGCTGCGTCTCCGTCTCTGCCAGAGTCTGAGGCTCTCCGGCCAACACTTCCCTTCATTAGAGAAGATTGGGTCTCCGTTGACCTTTTACTGTAATTATGTTCCGTCAGCGCGGCCTGTCTGCTGCTCTCAGTCATATTCAGATTTGGCTCCACAGAAGGAAGTGACTGACCGCTGAAATAAGTCTGCAGCGACGGGCGCTTTAACCCTTTTAACCCTTTAAACCCTTTTAACCCTTTTAACCCTTTTAACCCTTTTAACCCGTTTAACCCTTTTAACCCTTTTAACCCTGGTGCTTTTTAATGGTGCGGTTTGGTCCATTCTGGCTGTGACTTCTTATCTCTGGTGAAGGCACCAATTTATGTACAAAAATAAACATTTTACCTTCAAAAAGTCCTATTTCTCTCCTTACTGAACAAAACAACTTGGTTACTTGTTTTAACTTTCCAACTATATTTTTGAATAACGATATCTGTTTTGTGATCTTTATCAACTTTAAAAGGCAAACAAGTCGGTACAAAGAAGGTACATTCGTGTCACTTTCATATTAACATATGTGACTCAAACAATCTTATTAAAATCATTTAAACACTTCTGTGTAACATTAAACAAACGGCTATAAAGCTCATCGTTAACATACTTGCATATCTTATGACAAAACATTGAAATGCTAAATAAATTCAAACCCAGAACCTTCACTATATTCTCTAAATGTCGATGTTTAATATCAATGACTTCTGTAATTGTTGCTGTTTGAAAGCAGGAATAAGGTCTCAGGTTGTTGACCCCCCCCACACACACACACACACACACACACACACAGTTTACCGTTAACCATCAGAGTGTAAATAAAGTTTTACTGTGTAAAACGTGTTTCTAGTCTCTGATAATGTTACATTGTAAACAACCAATCGGTGTTTAAGCGCTGAGCAGCATTTTCTTCATCCTGTGATTCAGACCGTGCTGAAACAGGACTGTGAGGAAGACGAGCAGAGCGGCAGCTGAACGAAACCCCCGGGAAGCTGCTCCGCTTCACAGAGCACCGTTCAGTATTTATGGGCTCTTGTTGTCCTATTTATGGACTCGATCAGAACAAAGGGGCGAACATTGTTTTATTTATTCCTCCTGTTTACAGTTTGTCTCTTTACCTTCAGACAGCTCATCGTCTGGAGCTCCACAGCGCTGAGAGGCTGATGAGAATGTCTTGCACACAGGAAGTGATGCTTTATATGCATAGTTTCACAATGAAATTAGAAGACTTTTAGCGTATGTTGTTCATGCGGTCTGAAGTTAGGCCCAGACAGAGTTGCGAGTTTCACAGCAACTCTTGCCTGAACCGAGCCGCTCTGGAGCGTGGACAGCAGGTCCTGAAATAGTCAATGTGACAATGCAACAGTGAGAGCTCGTCATGCAGTGTTCAATATTAACACCACTGATGGACGTGATGGGCCCAACAAACAAGACTTTCAACCATGAGTTTAATGTTCAACGTGTCCCAAAGTGTTTTGTGTCCTAACGTTAACGTTTGGGATGGTTTTCCTAAACTTAAAGTTTGTTTTGTAACATAATGTCGACCCCCTAAAAAAGTTGTGTTGATCAGAAAATGTGTGTTCCCGTACACGAAACCAATATTATATTTCACGAACTGTGTTTCATCACAGTTCATATTTACTTCAGCCAATTTACAATCACAGCCTTAATCTAACAGCGAAGATTGTGATCTTAGAATATGGGGAACAACACATCAGTAAATGACTGATCAGGTCCGACGGCTCTGTAGTTTATTCAGGATATCTTAAATATTAGTCTTAAATGTGTCTCTTTATCTTTCTCAGTTCCTACTCTCCGGTGATCTCTGAGCTTTGCTGTGTGCAACATGAAGCCCAGAGTATTGTATTGACTGTATTTCCATCATCTCAGCCGTCGATTCCAGCTTGTCCGTGTTCTCTCTTTCCCTCTTTGGGGACAAATCTCACCATAATGGTATTTACTGCATGTGGCAGGTGTCTCAACGGTTAAATCACAGATTGTGTGGTCAGTGGAATGTGTCCGTGATTTCATTTGAACCACCTGTGAGGAGGCAGCGGGCCTGCATTTCATATTGACGCTGTTGGCAGTCAAGCTCTCTGACACTGGGCCGCTTCCAGAGAGCACATCCAGCAGGCCGCACGAATGACGATGTCGGGATTGTCATTTCTGTTTGAGCGACCGTATTTGCATTCCAAATAAAGCACAGCATCCAGGCGTTTCTCTCATTATTCCCTGTTCATTCGTTCAAAGCAGCCCACCGTTAGCTCTTGTATTCAGGAAATGTTTCAAAGTTTTTGCACGATTTCTATCTAAGAAACTTTCATTCCCTCCCTGCAGGTAAAAACTCGTTTTCAAGCTTAAGAGCAAAAACACCCGGAGGATCAACACAGAGGATCCCTTTGTCTGTCTCTTTTATATTTATTTATATTTAATACAACAAACTGTAAAATGCCCTACGGTCTTTTTTTCCATCCTCTTCATCTCTTCCTATTCTCAACTGAGTTTCCTCCCCGTCAGCGTCTGTCAGATTACCAGGACGTGACCCAGGGTGGTGAGTACGCGTGTCATAGGTCGGCTTCTCCTCGGCTCAGACATGTGGTTCTGTGGTCGGAGAGTAGGAGAAGTGGATCTGCTCCGACTCTTCTGACATCTTTCAGCTGAACATCACAGCAGGTCTGCAGCTCAATGTAGATGCACTGAACAAAAATATGAACACAACACTTGTTTTGCTCCCATGTTCCACGAGGCTTTTCACACAAAAGGCTTGTTTTCCTAACATTTTGTTCACAAATGCGTCTGCGTTGACCGGTCATCATGTAAACCGCGCTCGGTGTGATTTATTCAGTGTGGCTTTGTGGCACAAAGGCAGTAAAACTGCCTGTGCCAAAGCACACTGACTGTAATCCTAATAATAATATTATTATTATCCAGGAAGTTTGGTGCGCTTCTCCTCACACAGCGTTGCCAACAGCGGCGCGAAAAATACATCCAGACGTGCGGCCTGGTCGGGAATAGTGTGCTATGACTTTTATAAGAGATTCGCCCAGCGGTTTTCCCGAAAATCCCCAAAAACTGAGCAAAATTTCTCCATTCACTTGAATGGGGTTTCGGCGTGAAGAGAGCAAAAAAACCTCTTAACTTTGGGTCCATATTGACTAGCCATACTTTAACGTAGAAAAATGATTCAAAGTTTAAAACGTAGACAAAACGCTGGACATTATTGAGCCAAATGGACATTTTGATAGCTAGCACAGTTTTCATGAACTCACAGATTCATTTTCAGGAAAATGTGGGTCTGTTTCTGACTCTATAATGGGTGTGTATTGCGCAGTGCGTGATGTCACCGCTAGAGTGAAGAGCAGCTTCAAATTCTTGTGAAAAAAATATTTGTCTTTTGCCACTGACTGCACAATTTTCACTCTTCATGCATAATTTCTGGATGGAAAAGTAGCTAATCTTGTCCTTGTCGTAAAAAACTGACTGTGGAATCCCACCGACTTACACATTTGGCACAGTAGCCTTTAATTGAGAGGAAAACCAACTTTCTGCTCCATAGAGACCAATGTTAAATCTTGCTTCAAAAACATCTTCGACAGAACACGGTACCACATTTCTAAATCACCTGTTCAGCCACATTTTTTACACTAGAGACACAATTTTCACATGATCTGTTCTTCAACTCATCCTTCCTCTCATTTATTAATATCGGAGCAATAGGAGCTACGGTTATGGGGGTTTTGAGGATTTGTTTGAGATTTGTTTCCCTGCTTTTTCTCCATGAACAGGCTGCAGGCACACAGGTGATTCTGATTGAGCTGTTGATGTTGATAAACACACAGACTCACAGACACACCCACACACATGACTTAGAGATATACGTGATGCAGCTCAGCCAATCAAATGTGGGTATTCTGACAAGTTTCCTGATTGGAGTGACATGTACACACACCATGACACAAGAGGGCGAGACGAGGAAAGACATCGCAGAACAGGACAATAGTTAGGTAAGCTATAAATGTTAAAACATAGGACAATCTCCAAATGAGAAAGATTGCCAGAGAGATCAGAGTCTTGAACCAAGAATGGTTAGACTCGTATAGGCAAATTTCTCTCACGGACAGGTGTTTGTGGTTGAGCTAATTAGTGAACACCTACGCACATAACTTAGAGATATTCAGGAAAAGATCGTTAGACCTCCTGTCTGCCTGTCTCACTCACTCTCTCTATCTTTGTCTCTCTCTCTGGTTCTCTCTATCATGCAGTCATTCAGGTCTTAGATATTTTTAGAGAACCCCCCTCCCATTTCAAAATAAAAGCTCCAGAGAGTGAATTCTAACTGGAATGCTTGCGATGAAGCCTGTCATTTAATAACCTCTGTGTTTGTGTGTCAAACATTATGAATATGTCTCCTCTCCCCCTCTGTCACCCACCCAGTCCCACCCTTTCAAAATAAAAACCCCTTAGAGTAACCGTATCTTAACATGAAGCTCAGAATGAGGTTCGTACAGAATACAAGATTCAATCCAAGAGTATGAATCTAAAATGCAGAAAAGAGAGAAGCGCTATCTCAATCGAACCTGAACGACACTACCGGTAACATCGGCGTGTATATATATATTGCGACGTCTTCGGGCAGTAGAAGCCACACTGTCAAAATTTCTTTAGGGATTTTTATAATTTAAAACGCTTTGTGTGACTTTTAAACTCACCTACTTTCACCTAAAGTAGCTGCAGTACTCATGTTCGCCAATAGGTGGCAGTAGCGGGTTTTGGTGTGACTGGCGCTGTAATTCTTGTCTAAAATGAGCGAGCTAGACCAGAAAGGACAATCGAGATCACAGAAGCAGATATTCATCTGAGACTGTCTTGTCGTATTCACAGGTGAGAGAAGTACACAAGTGCCATATACATTTATATTAAGTTCGCTCGCCATTGCAGTGCCATGTTTTGATGTTTATAAAGTGTTTAATACTGAAACGTAGGGCGGCTAACTAAGGCTAGCATCATTAGCTAAACAAGGCTATTCGCGCGCTAGCGGTTTAGCGCCATTGTAACGTCAGTAACTTGGCCTGATAATTGTATTGTTCCCATGTAAGGTTATGTACAGATAAATGGTGTGTCCTGTGACAGATATAAGCAGTAGTTTGTTAGGCTGTATATTTCAGGTTGTGTGTTCACAATTCATGTAATTCTTGTCTAAGATAAGCGAGCTAGACCAAAAAGGACAGTCGAGATCGCAGAAGCAGATATTCATCTGAGACTGTCTTGTTGTATTCACAGCACAATAAATCCATCTGGAAAACTGAATGGACATCATCATCATTCAGTGTGTAACATTTGCACAAAACCAACGCAAGATGAACTGTTTGTAAAAACTCTTTCAGAACGTTGACGTAAATTGGCATTACCTATATCGTGGATCCAGCGATCTGAAGACAAACGATGGTGGGACCTGATTTTAAAAGGGAGCACAGTTTGAAGACCACGAGATGACCAGCTTTGTAAAGTCAGGTAGGTCCAAAGTCACCTACCTTCACACCTACATGCACATATAACCACCTGAACCTGTGTAAAGTTAGTATGTGTTTGTATGGAGGCGTGGGTTCAGATCTCACTTCTGACTGCCAGTGATTTTAATTCACTGCCGCTGTTATTCTATAAACTGCCTCTGAACAGCAGATCAACCACGATACTAATTGATTCACAATTTTATGTATATATATATATACAGTATATGATACCTACGTTTTTAAATGTACGTATGTAAACACATCAATGTATAAATAAATACATGAAATAAATAAATAGAGATACAAGGATCTGACTTTTTCCGTCCCTATACCGATAATGAAACCTGGGTTTTGTGTATCGGCCGATACCGAGTACCGATCTGATACCAGTGTTAGATTAATAAGCTGTATGCCTCACTGTGTGGAAGTTCCTAAAATCATTATTTTGTGTCTAAGGCAAAATCAGGCTTGACTTAAACATTGCTTTCCTAACTTTGAAAAACAAAATTAGACGAATAAATACATAGATAAAAATGTACTGAATTGTTAATTATTTAAATATTGGTATCCAATACCAGATCTGCATGTCGTCACCGATAGCTGATTCAGCTATTTGAGTCAGTTTTGGACTGATATCAGAAATATGTTTCGGTATCGATGCATCTGAATAAATAAATAATATTAACGATAATTAATACTATACAAGCGTTGGTGCTCTGTGCAGCAGCGTGGGCGGGGCTTCAGGTCTCTGCAGACAGTTGATGATGTCGTCAGCGGGTCTTTACAGCCCTCTGCTCTCTTCTGCTGCTGGATGCTGGATATATTAACCTTTCTAATGCATTTCCTTGCCATAAAACCTTGAATTGCAGTTTGAAAGGTGCTGAGACATTAAATTAACCTTCTTGCCTTAAGTTCTCAAGCCACTTTAGACTCGTACTAAACCAGCAAAATGTTGCAAAACGTAATGTTCAGGTGTTTTTAATTGAATTATTCTCTTTAGATGACCAACAGACTAAAGACACTATATTTATATCCAAAGACACTATATTTGGACCAACATGTTAAATCAGTTGAGCCAACTTACTGTATATTTTCAGGCTGTTGGGTGCAAATGAGAACTCATCAGTGATTGTCCATGAATTTATACATCAAAATGTATTTTTACACATTAAAATACAAGCATGACATAATTCAAACACAAACATTCAATTCAATTCAATTAAATTCAATTTATTTTTGTTTAGCCCAAAATCATGAAGGCAAATCACTGTCAAAAGCTGAGTGCAAATGAGATCCACGTTTAGAGGTCTGGCGCTATGGGGCGATTTTCAGAATCTCAGAGGTAGCGCACGGATCTCATTTAAAGATGTTGACAGTGGGCTTCATGGGATTCATGGGCTGCTTGGAATCTCTGCAGCGTCTGCTTAGCCTCCCTCTCCTTTCTTCCAAATTCAGCTGTGATCTTCACCTGGGTATGGTAAAGTTCACAGGCTTTTTTGTTCTGGTCTAAGAAGGAAGACTTCTCCTCTTGCCACAGTAGATGTCTATTCTTCAGCTCCAGCTCAGCCTCATCAAGAGCTGCCTTGAGCTTACTGTTGACATCTAATAGTTCGACAATTCTAGCCTGACAGAGGTTCTTAGATATCTCCAACTCAGACTTGGTGGTAGTTTTAGTCTCCAGCAGGTCCTGTGTTTCTTTGAGAGCTGCTGCGATCCTGTTTGTCTCCGCTCTCTGCTCCTCCAGCTGGCCTTCATGGGCTGCCTGCAATCTCTGCAGCGTCTGCTTAGCCTTACGAAGAGCTGCCCTGAGCTTATTTTTGACATCTAACAGTTCATCAAGTCTCCAACAGAGGTTCTCAGATGTCTCCATTGCCTCCTCGGTGGTAGTTTCAGCCTGTTTTTGGTTGTACTGCTCAGTCTCCAGCAGGTCCTGTGTTTCTTCAAGAGCTGCTGCGATCCTGTTTGTCTCCGCTCTCTGTTCATCCATCTGGGCTTGATGTAAAGCCTGGGCTTTTTCCAGAGTCTGCTTGGCTGCTTCCTGCTCTTGTGCTCGAACGAAAGCAATGACCTCCACCTGGGAGTGAAAGTGGTCAGAGTCTTTTGGCTGGTCTGGTGAGAGGGAAGGCTTCTTGATTTGCCATTGTAGACTTAAAGTCTTCAGCTTCTGCTTGGCCTTCTTAAGAGCCTCCTTGTGACGCTCAGTCTCCAGCAGGTCCTGTGTTTCCTTCAGAGCTGCTGCGATCCTGTTTGTCTCCGCTCTCTGTTCGTCCATCTGGGCTTGATGTAAAGCCTGAGCTTTTTCCAGAGTCTGCTTTGCAGCTTCTTGCTCTTGTGCTCGAACGAAAGATATCTCCATCGCCCCCTCGGTGGTAGTTTTTGGCTGAACATGACGCTCGGTCTCCAGCAGGTCCTGTGTTTTTTTCAGAGCTGCTGCGATCCTGTTTGTCTCCGCTCTCTGTTCGTCCATCTGGGCTTGATGGATAGCCTGGGCTTTTTCCAGAGTCTGCATTGCTGCTTCCTCCTCTTGTGCTTGAAAGGATGCGATGAGCTGTACCTGGGATTTCGTGGTTTTGTTTTTTTCATGGAGAACATCTAGAAAATGTTGCAGACAGTCTTCATCAATTTCTAGGAGGACTCTCCCCTCAGTTTTTGTTTGGGTGAGCCTCGCCACGCTATCCAACAGTTCACATCGTACTTGTTCCTCCAGTGAACTTAGGTAAAAATTCATTGGAGGTTCAACCTCTTTGGAATTTAATTCCATCTCCTCCAGCGCTTTTTTGGGGGTTTTTCTGCTCAGTGAGCTTGCCATTGCCATTGTCAAATGTGTTTCTGAACAAATTTGATGTGTGCTTTGAAATACTGTGTGAGTTTTCCAATGCAATTCTCAAATGTGTCTCTGAAGCAACTTGATATCTGTATGAAATGTCTGAGGAAAGGCACAGGCATGTAAACTAAATTAATTCCGGAACTTCCAATGATGTCATCATGACACCATTCTTATCCATGGAGTCCTTGATGGCATCGTTACTATGGATACGAGATTGAATGTTTATCTTTGAATTTATGAATGTAATGATTTCTGATGATCCTTAAAATATGGCAAAGAAATGAAACTATATGTAACCATATATATATATAAAAATATAAATCCTCTTAAAATACTGATATAAATGATTGTGTAATGTTTTCAGTTGATTCAATGTAGTGGGGCAGATAGTAGATTAATCGTGCAAATTATGATACAAGCATGAAATTTGGTGGTTGTTCTCCAGAGGTATCTGGTCAAACCTGCCTGATTGGCCATTCAAAAATCCAAGATGGTGGCTATTTTTCAAGATGGCCACCAATTGGGCCTCCCGAAAATTAGTTTTCTTAATAAAACTTTGTATTTCCCCGATTTGAATGATCTTGGTGTCTATTTGTAGGTAATAAAAGATGCTTTAATAATTACCCACAACTATAACACTAAAATAATGAATGTGCTGATGTAATTGGACATTTATTGGAAAAATTAACGAATATAAGTAAATTAATAATTCAACTCTTTTGTTAAAATAATTTCCTTCAACTATGTTCAAATTGAACATTACAAGAATATATCAAACTGGACAAAACAAAGTGTATGGCACTGGACACTTAATTAATCTAACAATAATACATTTGATATGGAAAAGCAGGAAAATATTCTGTGATTTTTCCAAACAAATTGCTCCAGGTCCCACAATTTTTACTCTTTATACACCATTTTTGGCCAAAAAGCTTGGAAATGTTGTGCTGTCGCACACAGATGTCTATGGAATCCAACAGACTTACACATTTGGCTCAAAGAGCCGCAGAGCGACATGAACGCCAACCAACTGCTCCATTAGACTCCATGTTAAATCTGACCACTCATTTCTCAAAGAAAGCAGACGGTACCGGTAATATCGGCGTGTAGCCTATATATGTATTGCAACGTCTTCGGGCAGTAGAAGCCACACTGTCAAAATTTCTTGCGAAATTTTCTAGTATTATTATTATTATTATCCAGGAAGTTTGGCGCGCTTCTCCTCACACAGCGTTGCCAACAGCGGCGCGAAAAATACATCCAGACGTGCGGCCTGGTCGGGAATAGTATGCTAAGTATTTTTTCGGAGAGATTCGCCCAGCGGTTTTCCCGAAAATCCCCAAAAACGGAGCAAAATTTCTCCATTCACTTGAATGGGGTTTCGGCGTGAAGAGAGCAAAAAAACTCGTAACTTTGCGTCCATATTGACTAGCCATACTTTAACGTAGACAAATTATTCAAAGTTTAAAACGTAGACAAAACGCTGGACATTATTGAGCCAAATGGACATTTTGATAGCTAGCACAGTTTTCATGAAGTCACAGATTAAGTTTCAGGAAAATTTGGGTCTGTTTCTGACTTTATAATGGGTGTGTATTGCGCAGTTTAGAGTGAGTGATGTCACCGCTAGAGTGAAGAGGAGCTTGAAATTATTGTGAAAAAATATTTGTCTTTTGCCACTGACTCCACAATTTTCACTCTTCATGCATAATTTCTGGATGGAAAAGTAGCTAATCTTGTCCTTGTCATAAAAAACTGAAAACTGAATCCCACAGACTTACACATTTGGCACAGTATCCTTTAATTGAGAGGAAAGCCAACTTTCTGCTCCATAGAGACCAATGTTAAATCTGGCTTCAAGAACATTTTCCACAGAACACGGTACCCCATTTCTAAATCGCCTGTTCAGCCACATTTTTTACACTAGAGACACAATTTTCACATGATCTGTTCTTCAACTCAGCCTTCCTCTCATTTATTAATATCGGAGCAATAGGAGCTACGGTTATGGGGGTTTTGAGGATTTGTTTGAGATTTGTTTCCCTGCTTTTTCTCCATGAACAGGCTGCAGGCACACAGGTGATTCTGATTGAGCTGTTGATGTTGATAAACACACAGACTCACAGACACACCCACACACATGACTTAGAGATATACGTGATGCAGCTCAGCCAATCAAATGTGGGTATTCTGACAAGTTTCCTGATTCGAGTGACATGTACACACACCATGACACAAGAGGGCGAGACGAGGAAAGACATCGCAGAGCAGGACAATAGTTAGGTAAGCTGTAAATGTTAAAACATAGGACAATCTCCAAATGAGAAAGATTGCCAGAGACATCAGAGTCTTGAACCAAGAATGGTTAGACTCGTAGAGGCAAATTTATCTCACGGACAGGTGTTTGTGATTCAGCTAATTAGTGAACACATTAGAGATATTCAGGGAAAGATCGTTAGACCTCCTGTCTGTCTGCCTGTCTCACTCACTCACTCTGTCTCTCTCTATCTTTGTGTCTGTCTCTCTCTATCATGCAGTCATTCAGGTCTTAGATATTTTTAGAGAACCCCCCCTCCCATTTAAAAATAAAAGCCCCACAGAATGAATTCTAACTGGAATGCTTGTGATGAAGCCTGTCATTTAATAACCTCTGTGTTTGTGTGTCAAAAATTATGAATATGTCTCCTCTCCCCTTCTCACCCACCCAGTCAAACCCTTTCAAAATAAAAGCCTTATAGAGTAACCGTATCTTAACATGAAGCTCAGAATGAGGTTCGTGCAGAATACAAGATTCAATCCAAGAGTATGAATCTAAAATGCAGAAAAGAGAGAAGCGCTATCTCAATCGAACCTGAACAACACTACCGGTAACATCGACGTGTATATATATTGCGACGTCTTCGGGCAGTAGAAGCCACACTGTCAAAATTTCTTTAGGGATTTTCTAGTTCTATATACTCCCCTCTATTGTTCGGGTGAGAGAGAATGAAGACCAGACGTCCCAGACATTCAAGGGTGGTGAACAGGCGCTGAACCTTTTCATGGGCTCATATGAATTCTCTCCGCACGGAGCAAAGGTGCCATTTTTCTGTGCCATTTTGTCTTGATGAGTGATGGGGGGAATGGCATGTTCCCGAGGTAATGGGATTTATCGAGAAAGGCCAATCTGCTGATCAAATAGCATTTCTTCCCCCTTTTAAATTGATCATTTAGCGGTCCCAACAGCAGACTCCCTACAGGCTAAACAAGAGGGCGAGACTCCAACTTCACGCCATTGAATCTATTACTGGAACCCTCTCAGGAACGTGGGTTATTAATTTCATCGCTAAGGTAAAGAGCTGCAATCGTGAGAGCTGACAACATGATAAAAGAGGCACGGGCACATATGCATCCTATTACCTTGAGTGAGGACGACAAATGACACATACAGCAGATAAAAGCAGGATTACTAATTAGAGGAGAGATCAAACAGGATTGTCTTGTAAAAGGAAAACCGAGAGAAATCCACCAACTTCAGTTTTGATTTGTAGCTGAAGGAAATATGCAAAATGTAAAACAGTCCGTTAAGCGTGGATCAAACACTATTCAAGGTTAAAACACGGCTGAATTTGGTTAAAAAGTGAGAGACTTTAATGTGTCCACATTCAAATGTAATCATTGAAATCATGTTAAAATAACAAAGATATGTGACGTAGATGTCCAAAATCCTTTCACTCCTTTTCCCGACATGCATCTTGGTTTTTTGCGAAGGTGTCGAGAGATTTCTTTCCTGTATCCTGGCTATTCAGCTAGCTAGCTAGCTAATTCCACCAGGCTTTCATGCTACACCGGTTACAGAAAAAGAGCCAAGCAGAGGGCTGGAGGCGAGCTGCAGCGCTGGGGCTGATGGTTAAGTTCAACCGTGTGTGAGTGATTGTATGTTTTATTCATCCATGTATGAGCTGTGTTTGTGTGTTTTCTGTAATCATAATCAGGTGTGTGTGTTCGTGTGTGTGTGTGTGTGTGTGTGTGTGTGTGTTACCCCCTGATGGCATATAACGATAATCCTTTCACTCTATAACCAACAGGCTTGAGGGTTCACTGGTCTCCACCAAGGACAAATGCTAATCAGATATTAGAGCAGATCATACAAGCGTCAAGAATCGGTTTTCACACATTTTACATATTTGTTGGCCTCAAACTTGTAGAAGGTCAGTACATGATGTTGCAGTGACTGTGGTCCATTTTACTTTTATTATATAATGTACAACCGGCATGTGTATAAACTATCTTTTTACATCCAAAGCTGTATCAATCAGATCAATAATAAATGCATATTCATATTCATATTCAGAGGTAGAGGACACTGAAGCTGTGTTTCTAGCTGCTCTACTTTTGGTACCAGGTGCTCTTCTCTATGCCGAGCTTCCTCTTCCTCTGCTCAGTGGAGGCGGGACTCAACGGCAACCAAACAGAGGAACGTCTGCATTTTGTCAATTGTACGTTGCCATTTTTTTGGGAAAATCTTGGCCGAGTGAAGTAAAACTTGTGGTCGCTATTGACGGCGAGTTTGTCTCCACCTCCTAGTATTGGCTAAGCTGGCGGTGGTACCGATGATGGAGTGGGTCTGTTGGTACCAGACACAACGTTTGCTAATGGAAATCTTGGAAACCTTTTCTAACGTTTTAAACTTTAAACTGAAATGAACTGCTTGGAGAGAACGCAGCTTTAATGGCCGATATCAAATAATTTATGAGAATGATAATGATAATATTTCCAAATAATACACAAGTCCAAATAAATTATTAGATAATCAGTGGAACTTTTTGCATTGCATTTTGTGTACTCTGTGAGCCAGAGTGTATCAGTCCATGTCAGGGTTACATATACATATACATATATACATATACATATATATATATATATATATATATATATATATAGCATGTCTTAAAGAACGGAGGGGCCTAATCTCTAAATGTTATAACTGTGTAAACCGAACTAGACTGAAGTTTAATGTGCCATCAGTAATTCTCCTTTTCTATAAAGGTGGAGAATTCATTTTAGAAAGGAAACAAAGGCGAAAACAAGCTGCTAAACACGAGTCATTACAAATACATGTGTTGCATGAAAGTATTTACAACACGTCCTCATGATACATTTCCTTCAAGCATTGTTTCGCTTCATAGGAAATTGGGGCTGTGATTTATTGGAGAGCAGAACCTGTTAAACCGACAACGTATGGGACTGAATTAATAACACAAATCTCCACAGCACCTGCCATCTGTTGGTGTGTGTGTGTGTGTGTGTGTGTGTGTGTGTGTGTGTGTGTGTGTGTGTGCGTGTGTGTGTGTGCGTGTGTGTGTGTGTGTGTGTGTGTGCGTGTGTGTGTGTGCGTGTGTGTGTGTGTGTGTGCGTGTGTGTGTGTGTGTGTGTGTGTGTGTGTGTGTGTGTGTGTGTGTGTGTGTGTGAGGTTACACCCTCACAGACACTTGTTTCTGGAATCACCTCCAGTCGTCTGTCTCACCAGGTCTCACAGAGAGCACTCATCTGCACTATCACCCTTCTCTCTCTCTCTCTCTCTGTATTTTCCTCGACTGTGTGCTCATAAGTAGGCTACCGGATGTGCATGTTCCTCATTTATAAAAACAAACAAAGTGCCATAACAAGGCAGCCTGGTCTCCTAACAAAACCGCATCGGTAATTGTATCTCAAGGGAAACAAATGTTCTCCCCAATTACATCTGTTTTTATTGTAACACGACTATGTGAAGTCTGTGTAAGGAGGAGAAAGTCAGGGCGCATTAATGGAGGCCGCTGTTTGAAACCAAACATTGACTTATTTGATCTCAAATGAGGTCAAAGACGTACTTACTTTAAGCCAAAGTGACGTGTGATCCTGTGATCCTCACGTGATCTCGTGACATCGCGAGAAACCGTGAACTTTCCCAAACCTGTAGCCAAAACCTGACCACAGATGGGAAGCGTGACGCAAACCCCCGACTGGGATGTCAAGGGGAAGGATGCCATCCACCTCCACATGCAGAGGATAAGAGTCGCATCTTATGGGCTCAAACAAGACGTCTCCTGTGAACAACATAATCCAGCCAGAGAATATGTGTCAGCACGATGTAATTGGGGAAATGATTTAGTCATATATAAACATTAGTTCATGGAGAACGATTTGGTTTCTGTAACAGCCCCACTGTCCACCAGTGTTTGCTCTACAGAAAACATATACAAACAAAGAAAATAAAAATGCAGTGAGTTGGTAATCAGTCTGTTTTCTTTTATTCTTTTACTCCCCTTCTCTAATCTGTGTTCAGATGAAACCTCTGCCAACACAACAGGGCCTGGCAATCACAGCCACCAGGAACAGTCTGGGAAATCACTGAGCAGTCAATCAACAGCACCAATCACAGGCAAGGTGAGATTAATCAGGCCGGGAAAATCAATCTGCTCCATGTAAGCTGACGTTGAGGGCTTCGGGGACAGGCAGCGCTGCTAAAGTGAAGCTATTTTAGAGCAAATTAGTTTGGGACTGATTAGCTGCTCTGCTTTACCACACTGCTGCTGCCAGGCACACAGCTCCTGGCAGCCGGCGATGGTTTGAATGCTGCATGTGTGTGTGTGTGTGTGTGTGTGTGTGTGTGTATTTTAGGTAAACGCTCATTTAAAGTTGTCTTCTCTTGAAGTACTTCCACGGAAACAGAATAACAGCGAGGAAACGGACAACAAAGCGGGACAGATGAAGGATTACAAGACACAAAATAGGTGTTTAGACCTTTTGTCTCCGTTCCCACCACACCTACCGGCGTCTAAACAGGAAGGAAGTGGTGAAGAAGTTCGCCTCTTGCTCGATTTGATTGGCTGCCTGGGTCAAGTGTGGTGAAGTCCAGCGTCTCACTCAGACACAACTCAACATGATACGATTAAAGGGTTGTTGCATCTCTTCTTGTATCAGACGCTGATGATGAATACAAACATGAGATGAGCAGTGAAGCAGGCAGAGGTAGGGAAAGTCTGAAAGTGAACGCTTTACTTCTTCATGACACATTTCAGAGGCACTTTGACGCTTTCATCTCGAATATAGTTCCATCCTCATCCTCCTCCTTTCCCGGAGCATCAACAGGTCATTATAGTCTGATAGAGAAGGAGATTGTGGTTCCTCCTGAGATAAATATGAACAGTAAACTGTGTAATCTGAGTACGTTTTGGCTTTTATCTCTGCTTTTTGCAAAACAATCGCTACAATTACAATAATTAAGCTTGTTAATGAGAGTAAATGAGCTCATGCATCACCTCGGTGAAAACAGAGCTTTTTCATTAGCCCTCTTTCTCGCCTGAGAACACATGCCTTCAGCTTTTCTGCTAAAAAGCACTGTTTGTTCGCAGCACCGTCATTAACCTGTTCAACCCGGCTCAACCTGTCGTTCGGTCCATTATAGAGACTCACGCTGTGCAGCCCGCATTGTTCAAAAACAGAGAAATCCATTTCAAATTCTAGTGGAGTCCAAAAAGTGAATACAAGTGTCGGACTAAATTACACGGAAAGATGTCTAAATTGCTGCACAAGACATCGACATGATTAAATATTCATATAGCTTTAATGAAAAATGAACTTCCGTGTTCACAGGAAACATACAGTAACAGTAACTTTGTTATTTTGGGAAAGTCTGGAAACATGGGGAGTTAGAAAGAGAGGTACGACGTGCAACAACAGTCCCAAACCACAGACATTGTGGTTATACAATATGCATCATCACCACTTGATCACCAGGATGCCTATACATGTTGTGTTATGTAATTAAAATGATGAATACCTGACTTGACCTGGTCGACCTCCTCTGCTACATTAAATCCTTTTTAATAAAACGCACCTTCGTCGGTGGGAACAGCAGAAACATCCTCGACACTGAATAGCCTCCGTTCAGATTGTTCAGGCTTAGTGCAGAGCACGGAGCTGCTTCATGCCTTTGTGTCCTTAAGCTGCTCAGAATAAAGAATTCATAATTACTACTAAGGGCCCAGTGAAAGGTTTTCAGTGACCTGAAGCACAATAACCTTTCATGGAGTCACTGCTCAGGCTGAGGCCGAGATGATTAGATAAAACCTGGCACTTCTGCAAAATACAGGGTGCAATAATGGAGGGCCTGTTAAAACTATAATTTGTGAAATTAATGGCAGCTAATGAAGCCGAAGTGGCACTCGCTGAATGAATAATACACACAGCGTTTTAAAGGTTCAGCAAACAGGAACATGTGGAGTTCCCAGGGTGCAACAGCAAGGTCCTCAATTAAGCTTCAGCACTTTAGAATGAAAAGCCAACACAGCTTTTATTGAAGATTCAGTGACATGCCGCTGAAATTCAGGAGGACATGAATTATTTTCTGCATGGACTAAATAACATTGATTCCACATACAATGTTTCACCATGAGGTTAAGATTTAGATTCTCTTTGACGCCACTTCTTACCAAAGTCTGGTTCCAATTCTAAAATATTGAAGTATGAAAAGAAACCAAAACGAAAGGACCGTTTTCAACAGATTGTTTTGCTTTAAACAGCAACGATAAATTATCCAGGCAGCAACCTCCGGCTCTGAAAAGGGAAGCCAACGGAGATGTGCCCTAAAGCTGCATTCTCTCTACTGACCACCAGGGGGCGACTCCTCTGGTTGTATAGAAGTCTATGAGAAAATGACTCTACTTCTCTCTTGATTTATTACCTCAGTAAACATTGTAAACATGAGTTTATGGTCTCAATCTCTAGTTTCAAGTCTTCTTCAATACAGCATGATGTTCATTTAGTACATTATGGTCCATTTAGAGTCAAACTGACCATAAAGCAGGGTATGCTTTAGGGCGGGGCTACACGGTGATTGACAGGTTGCTACCACGGCGTTGTCCCTTGTAGTTCAGTGAAATAAATAATTAGGAAATCCAAAACACAGAATCCCTTTAAAAACTTTGCAGTCACTTTATTGTGATCGTAAAGACGTGATCAGTCTGTCATCATCCGTATATAAGATGAAATGTAAAAACACATTAATCATGTAATGTGTTTTCAACTTGATGTCCTGTCACAACACCTTCACGCAGTGACGAGCTGACAGCAGATGATGCCAAAATGTGCTGATGCAGCACAGAGCGCCGTCACGCTGCTGTTTCTGTAAACAAAGCACTGAAGCTCCATTCAGGTCAACGTTCCCTCTTAACTTCATGCACACTTTTGTTTTAAAGGTAATGAGACGATTTAGCAAAAAAGAATCAAGGCGTGCTGGGTCTTTTTACACGAATCATGACCTTCTCCTGTTTTTGTCAGAGCGTCGCCGTAATGAGGTGGAAAATGACTTTGCATACCAGCCTCCTAATCCCCTCCTGAGCGTCAGGAGGTGGCTGAGCGGAGACGATGTGTATCTCCGACCACTGATCAAACGGACACGAGAGGATTCTTTTTATTTGTCGAAATAGCAGTTGCTAAATGAGCCATTTTTTTACACTAATATACAGTCATTGTCAAATGAGTTGTGATAAACTGGTGCAATTGTAAACAAGTGAAATCCTGCTTTGGAACATTTGCATAAATATCAACAAAAACATTTTTAATTAATGCGTGATTTAAATTCTGTTTCTGATCATTCTTATGGGTAAATATATTCACTGCAGTAAAGTTTTGCAAGGATATATCTCCATTATTGATGTTTTGATACCTTTTCTCCTTCTATATATACTCTCTTATAAATCCCCCAATATGTCTCATTTTCCTAATCTATTGACATTTGATAACATTCATATTGTATTGTGTCATAGATGTGTTCTCCATGAGTGCTCGTTTGCTTTTTAATGTGTGTAAAGCATAAATATTATAAATTCTCAACTGAAAAGAGGCGGCCAGCTCTCTTGTTGTTCTGTAACTCATTCGATGTGAATGAAGCAGAACACAGTAAAGGTCAACAGATGCTTCCTGTCTTTATTACAATGGTTTTAAGCAATAGATTAACATTTTGGGAAATACACTTATTAGCGTTTTTTGCCGAAAATTGCTAAATACAGCATGTAGCTGGAGACAGCAGCACATTAGCTTAGCTTAGCATAAAGAAACAGACTCTGCTCAAAGGTAACAAAATACCTGCAATCAATATTTGTATTTTGATTAATCTTAACCACAATCTTTAGCTGCCTTACCCTAACCATACCTTGTCCATAGAAACAATTATTAAATGAATCTCTGGTTTTCCAGAATTGTCCGATGTTTAAGATATTCTCCTATCTTCTGGCTTTGTTGTGCGTTTATTTTGTCTCTGATCAGCAAGCATTTCTCAGGATATCCTTCAAGGTGCTAAATTTGATATTCCGATCATTAATACAGCAGCAAATAACTATTACCTATGGAAAGATATAATGTAGTAATACCTGAGCAGAGAATGAAGTCACTCACTCCGTGTGTTGAAAGCTCGTCCTCGCCTCTCTGCTCTGCTCTCATACAGCGGGTACAGCCGATAACGTTGTCCCGACCGACAGCGCCCACCCTCCTGTCCCCCCTCGGGTAAACACTGTTAGCTTTGTCAGCACTGTTGCCGTTGTTTGCACTGTTAGCATCGCTAGTTGCAAGCTCAACTGTCGCCATGTTGAGAGCTGTGTGGAAGCAACACCTTGGAACTATGTGGAGAAACCTATTTGTTGTATATGTTTTTATGTTTATTTGAACTTTACCTGGACTCAAACTCAGTTTGTCGTGGTTGCATGGTACAGTTAAATACAGTAAATACTCCATGACCACATTATCTAGCATGAGCTCAAAACAGAAGGAATTAAAACACGCAAAACATCAACATTTCAATGCTGAGTATTCTGACACCAAATGGGACAAAAACAAACAAAGCTGTGATTCATTTATTTCTAACAACAAAGAGCCAGCCAAAGGACGAGCTCTCCTCTCAAACAGATGGATGCTCTTCACACACTGCAGCCAAACACACAGAGGCCGACGGGAGTCCAGCAGCCAGGCCGACACTTGTTGGGATGGTTTTAGGTTCGTGTGAGCGTACGACAGTAAGTGTGTGTGTGTGTCTCTTAATCCACACTGTCACCACAGCCACTAAAAAAAAACATGCAACAGTGAGCCCTTTGCAGTGTATATATAATTGAATAGACTATGAAATATTGAATATAATGAGGAAACCGAGGCAGCGCTCTCTGTGGGCAGTCCGATGCACATTTACATACTGCAAATTCAAGAATTGTAATAACCTGTCATCCATTTGGTTCTCTTTCCCTCTCCTCATTGTTTCCCAGTCGCTGGTTCTTCCCTCTCTTCCGCTCAGCAGCACACCTGGCTGTTTACATTGGCTTCTTGCAGCCGTGTGTGCTGTGAATAATTGTCCAGGTATTTCAATGCTTTTTAAATTGGCTTTGTACCGTGCACAACCTTGGTAACGTTAGTGCTGTAATTTACACGGAGACAAACTGGACATGTTGCAAATCTATTATAGGATCAGACCAGCTAATGAGAGATAGTTATGTTCTTGTACACCTCCGAGACAAGTCGGACATCATGTTGAACGGCTGAAGAACAAGAGGAATGTGATCTGCAAAAAGTTGAACCAGAGGGGGAGACACTTGGTTTAAACACCACAGAAGCCTTCACAGGCCTGGTGGAAGGTGAGGTGGATGAATCGGGAAAAATGGGAAAATGAAAAACCCACAGTTGGTCATCATATGTTAGTGTGACCGTGTTTATTCATCCAAAGTTGACTCACAGATAGTATCGCTGACACTCTGTTGACACCGTCCTCCTGATGCAAGTGCCACCACGACAGCTATTTAATGAGAGAGAACACACTCTTCTCCCCTCATCCTTTTAGCTCCTGCAGTAAAGTATCTCCCAAGCTCTTAACACATTTGCTACCCATCCTGCCTCCTGCTGCTTGAGATCTGTGTGTGTGTGTGTGTGTGTGTGTGTGTGTGTGTGTGTGTGTGTGTGTGTGTGTGTGTGTGACAAAGCGAGGGAGCAGGAGGAACACTGAGTAAAACAGCGAGACAGATGGAAGACAGAGAAAGCGGGATGAGACGGAGAGAGGGGAAACATGACAAGACACAGAGCATACGGAGGACCAGGTGGAGAGAAATCCTGCGTACAGCTCTGCTTCCTCCCGTCGTCGTATTTCACGCCTGCGCTCCTCTTAACACCTCAACAGTTATCAAATCATTAATTAAACGGCATCAGATCTCCGGGGCTCAGCGAGGGAGAGAAGCAGCAGCCACCAAACACAATCTGCCAGCTGCTCCCAACGTGCTCCGGGAGAATGGGGGAAATAAAAACGTGGATCCTGATATTCATGATGATGCTCCTCTTAAAGAGAGTATTTAGTTTGCTTTTAATTCTCATGTGTTTTATTCCTTGTTGTTTTTTAAAGCAATTTCTTAATCCTTTTATAACGCAAGTGTCCTTAAATGATCATCTCATAACAGTATGCTTTAGGGCGGGGCTTACTGTGATTGACAGGTCTCTACCAGAGAGTATACAGCGTCTCTACGTCACTCCTCCGCATTCCAAATATGGTCACTTCTGTTCACCGGTTGCAAAAAAAAGTCAAGATGCCAACAGCCATTAGCTGCTGTAGTGCCTTTGAGCAGCTCCAGTGACGCTGTTCTGCCGCTGGCCGCGACCTCTGAACATCCTGGTGGAGGACGAGTGTCAAAGAGAAGTCCACAGGGAGGAACAAAGTACATCATTATGATCAAAAGTCTTTGCCGGGAACCACTGAATGTTGTACTTGACCTCAGGAGCTCACGTCATCCCCGTCACTCATCTTGATGAGCTGTCTGCCTTGAAATCAGTCCTGAAGCTGAAGCGACACGCGTCACGTAGAAGCACCAGAGGAGCTAAAGGAAGCAGGCGGCGAACACAGACTGTGGTTTTAACAAAGAAAATATGATGCTAGTGCTTTTGATTGTGTAACGTATCCATCTTTTTCTATATATACACATGTATGGGAGCGTGTAAAGCAAAGTTTGAATGAGTAGTTTATAGCAGCATTGTGATTCAGCACTTCTTATAGTTGGCCTTTGTTGGCCGTATTTCATGGTACGAATCTGTTCACTTCCATTTCATAGTCTACTAATGGAGCAGTGCGGGCGGCTGCTCTGACTACTGATTGGTTTGAAGCAGGTGTGAGTGTGTGTGAGTGTGTGTGTGTGTGTGTGTGTGTGTGTGTGTGTGTGTGTGTGTGTGACGAGCTGATGATAGGTAAACTTCACAATCATAGAGTCCTTTGAACAAACAGAAACCAGCTAAATCACGATGAGGCAGGCCGACTCGTCCGCTTGCTTGACAGAAAAACTGTAATTTTTGTTTCTGAAATGTAATCAAAGCTCTTGGATCGGCTTTGATTGTGCTTGAGCAGCCAGAGTGACACAGTCTCTGTTTCCACAGTCATAAACAGAATACTAAATGGCGACGTGGAGCAACTGTACTCTGAAAGTATAAAGGCTCTGAAGAACATTTACGTTTTTCTTTAGAAGCTTCCTTTAGCTGCTTCACTCTTTAGAGACGGTACGATAATACAATAACGTTCTTTGAGCTTTACTCCATTTAAAGATGAATGCCTGTGTGAGCATACTACTACTAAACTACTGCATCTCTATCGCGGTCGTGTCCGCACAGACAGCACTTCTCTTTCTCGAGTTTGCCTTTTGTAATGTCCAGAATGTTTCATTTCATTTCATTATGAATTTCATTTATATTTATTCTAGACAGAAAAAGTTGAGAAGCGTGTGCTCATTCATAAAATAATGATGTTAATCCGCAATTAAAAGCTGGTACTTTAATTTGGAGAACACTGTCCTTCAAATATTTCAGAATAAAAGCCTCGTGTAAACAGACGATGGACTTCTGTCTAAAGGGAAGCAAGATGTCCACTTGTTTTAATGTCATGACATGATCAACAGATAAAGACGTCAAAAGTGTGGGAATGTTGCTGGTTTTGTGTCAATACACAGTGGAAAGAGCACTGTG
Organism: Leptoclinus maculatus; assembly: GCA_032191485.1. Classification (NCBI taxonomy): domain Eukaryota; kingdom Metazoa; phylum Chordata; class Actinopteri; order Perciformes; family Stichaeidae; genus Leptoclinus; species Leptoclinus maculatus. The sequence continues at coordinate 393,015 of JAVDOI010000082.1, read as the reverse complement.
CTGTAAACCATGAGGCGTGCATGCTGTCCTCATACAGCGAAAATGAATAAGCTATAATCCCAAAATCAATTTGTATGTTATCAACGTAATCATGAACCAGGAAGTAAAAAGATCCACAAAAAACCCAAGCAGGGCGGGTGGGACAAACAAAAAATGGTCTTCCTCCAGGAGACCGCTGTTCGTGCCCCGTGTACATCACTGCTGGTCGTTTTCTAAGTCAACCTGCACTTGAAGCTCGCTGGGTAAACGAACAGAAGAAATACAGTTTTCTTATATTCTATATTCCTTTGTATGCAGAGTTTTGTTATCACATTCGCCAGAAGGCATCTTTTCAGGAACACGTCATTGTGTGGTGTGTTCAAGGACACACAAAAATATAGTTATCTTTCAAACAACCATCACAATGTTAGATTCTACCAAACCTAAAGGATTCTTTCATGACTTTCATGCTTGTGCATTAGTTCTCTTCAGAGTGAAGTTTCAGTCCCGGATCCAGAGCTCATTTGAATTTTCAAAGCGGTCTAGTGTCAACTTTATGAAAAATTATATTTTACACTGATAATACAATTTAAACACAGACTGGGTGACTGTTCGCAAACGTTCAATATGTTTTAGAAAAGGCTGCATTAATGCACAGTATGATTTGTATAATGGACCTCTGATGAGCCTCCATCTTTTAGAGTGTGTGAGGACAAGAGGAGGGAAATAATTATTAAAGCTTGGAGGAGATCCAAGGCTTTCTTTTCCCAATTTCCCTTATCAGTACTTGCAAGCGACGAACTGAAAAGCGACAATTGACAAATGTACAAAAGGGGGCAGGAATACATGTGTGGGCCGGACTGAATGCATCCTTTCATCAGCCTGGGCTTCGTCACCACTTCTCTATTAGCGTTAAATGGACACGAAGGACTCAATTCGAGCTGTTTGTTGATGATTTCGTACTTTAATGTTTGGGACCAATTTTCCGTTGTTTGTGTTTGTCTCTTTCTAAGTGTTTCAAGTACATGTTTGGTTTTTGGCAGAACCATTGAGAGATGGAAAAAAAAAAAGTCCTACTACAGGAAAACAAATTCAAGGACATGACTACTATACAACACACACACACACACACACACACACACACACACACACACACACACACACACACACACACACACACACACAGGTATACATGAATGCAGGGCACGCTGACTCATGCACGCAAGCTCAAACTTACAATTCCCTCTTGCACTTATGCAAATACACACAAACACACACATACACACACACACACACACACACACACACACACACACACACACACACACACACACACACACATAAAAGCATTCATTACATGCCTCCAGGTGCAACAGTAAAGAGGAAAACTCAGACGGCTTCGCCTATTTTCATCATGTGAAAACAACTTTAACATCAGAATCAAAATAAATAAACACAGATGACAAATTGCATGATTTAGGGTGCAGAGCTTCCCTGGAACAGTTTGGCCTCTTAAGCAAACCAAAAACCAGTCAACAAAACAATCCGACCCCTCAAAACTCTTGGTGTCGATGTCACAGACGACGGCACTGTAGTAATAATGTGTCACCGTCTCACAAAAATAAAGTTTGTGTTCTGCCCCCGCAGACAAAAAGAAAAAGTAAAGTTATCTGATTTATCGCCCTCTCCCTTCAAACAGACAGAGAGAGAGAGAGAGAGAGAAAAGAGATAGAGCAAGAAATAGTTTCAGCGCAGATGAAAAATTGCCGACATGACGACCTTCAGTGCAACAGTGAGCAGCAACACAATGTGCAACGCTGACATGTATGTGTATGAATTCAAGCCGCAGAACACAAACAGTGAACGAATGAAGAGTTTTGGAAAAAAAGATCTCCCTCGGCTCCCTCGGGGCTAATAAAGGATCATCTTATTTTACAAGTCTAGACTGTTTTAGTGGGAATTGCCTCGTGTTGGAAGTATCGTCCGTAGAGAACGTCTTCCTTCTCTCCGATATAATGTGACTTGATGGCATTCGACTTGTGGAAAGCACCAAGAACAAAAAGTAACCAGATCATGATTTCTGAAAAGAGACATTGCTGTTGAGTTTTGTCTTCAGTACTTTTTGCCGCTTTGAACACCTCAAGCCGAGTGCCATCTAGTGTCATTGTATTGGAGGGAAGGCAGACATCTCTACGGACGATATCTCAAACACTCGGCAACTCAAACCAAAACGATCCAGACTGATGAAAAGCCCTTCAGGTAAGAGGAACAACATGTCATTTTGATTTCTGGGTGAACCGTCCCTCTAAGGGGTTAGGATATGATCACTTTGTTAAGGTTAAGGGACCTTCATCATCATCATGGTTACAATAACAACTTGATTCAAATTAGAGAGCCACTGACTCTCAGTTCACCATGAACTCTAACGTGATCATCTCACTTCATGACTCCAAGCAACAACTCCGATATCTAAAGCTGCACTAATCAGTATGTTTATATTCACAACGGGTCGAAGGATTCCTTGAAAATGAAACGAGCTGCTCGCAGCGACGACCCCGTAGAGAATTATCAGCCGACTCTGCAGGTCTCCTCGCCTCTATGGAACATTTTAACGTCTATTCCAGGTCATTGTTTTGGTTTTTACGACCCGCAACTTTACCGTTGTGGTTCAGACTCAGCTGTAAACCCACTGCTGCCCGCTCAGACTTAAAGCTGTTTCTAACCAGTGGATCTACGTGTTTCAACTGATCCATTACTCTAATATAAATACTACTGTACGTCTGCAAATAAAAGCCAAGTCAAGAGAGAAAGGACAGATATCGATGTCACACATTATTGCTCACTTCCTGTCTGGGTTTGTGGCTTACATCACTATAAACTATACTTTGCACAACTCTAAATACGTCATCATGAAGAAAGTTCATTAGATTTTGACCTTTATTTCACCAGATAAGTCAATTGAGAACCAGTTCTCATTTACAATGACGCCAAAAAGGCAACTACAGGAAGCAAGTCGTTAAAAAACGAATAAAACGTAGAAACATCTCAATCATACAAAAATAACATCACAACAGAGGCTATCGTTTGTAATGAGTTACTGAAGGAGGGTGTGGAGTTTTAGCTTCTTTTGGAGCAGCAAACTGGAACGAGAAGCGGACTTTTGGAACATGTTGATGAGGTTTCTGGAGCGTAAATTGCGGTTACTGTTGGAGAAGATGCGTAGAGAGCAATGATAGTATGATATGGTTCCAGACACACTCTTTACTCTCCACATCGTCCTCAGCCCTCTCTAGTAGATTATGTTCCATCGCCGTTTTAAAACCAGTAATACCTCATTAACCCTGTGAACCTGACGCCACCGAAGCACAAAGAGCTCCATTACCATCCCCGCTCTCGTCGCTAGGCTCTCCATTAACTCGTCATCTCCGTATACTCCGCCGGTTTACCGCAATAAACTGCCGGCAGCAGGCATTTCAAACAGCGGGGGCTGATTAACGTGTGCACGTCTGGACGAGTGATGGAGAAGGATCTCGTTTCGGGAGCTCCACGGCGCCGGGCTCGGAGGGCGGCTTCAGATGCAGAATTAACCGCTGAAAGCTTGAAGTGCGTTAAACGAGAGGAGGCAATCTGAGGTGTTTAATCTGGTGCTTAATTTGAAGAGAACAGCTGAGCATCTCACATGGGATTCATATTTTATATGTGATTGTGATGAAAGGAAAGGAAACAAATCTTAAGTACCTTTTGTCCTTCTGCCAGGAGGTTTGAATACACCAGACTAGAATAACTTCTCATACAGCTTCCTGAATTTGTTGTTTTGCTGAATTAGCGATTTTACTTTTCACAGACTTAATAAAGTCTTCTTTTTTATGACACATCTCGTCAACCAGACCAAAGACTTCATTAGATTAGATCAAATAATCAACTCAATGACAACGTTTAGTCATATAACGAGGAAAAAAGAACGATACAGATTCTTTCCTTTGAGCTTCTCAAATGTGAGGATGCACATTGAAGAAAGAAATCTAAGGTTGTGTTGTCTTTGTGTGGATTAAGCTGTTGCAGGAGAGGGACGTCTGGAATACCCTGCTAAGCCTGCTGTCCCCTCGAGTTGTGGAGATTTGGGGTTAAAGAAATCTCATGATGTCTACGGCTATTTCTTTTGGTGTGATGTTTGCAGATATGTCCAGATGTGCATCAGGCCTCGCTGTATGTTACCTCGCAGTTAAGAAGAAATCACTTTGGCCAGATTAACGCTGCTCTTGTCGGCAGAAGATTGTCTGAGAGGAAACGGATGCTGGCAGTGACGGACAAGAAGGACATTGAGGAAACGACAGAGACATAGCGACAAAGAATCGACCGACAGAGAGCGAACGATTAGCCGGGATGTGGATGGTGAGTGGGTTGGAGAGCAGAGGTTATCTTTGTGTCGGTCATAAATTCGCCCCGCTCCCGATTCTGAGCCGGGGCGGCAGTGATACATGCTGTTTGGAGAAATTGGCAGAGCGACTGCAGAGAGATCTTTTTTTTTTTTTAACCGCCATCGTAAATTTAGTGCGGCAACTCACGGAGAAATGAAATAACAGCCAGAGATGTGGGATATTTATGGAGCTGCTGAATCAGACAACGAGCAAGAAAGGAAAGGAAATCTGTGGGGTGAGATTCACCGAATGATTGCACAGCGAACAGACTCGCTGCAGAGGTCAGAGGTCACCGCGGAGACTGATTTACCGACCGAATGTAACGCTGTTAACAGAGATACAGGTCAGACGGAGCGAGATCAACCTTTAAACCAATTCCACTGGTGTTTGTGGAAACTGATCACATCTGTTTGACGTGTATATTGTAAGATGTTAACGAGAAAATGGCACCGACAAACTGCAGCAGAGTGAAGAGGAAGGAAGTTTGTTATTGTCCTAAAAATGAGCTGGAGTGTGAGAGAATCCAGCTGTTTGAAGGCAGTCTGTGTTTATATATATATATATATATATATATATATATATATATATATATATATATACAGTATATATCAAGCAGACTTTGATTACATCTAGTCTGCCTATCTTTACGCCTGCCTAATGACGACAGCTGTGGCCCGATGAATTATGTTTTCTGGTTTCTCGTCCAGTCTCATGAATGCGATATCTCAGGAACATCTGGAGGGAATTTCTTCATGTTCAAGGACGAACTGATTGGATTTTGGTGGTCAAAGGTCACAGTAACAATTTCACACAAATGTCTAATAGAATAAAATGATTGAAGTGACGACATATTGGACAGACGTGGACGTAAACTGCAACTTGGCTGGTTGGCGGAGACGTACAACCGCGAGCTGGTCATTTCAATTTGTGCAAAAACAAGTAAAAGTAGCACCAGTCTGACATGTTTTAACATTCTGCTCAGAAAAACTAATGCATTAACGTATCATTTTCTACAAAAATGATGACGCAAAAACATCCAAAACATGAATGCAACATGAATGCTGCCGTCGTATGGGAATATTACTATAAGAGATGACTGAGTGGCTGCTTCAGAAATGATTTAGGTAAAGTTAGAGTTAATAAAGGACTCAAGGGCGAAAAATATAAAAAGGGCCCGAGCTGCATGTGGACATGCACAAGCATGCAAAAAGCTTTCTTGCATGTTGGGCAGCCTATAAGGCAGAAACCACTGCAACAAAAAGACAAAGTATTTCCTAACTTCCTCATTATTTCAGCAGCTGATTTTTGCTGTAAGACCCTCATCTGTCTTCAAATCAAAGGGGAATCTAGTTCAATCATATTTAAAACTTTGCAGGAGAAAAGAGAAAAATCTCACACTGAACAAAGCTTGAAACAGCTTTCAAATCATGTGACACTGAATCCACACTAAGACAATCAGGGTGACCCATCTCATCCCATTACTAATGAGGGACACTGTGTGTTGTGACGACCCCTCCCTTCCACTAGGGGTCTGTGTCCTGGTTGATGTCTATTCTGTGTTGCAGGATGTTAATCTGCCGCTGACGAGCCACACCTGAGACTGCTGGAAGTGCCAGCTATAAAGAGGTCTTGTCTCCCTGATGTTGCAGCCTTTGAGCCAGGTCGTAACGGTTGTGTGTGTGCTCTACAGTATGTCCCATGTTGTTCAGAGATCCCTCCGACTCCCCCTGTCGTGGCCCAAAGTTGCGTTTTCTTCCAGCTGAGCGGCTCCTGTCAGTCACCGTCCAGAGGTCGGCGATGCTTCGGGATCGTTGAGGCTCTGAGGCGTCCCGGAGCGAAGACCTGTACCTAATATCACGCTTCACAACCCCGTCAATACAGCCAAACAGCCCAGATCAGCCTAAACACTCCCAGAACACCAAAAGGACCCCCCCCCCCCCTGCCCACCGAGGTCAAAGCCACGAGAAGGAATCGACCGTGACCTGTCTGGAGGGAAATGTAGGAGTCAGTCAGTAAGACAGCCCGTTAGTCATGCAGTCACTTAGTCAAAGTCATCCTTGTAGAGTTGTTGGTTGAGTTGATGTCACAAACTGTTCATGGTTTAGTGATTAGGTGATTCCTCTTCTAGTTGTACCACATTAAAAGACACATTTAGTGATATCTACGTTTTTATTGAGTATACTGGCAGAAAGTTCAGGTCAAACATGATGCAACCAGAATGAGTTTAATATGGAGGGATGTACAGAGTAAGTCCTCCAGATGTATTTGTCCATTTAAACTGTATCTTCCTGTTGCCAACCTATGAGCGTTTATTGATGACAAACCCTCTTGTACGAGGGTCCTAAACCTACAAAGTAAAAAGGTTTTGGTGTCTGTCAACAAACCCCAAAACAACCATAAGAAACAATCAGGAAATAAATGAAATGATGAAATAAAAAGAGTACTCACGAAGCAATGGTTCTTAAAGTAAACGCACAGAGCTGCCAGACGGGTTTTTCATCGATGTTTCTGAACATCATTCATGAGGAGATAGTATCCGAGGTAAGTGTTCGGAGGTCAGCTGTGGCACAAAGAACACAACGTGTCTTCTGGTCAATAATGGACAGAAAGCCTCTTCTGTGACACGAGCAGCACCAGAGCTGCACACACACCTCTCTATGTAGAGGAGCTCGCTTGTTACTGTTCTTGGAGAGAGAGGCATGTGCAATGAATCGTAAATATTAATAAAAGCAGCCCTCCTGCTTCCAAACTGCAAGAGGATGCAGTTTTGTAGGAGGGGAACGCTTCAGGCGTCCCGATAAACAAGGCATGACTGTGCAGAGACCCCTCGTAAACAAGTCAGTCTGTTGCAGGTTAATCATTCATATTCAAGGTGACCAAAGACTGAGCATTAGCATCTCATTTTTCTTTTTTTGTAAAAGACTGCAGGCTGGTCTCATCCAACATTAGTAGTTATTCATGTAGACCGTAAAAGCCCACATGGAGGGAGAGGAGGTGGATGGATCCATCAACCACAGATCCTTCAGCCATGAGACCTCTGTTCGTTCCCGACGAGACGAGAAGTCAACGTTGATGTTCTTGTCACGTTACTTGTGTATTTCCCTCGTTAATTTAAACCAAATATTGAACTGAGTTTCCTCTGAAGACGGAACTTTATTTTGAAAAGACCAGATGCATGTAGCAGAAATACAGAGTGACAAGGAAATGTTCAACTGGTCGACTGATTGAAAGTGTTGAAGTGTTCTGTTTGTTTGACCCATCCACCCTCCATAAGTCATCTTTCTCCCTGTTCGTATGAAAAGTCTGTTGACCCAACCCAATAGCAGAATCACCTTTTCTCAACATTGCCAGTGGATAGACGACCACTTCTGTCTGAAAACATCCCCGCTCACCTCTTAAACTAAGAGTCTTCTCTGTTTTGGCCGACACAGCTTGCAGCAGGTGTTGTGAATATAAAGCGGGAGTGCGAGTGCATCAGTCACTGGCCGGCTTCATTTGGTATGCAAAATAAAAATGAGTTATACAAAACGAGGCCTGGCAGGGGGCTGCGGAGGGGCTCGACTACAGCTGCAAAGCCAAGTGACAAAGTCCAAGCAAAACAGACAATTCACGAAAATAAACACAAAGTCAACACAAAGTCAGTCGTTTCACTTCAAACAAGCCAAAGGATGTAAACACATTAAAGTGAAGCCAGTTGTTTTCTATACAATAAAAGTTGTTTATTTACAAATGAAGTTACATATAATGACATTTCTCCTGCAGAATGAACCTATATTCATGAGGCCTGACTCTCTTAATAACGTCGCGGCCCTTCAGCTGGTTGTTGTGTGACTGTGACTCACAATGTTGCTCTGCGGCTTTTCCAAAACTTTGAGCTAAAAGTAGTTATAAATTGCAGAAATATAAAAAAAAGCTGTCACAATTGTGACTATTTAAAGAAGTTATATGCAAATTATACTTATTTAATAAGCTCCAGTAAAGGGGGAAAAGACTTTGGATCTCAAGAAGTGATGGGCAGCGTGAGAACAGGAAATAGATGCTGAATCTCTGCAAGCATTGTTTCAGGATTGGGGTTTTTTGTACCGTAGTTATTAGGGAATCTGTCACTGCATAAGCACATCAGGCATAACTCCATCAAGAAGCTTCTCATGAACAGTTCGCAGCTACGAAAAGAATCAATTCAAATATAATCCACGTCACCATGAGCCTGGACAGGTGATGGATAGATGCGTCTAAATCCATTGTAACTCACTAGACAAGTTAACATTGACTTATTTGTCCACCCTATTATTTACCAAGAACTTAAACCAAGTATTTCAAATGTTATTTGTATTTCACACAGACCAGTACCTGAACACTGCAGGGCTTGCACAGATCTCACAAACAAAAATAACTTTTGTAAATATATCATACGAAGCGTTGTATGAAGATACGTTACCATCAAATGCATTTATAAACAATTACTTTGTAGACATGCTAGCGGCTCTATGAGGCTTCACATAGGCACAATGTATCCTCTGGGGAACATGAACGTTGTTACCAAATTTCATGGCAATCCGTCCGATAGTTGTTGAGACACTTTGGAGTCCACCGGATGGTTCCAAATGGTTTCCTGCCTCATTCACATGCCGCCCGACTCTCTGCTCCTGAAAAGCCTCTCTGGCGTCTCTGTGAGGCTGCATGGTAAGTCATCATGGCAGATAAAAACAAGCACAGTGACATGATCCAGGAATATTAACCGTGATGATCCTGAATGCAGCATTATCTCTGTGAGATATTTACACAGTATTGTATGTGGAAACCCAATTTGGACGGAGAAATTACTTCTCTCACCTTCGTATTATTATATTGTGTGGTGGTTTTCAAATGATAGATGTCTGTGAAGTGATTGTGCCAGACGTAGTAAAAGGTGACATAGCATGCGTCCTCGCTTCCATGTCCCTTTGTCCTCACGAAGGCTCGAAGTGGTGGGAAAAAGTTTCTCTCTTTAAAGATACAGACTGAAATCTTTCATTTTAATGTCATTTTTTGATTTGTTTCTAGTCTTGTAAATTGTGTTTTAAATATATTAGCTACCACATAAGACTACACTCATATAAATAACAAGTTGAATTTCATTTGATGTCTATTTTGGATTTTGTGGCGTCCGTTATGTTGCAGAGCTCAGCTCATCTCCTCCTCCTCCTCCTCCTCCTCCTCCTCCTCCTCCTCCTCCAGGAGCAGAGCTTCTCCTCTCTGGGAGCCGACACCGACACCACGCTGCTGGAGACCCAGGACGTACTGCTGGACCCGCTGGAGGGAAGGGAGGCAGGGGAGAACCAGAACCAGGACTGAGAGGGTCAGACTGTCAGACCCTCTGCAGTAGAATGAGAGGTTTATTATTCAAGTCCATTTTAAAGGACTTGGGAAAATAACACTCTTGGCGAATGTTTTTTTTTTTATTAAAATATTAGTTTGCTCACTTTAACTGCATATTGTTTATACGCTGTGACTGTGATGTGTTTGTTTCCTGTATTTAATTCAGTGTCACAAAAATGTTTTTTATTCGGCTTTTTGAAAAAAATAAAGATTTTAATTTCAGTTTTGAAAGGAAGAAAACTGACAATAACACTAGATTTTACTTCCTAAAAAGGTCTGAAATATGCACCGATAAAAACCTACAGTTAGTTTCTGAACAGTCGTTTTAATTCCTGTATTCTCTCCCAGTGGGATACTGAGTCACCGTGCTGGGGCTCCTTCAGTGACCACAGCCTGGAGCCTAACGGGACCTGAGACCACTCGTTCTCAAACATCGTTCTGCTGAAGGATTCTGGCAGAGCACAGGGTCTTCAAGTCCTCTTTAATGACTGAAGTACCTTTCACTGGAGCTGTGACAGCAGAGACTCTCTCTCTCTCTCTCTCTCTCTCTCTCTCTCTCTCTCCTCACTCCCTTCCTTCCCTCTCACTCTGCAGAGTGCAGCTGAACAGAAAGTAGCCTCTGCTGTCATTGCCGTGGAGCCGGGCGGATGCTGGTGAGCGCTGCGGACACAGAAGTGCAACATTCAAGCGGGGATCCGGAAAGTGTGAGAGTGTGGAGGAGGAGAGGAGTGAAGAGGAGAGGAGAGGCAGGTTGTCTCCCTCCTTCACCCGGCTGGGCTTTTTTCTGCAGCATCCTCCCGCTTCACCATGGATCTCTGGAGTAAAAGAGTCTGGGGAATTATCACGCAGGTCACCCTGATACTTGTCAGCTCGTACGGGGCAACACAAGGAGGTGAGTACAATGAGGTTGTTGTTATTTTGGGCGACAGTAGAGATGGGGTTGTGGATCTGCTGCTGGTCAGTTTTACATCATCTCAAATGTTTGAAAGTGTTTCTCCAAGTGAAGGAGTAACAGACATCATGCAGGTATTTACCATCTCTTTGTAGAAACTTTAGTTGTGCATGTTGTAAAATCAACTAATGCAAATGAGTCTTTTTGAAAGACACTTTCCTCTCACTCACGCATATTAAACAGTTGCCCTTGAGCAAGGCACTCGTGCCTCACCTGCTCCAGTGGAGCTGCACAGGCTGCGGGAAGTCCACGGTTGAACTTTGAAGTATGACTGCCTGAATATGAAGCGGGGCATATTTCTTATTACTCCTTATTGGATAATAATGATTTCGGTGGTTTGGTGCTGATGTTAAAAATGTAATCAGGGTTGTTCATAGAGATAGAAATGACCAGCAAGAGGAGAAGTACCCGGTTTACTGTGCGATGATTTCTCATCTTTGTCTCTGTCAACTTTCTTCTAATTGTCTTCATGTGGTAGGATGTTTCATAAGCCCTCAGGAAACATGTTTGTTTAAATGCAAAACAAACAAGTTGTGTAGAATCGGAGGTACCATTTCATCGGTAAGTTGCCATTCCCAAAAAGCGCATTAACATAATTTATGGTCCATCGGGGATCCTGATCACTGTGTTGATGGAAATGTCAACAGAGGGATCATTTTACACAGGAGGCATTTCTGCTAACGCGGCCTCATCAAGCGAGTGTCAAAGGGTCAATGTTGATCTGATGCTCTATTAGAATGTATTCTGAGTCAACTAGCCTGGGCAAAGAAGATGTATTAAACATCTGAGGAATGCCCCTGAGGGATTGAGTGTGGGCGGAGTAGGGACAGACAGACGGATGTTAGATATTACCACGTCAGGTTTATATCCCCCTCGGACGGACGACAGCTTGCTGGAGAGGGACGCGCTGACGTTATGGGCAATGAAAGAGTAACATAAAGGAGATTAAGAGCTTCCTTTCCCACGAGGGAAACGGTTTGGACTCCGATCAGAAAACCAAAAGAAGAAAACGCGTCCGTCTCTCTCAAAATCAATACTGCTTGAAACCCTTTCTTGTCCTCTCAGAGAGCAAACATACAGTACATCATCATCCACTTCATAATCTCTGATGCCCAGGCCTCTCTCTCCCCGTTTTATTTGACTTTGTGTTAGTGCTGAAGCACCTGCCATGGGCAAGGTCTGACTCCAGCTATTTGTCAGAGTGAACAAAGGAGGTAAAAACCACCATGAGAGGGCAGATGTTTCTGGGTTTTTTGTTGCAGCAGCGCGGTGACCCTCAGCACTGGAGCAGCAGTGGACTTATTTAGAGAAGGCCGTGGGTGGAGTGGCTGGAGAGAGCGTTCTGTCTCCTGGTGTCAGTCTCTCGTGAGCAGTAAGAAACAGAAAGGTCAAACAGAGAGCACCAAAAAACACCAATGCTGCTAAACATGCTGCAACATAGCAACCAGATTCTTTGGAGGATATGTAACTCCTAGGGAGTATTCAGTTTAATAACCTACATTTTGCAAAATCCGCACCTTAAAAATGACCCTTCGCTAAGTCCCGCCCCTCGTAAACAGACTCGTACCGGCTTTGACCAGGATACGTCAACTTTCCGGCTCTGCTCTGTAGACTCTCATACTACAGTTTCAGATGTTCTTCAGAAGTTTATTTTAAAACACCGTATGCATGTCAAGTGTTGCTGGCTTTCGTAGGAAAAACGCACGAAAAAGGATGAACTTTTCCTAAGATATCATACAAACCGTTGTATTACGTTGTTACCAGAGGTAAGAAGGAGATATATGTTTCTAAAACGTTGTGTTTCTACTTAAAAACCTGTGGAGCAAACATCAGCAGAGTATGTTTTACATCACTAACTAGCGGTAGCACTGCTATGCTATGCAGCTGCTTTAGCTTTTTAATGATTGTAACAGAGAATAAAGACCGACAGCTTCACAGGAACACTGTGTGTCCTTCATTTCATTGTCTTCTGTCTCGATGTGGTTCACTTTGATACTGTGATCTGAAGACTCTCTTTATCTTTTTAACCTGTTTTCACAGCGGGATCAGTTTGACATCCTGGATATTTCCTTCAAACGCACATCATATCCCTTCTGCTTGATTCTCTCTGAAATCACCTTTTTGTTTTTCCCAAAAAATGAGAAATGATTTCTTCAGGGAGTGAAGTTTGTGACAGTGTGGACTCCACGGTGATGTGGCTCTGCTAAGGAGCAGCTGGGGGGGGGGGCGGGGCTTAGCAAGCGGTCAATTTATTTTATTACCCATGAAGGAAGTTTTGGAGGTAAAAAACTAAATGAAAATAAATTTCGTAATTATCTCTGAATAAAAAAATGAGCCTTTGCTGATAACCTCGTTATGAATCAAGGAATCACATTAGAGACGACTACACCAGATAATTAGAGCCCGCATTCAACAGACATTTGGCGAGGAGGCCATTTATCATGAAGCAAAGTCATGCGAGATGGATAGTGCAGGTGTGGAGAGGGGCTGGGGGATTGGGTGCATCCGGCAATTTCGAATTTGTGTTTCAAGCCAGAACTTTCAGCGCTTTGCAAAAGCAATTGAAAAGAGATGAATGTTGATCCACAACACTTACTGTGAAGCAGAAAAGCCGTACATATCCTCTACCTTCAGAAAATGTTCCTCTGCAACAGCCACAGACTTAGAGAGCGGCAGTCAGAGAGCAAAGAGGCTAATTGGATGTGGATGGGAATGTCTGTAACCTCTCACTGCACATCTGAAGTAAAAACAGTTACTGCAACTTATTTATTGAAACCTTTTCCTGCAGACATGCGTTGCCTAGCAATATGACACAGAACTAAAAGAAGCAGTTCGATTTCTTCATTCATCAGCAACAGCAGAGCTATTGTAAAAAGCAGGTCTCTGAGTTAAATGCATGACATAAACAGTGCTGACGTCACACTTTGGTTTGTGGTCAGTGGTTCTGAAGCCTTGGCTACGGCCGTCGCCATGTTTGCTTTTTGCAACCAGGGAAGGGAAGTGACCATATCTGGACTGAGGAGGAGTGACGTAGAGACGCCTGATACGTCTCTGGTTGCAACCTGTCAATCACAGTAAGCCCGCCCTAAAGCATCCCCTGCTTTATGGTCTGTTTGACTCTAAATGGACCATCATTTACTAGATGAACATCATGCTGTATTGAAGAAGACTTGAAACTAGAGATTGAGACCATTAACTCATGTTTACAATGTTTACTGAGGTAATAAATCAAGAGAGAAGTAGAGTCATTTTCTCATAGACTTCTATAGAACCAGAGGAGTCGCCCCCTGGTGGACATTAGAGAGAATGCAGGTTTAGGGCACATCTGCGTTGGCTTCACTTGATAAAAATGGCGGTTGCCGCCTGGTTCTCGCTGTTGATACTACGCCAGTTGCTCTGAGCTTGTAATAATGACTTTAATAGGTTTACATGGGAGTTAGTTGAAAGCGCGGTGCGTTGGTATCAGAAGCCGAGGGGCACTTACCATGCGCGGTATTTGATGAGTTGGGAGTGAGAGTTAGGTTTTGCACCTACTCTTCAAAGGTGTAAAGTTTTCCATGTAAAATTGGCCCACAATTCCAGGTGACCACTTATCTCCTCCAATTATCTGCACAATGCTCACCTCAAATCCATGAGCAATAAGGAGAAGCACTCCTCACTGCTGACATACAGAGAGAGTTTTCTGATGAGGACAGGCTGCTGTGTCTGATAGAGGAAATTCACACATGACACACAAAAAAAGAGCGAGAAACTTTTCGTTCTGTCTCTCCAGTGTGGCTGCACGAGTCCTCCGTGGCATTTCTTTTTAATCTCGTGTCTCAGCTGATTTGGAGTCAGTGGAGTGTCTGTTCTAATCGCAGCCCTAATGTCAGATAACACCGCTGCACTCCGAACCTGTGTGTCAGCGCACATGTATCCGTGCGCTCCAGGTCTGTGCATGTTTGTGTGTGCATCCGGAGATAAGAAGCAAATGGCCACGTGTGAACACGATGAAAGGAGTGAGAGGGAATACTAAGCAGTGCTGCCGTCGTGTGTGTGTGTGTGCGCGCACGTGTACGTGTTGTGTTCAGATAAGGAATGACTTACCACTCACAGTCACCAGTCTGCAAGGAGAGAAGTTCTCAAGTTTAAACTAAAGTGTCAGTTGGTGCAGAGGAAGCGCTGTCCCAAAGCTGTTTGCTGATGACGGATGCTGAGCTGTAGATATTGGTGTGTTTGGTAATTCAGCACGAGACTAAATGATAGTTAAAAGTATTGTTTCCTTTATTTTTGCTGCCCAGCTGCCAGGAATTTTGTTTTTGGTATTGAACGTTTCTTCAAACCACAGATGTGTTGAATGTGGAAGTTTTTGCAGGTGACGTAGTACAACGAGCGACTGTTATTGAAAGTGGCTCAAACACTGTTTTGTGTCCCCCGTCAAAATCAAAAGTGAACGTTGACTTAATGCTTGTTACGTAATGTTGTTACCCCTGTTATGTAATATTACGTTTCGTAACATAACGTAAGGGCAGTTGTAGGACACTCTTCTACATTAATCTTAAACCATGAGATTTTATTGTAGAGTCCATGTCTGGCAGCTAAAACCTCAAGGTCAAGGTGCACATCGATCCCATGCATGCAAACTACAAATGATGCATTGATGAACTTTCATGACCGTCGTAATTTTGGGGCCTGGTCAAGAGCACTAGACAGAAAACACAGAGGGAGCTCATAACTTATTTGCGAGAGTAGAGTAGAGAAATCCAGACTCCAGCTCATTTCAGACGGAGACTATGAGGGAATATTGGATAATAAAAGTGCTTTTAGGGCCAATCATCTTGACTCTTTCCCTCTCTGATGGTGTCTGTCTCCACACAGAACTATCAGGGCTTTTAGTCTGACTCCCTTCAGAAGATGGTATTTGCTGCTATCCATACCGGTTATTCCACCCCAAAAAGAAATCCATCCCCGTCATCGTGAGGTTTAATTTGTTTTGGTTAATGCCTGCTGTGCTTGATTTGAGTTGAGTGTTTTCATGTTCTGCTCTGCTTCCTGACAATCAGCCCACACAGAAAGAAATGGAGGTCTCAGCTGGATAAATGCCAACATTTTTAAAAATCCAATATTTCATCTTGCAAACTTTATTATGACATCCGTGTCTTCTTCTTTAGGGCTGCAGGTTCATTTCAAAGTTCGGCTTGACATCGCTGAATTTGTGTTTTAAAAATGTTGCCTGCATTGTGCAATAATGAAACATGAACTAAATAGAGAAAGAAGTGGCAGGATGTTGCCTCCTGCTGTAAATGTGATTTCCCTTCTGGTTTAATAATCCAGGTGATAATCAATGATGATGCCAACTCAGTCACCAGAAAAAAAATGTTCATTGTATGTTTCTGCAAACCACGGGATACGTTTAATATGGACGTTTCTTAACAAAAAATATCTTTCATAAATATGTTTTATATCAGCCTCATATCAACCTTGCAGAAACGCACAATTTCACATGTTAACATTGTGAAACGATTGGTCAAGTTTAGGCAACTACACTGCTTGGTTAAGGTTAGAACTTTTGGTGCATCCATCTGTAACCATAACACTGACCAGATTTTTCCAGTTGCTATAGAAAGTCGAAATTATGAGATACTTTAACACAACAGTCATAGAAGCAGCTATGACATATGAATGGATTGTGAGTACATTGAAGACTTCTTTAAAACGTGGCTTTACAACACATGAAATACAGATGATGTTTCACATGGATTGTACTGAGCAAACGCACCCTTGAAGCTCTGGAGTATAAAGAATGAAACCAATGTGGCTGAGGTGGCGACCAATAACTATGGAAGCCCATTTACGCCAGCAACAAAAAATAAAATAAGATCACCAAAAAAAATAATAATAATTAATTCACAAAAAAAAAAAAATATATATATATATATATATATTTTTTTTTTTAACTTTTTCTCTGTCAGCAAAAAAGAAAAAAAAAAAAATGTTTCCAGTTGCTGTTTATTGGTCGCCACCTCAGCCACATTGGTTTCATTCTTTATACTCCAGAGCTGCTTCTTGCTTAACATTCTATTCAAGGGTGCGTTTGCTCAGTACAATCCATGTGAAACATCATCTGTATTTCATGTGTTGTAAAGCCACGTTTTAAAGAAGTCTTCAATGTACTCACAATGTTGTGTTTAAGTATCTCATAATTTCGACTTTCTATAGCAACTGGAAAAATCTGGTCAGTGTTATGGTTACAGATGGATGCACCAAAAGTTTTTTTTTTTTTTTTGCTGGTGGAAAAAAAGTAAAATAAAAAAAAAAGTTACTATTTTTTTTTTTTTTTTTTTTTTGTGATCTTATTTTTTTTTGTGATCTTATATTTTTTTAGTGATCTTTTTTTTTTTTTTTTCTTGCGGGAATGGGCTTCCATACATAAAGGCCAGAAAATCTGTGCAGGTTAAAATAGAAGCGCTCCGCCAACATGTATAATTCTCAATTATCCATCAGTTATACGTCCGGGTCCGGATAGGACAGCGTCTGGGTCCGGATCCGGACCGCGGTCCGCCAGTTAGAAACCCCTGCTCTAGACGCTCACAAAGCATTTAACCGCATTGAATTTGAATACTTATTCACGGCTCTTGGGAAATTTGGCTTTCAGCCCGCGGCTTTATCTCTTAGATAAAAGCCCTTTTCTCTGCTCAACAAGCAGCAGTTCACACTAATGACATAATTTCACAATACTAATCTTTCTTTAAAGTGTTGAACAAACACAGAAACGAGTTTGGGTAAAATTACCCAGCTTTGTAAGGCATTTTTAGAAAAGTGCAAGTTATAGGAGGGTCTTGCATTACCAAACTTTCTTCATTATCACTGTGCTGCTAATATCCATAAAATGGCATTTTGGATGTCCCTCGCCTCCCTGTTATGTGCTTCACTGCCGCTGAGTAGAAAATATCAAACAATCAAACAATCCCTTAGGATCAGGTTGCAGATTATGGTACATTTTAGTTTTAAACTAACTATCTTTCTTTCACGACTGTCCCATTAGACTCTGTATTCCACCTCTGGCTTCAGAAGGTACTGAAATGCATTGCCGAACTTTTTCCACAAAGGGGTATTTGCATACTTTGAACATCTTGTTACAGAGTATGACATCCCGAGAAACTATTTTTTTGTCCAGAAAACACCCACCTGGTGGTTTGATGGAGGATAATGGCTTTAACCACTATGAGGATGTCTCAAGGTTATATAACATGATTCAAAAGTATCTCTAGCCCATCTCTTAATAATCTGAAACGTGCCTGGGAAGAGGAATTTGGGATGGAATTAACTGACTGGTGGTCTGCAACTGAGAGAGTACACAAATCCTAAATCTGTGTGAGACATGGTCTTCAATTTAAAGTGTTCCAGAGTCTGCATCTCTCGCAAACTCGCCAGGTTTTATCCGGAGGCGGATCCCACCTGCCAGAGGTGTCATGGTGACAGTTGATTGCCATATTTTGGTCCTCTATTTTTGAAACCCCAAACATAATGATGGTCTTTGCAGTTGGCCCGGAGGGAATGTCTCTTTCAAATAGCAAATCACTCTCTCTAGCAGTTGCTCTCCTCGCGGCCCGCCGTCTAATCCGTCTTAAGTCGAAGGACAGGACTCCACCATCACACGCCCATTGGGTCAAAGATGTAACGACGCACTTAAAACTAGAAGAACTGAACAATCGTGGCCAAGGCTCTATTGAAAAAATACCTCAAGACGTGGCAGCATGTCCTGGAGTATTTCAACAAACTCACCATCCCCATCTCCCTTCTGTTTCTATTATTTAGTTATTTATCATAATTCTTTATAAGCATTGTATTTATATATATATATATCTACTATAATATCTGCATTTATTATTTCTTAATGAGTTGGATTTCTTGAGAGGAACCTAAACCTGTGAATTTAGTCTAATTAGTGTGAATATGTTGTGCGTTTCCCTGCAAAAACTGTTCTATATGATTCATGAGACGCTGGAGTTTCTCACGGCGAGAGGAGGAAGCTGAGGAGAAGCACTCTCTCATATTTCCTCTTTAGTGTCATTTATGAAAATGTGTGTTCAGAGAAGGGGAGCCATCGAGGCAATCCGATGAAGTCAAGGCTGCGTTATGGCCGTCAGTCAGCGATCTAGATTTATTAACCCAGGGACACGAAGTTGAGTGATAAAGCTGAGGCCTGCAGTCCATCCATCCGAGTTTGTGACCCATTGATATTTGCTGAAGGCCATTCTCACTGGAGCTCTGGCTCCCTAAACACACACTCATTCATCACATGGCCGTGCCATCGCCTCAGATGACTTTTAGTTGGTCCGAGAGGCTGTGAAACTCTGCTATGATGCTCTGTCCCTCGGCATCGCAGTGGGTTCTGGTTTGGACTGAATAAAAGTAACATAGGTGAGTGTGGTTTAGTAGAGGAGCTGCTTTAAGGACTCAAACCCTCGTGGTGGAAAGCATCTTCCCTAATGAAGAAGAGCAAGGCATTAGAATCCCTACAAAGTTACAGGAAGGCTGAGATAAGACCTGACCTCTGACCTCAGAATGAAAGATGCAAAAAAAAGTGAAATGATTATTATCCAAGTAACTAACATTATTAGTTATGGATCAATACATTTGACCGTGAATCCACCTCTTTTGGAGAAAGATAATGATGATGTTGTTGAAATGATGACAATGATGGAAAGGAAGAAGACATGAAGGAGATGATGATGATGATGATGATGATGATGATGATGATGATGATAATGATTATGATGATGATGATGATGATGAAGAAGTAGCAGATGGGGTAGATCATGAAGAGGAATATGATTATTATGGTGATCATAAAAAAGGTAAAGCTGAAGAAGAAAAAAAAGAATAATAATCATAAGATGATGATGATGATGATGATGATGATGATGATGATGATGATGATGATGATGATGATGATGATGATGAAAGATTGGAAGATATGAGAGAATATATGAAGAATGCTATTATGAAGAGAAGAGAGGAAGAAGAACAAGGATATAGTATGGAGAGAGGTATAAACAAAATGATGAAGACAAAAAGAATACGATGATGGTGATAAGAAAGAAGATAATGTTGTGATTAGAGATGTACCATTTAATACCATTTATTTCCTTATCGATACCGAAACCTTTGTATCAGTCGACACCAAGTACCAACCTGCATTCTCTCTAGTGTCCACCAGGGGGCGACTCCTCTGGTTGTATAGAAGTCTATGAGAAAATGACTCTACTTCTCTCTTGATTTATTACCTCAGTAAACATTGTAAACATGAGTTTATGGTCTAAATCTCTAGTTTCAAGTCTTCTTCACTACAGCATGATGTTCATTTAGTAAGTTATGGTCCATTTAGAGTCAAACAGACTCCTGTGGTCAGTGTTGCTCAGACGATACTGTTGTTTATCTGGTCGACTTGTCACTCAGAGCCAATATGTTGCTTACAGAAGTCAGTAAACTAATACATTATTTGGTAGAATCTATTTCTGAGGCCCATGGAGGAGTCCTGGGCATGGTTTAACAAAACATGTACTTACTGGAGCTGCCTCCATATTCCTTTAGACTGCAAACCGCCATCTGTTCCCTCTCACACTGCAGGCTACCACCCGGGATAATTAGATCAGCTGCAGTGTATTGGTAAATGTGAGTGCAGGCGAAATGTTATTGGTATTAGAGACTGTGGCTGACATTGAACACAGCGGGACAAAGCTGAGTAGAAGCCACGGCTTCAAGATGCAACAGAGAAGAGGTATCTGGCGAGCAATTTAATGACTCGGTTAATGAGATGGAAGAGATGGCACAGAACGAGGAGGGCACACCTGCAGTTGCTCCAGCATTTCTGAAAACTTCCCATCATCAACTCATTCGTATGGTGTTTCAGGTCAGTTGCAGAACAGCAGCCCTGCAGCTGGCAGGGATTCAATGACAGAGCTACAGGTCACAAGAACACTCTGGTGTATTTTGTGTCGTGTTATCACGACTCGTATCATTTAAATCGTGTTTCTGTTATGATTCTCAGTCATCTCTTTTGTGCAGAAATGTGCAAAACTGTCCATGGTATGTGCAAAGGTTCACAGTTCGAACTAGAAAAAAAGAACATGCATTGCACGGAGGTAGAGTTCCGAAGATTTGTGCCAATGTAACACATATAGACAGACGTTTATTTACCTCTTGAAAGCGCTTGACACATTACAAGCCACCACCCAGGAAACAATTTAACCTTAAGGTTAAGGTTTAGGCAACACAATCACTTATGAGAAAAAATATATGGTTTGTCTTAAAATGAGTATGTAGTATGGATGAAGATGTTTTCGTGGCGTAAAGTTTTGGGGAGGGGTTCAAAAAATTTGTGTCCGGGGTGAGAGAGGCCGGACACAATCTTTCCCGCCTGCCTCGAGGGCGTACAGGTCCTGCAGGGATGCCCTTGTTTTCGTCAGTGGCAGCAGCGTACCAGATGGTGATGGAGGAGCTTAGGATGGACTCGATTATGGCGGCGAAGAAGCGCACCATCCTTATTTCTGGCAGGTCGAACTTCTTCAACTGCCGCAGGAAGTTCATCCTCTGTTGTGCTTTTTTGATGAGAGAGCTGATGTTGGCTTGAGGTGTGAAGGAGTCCACATTGACTGGGCAGCCATCTCCATAACATTAATAATATAAATGAATTAATTATGAAAAATATCACTGCTTCACAGCGGGAAATGTTTGTGAAATATGCATAAAGCAATAAGCTGAGCTAATGCAAACCACAGCACAAACTACAGCATGAATATTGCATATCTTATACAGTAATTATGATATCAGGCTGTTTCTTGAAGTCATCATTTCTAACATTCAACATAAACCATATGGCCATTGGTTTGGTTTCTTCCATGCTTGATACTGTACACCCAAAACAATTGCTAGCATATACTGTCATGGATTGTACCAGTTGTACTTTGTTTAAAGGTTGCATATCAGTGATGCAGGTCACATTTCTTTAAGAATATGTCCCCATGTTGGCACATGTTGGACTTCAAAAATGAGCATCTCGGGGTATAAATTAGAGGCAGCGCGGTGACGTTTAGGAGTCTGGCTTCAGTTCCTCGTGTCAGCAGGCCTCTTCTGAAATGTGTGACCAGCTCCAAGAGTGCTGATCAGTAGCTCAGTCTACCTGTGAAACAATGCTTCGGCAAATCAATAGAGTAACGAAGGAGACATTGATTATCAGTGCAGAACTCTTCAACAAGTCATTATGTTTCAATGTTTCCTTGGGGCAGGGGATGTAAAACAAAACCGTAATGAAGTATGACTGCAGTGCCACTGAAATGATCACTGACCTGCACCACACACACACACACACACACACACACACCCTCTGTCTCTGACGTTTATGTATTATTCAGGCTACTGCAGTGCCGGTGAAGGCTAAATGAGCGCACATGGTGTGCATTGTACAACAGCATGGGTAAAGAGCTGCCACTGTACTTGAATATTGAGTAGAAGTGTTTTTGAAAGGTTTTCGCCTCCATGTGCCTTTTTCAACTCGTTGTTCTGAAATGTGTTATTCTACTGATGGAGTGAACATAGTTCTTTTTCCTATGATTCAGCTGAATGGAAGAGCCTGAAGCTATTCGTCTGTCTTTGCCCAAATAGTATGGAATGAGAAAAAGTCCCCTACTGTGACAAAAAATAATCATGTTTTTTATAATTATCTAATAGCTACCAGCGATTTGAAAACATATGCTGTTGGATTTAGTGTTTTAATGAGTCTAATGTTTTTTTAAATAATGAATATTGAATATAGTGACAAAAAAATAAGCTCTTCAGCCAATGCACAAATTACTTTGCTGCTGTTTTGTTCCTTTTATTCACACATCACTCCCCTTGAAATGCCTTGTGCAAGGGCACAATGTCAATAAAAATAAATTTACCGCCAGCTTAGCGATTAATGGTAACTTTTTCTTCACAAGCCAGATACTGAAACCTTTTCAACATCGCAGATGTGGGTGTTTGTGTAGATGAGATGAAAGTTAAACCTGGCACATTCAGAGTGCTGCTCCTCTGATGATCAAAAGAGAAGAATGGTCTGTAAAGTAGAGTATGTGCTGATGTAAAAACAGCAGGGAATAGTGTTTCTGAAGCAGCTGTAAGTACAGTGCAAATCTATTAAAGTGATCACAATCAGTGAACGATCTTAAAGTAATTAAACAGACAGCTCCGCTATTTCCTGAATTTTATTGACTGTTTCAAAATACGTTGCAGCTGTTTAAAATGCAACTTCAGCTGCTTCGAGGGCGGCTTCCACCACAGGGGCTTTCCCCGGTGCACATTCGTTTTCAGCCTCCATCCCTACCGGCCATGGCTGTTTCTCCATGTTTCAGTAGACAACACAAAGTCGCCTGAGGAACACCAAGCACGCCGCTACATCTTGTTCTACAGAGAAAATGACTTATTTTTTCATGAATCGAAAAATGTTTTTCATATGTTGTCATGTATGAAAACACCGACAATGAGCACTGAAAGTGAACTTCTTGATTACTATGAGACAATAATTTAAACAGCATTTGTATCGGAATGACTCTGTCCCAAGCTTTTCGATCCACATAAGCGGTTTATCCCTGTAACCTTGGTCACCATAAGCAGTTTGCACTGTACAATCTAAATTAAACGATTGTAATCGTGCTTGCATAAAGAGAGCCACAAACTTTAGTGAATCTATAAACTAGTGAGAAGGTTGAACAACAATCCTTTCCTACGGTGTTACTTATGTTTCCAATGCCCTTGTCCTAAATTAGATGTGGGGCAGTGAGTCACTTAGGACATGCATCAGTGAACACAAGAGCAGAACCAACAGGAAAGACTTGTGACTTCGCTGTTGCTCATGATTTCCTGATACTTTTACAGCCTTAAAATTCTCCACCATACAGAAGGTCAGGACCTCCCACCAGGGGAGGAGACAAACAGCCAGGTGCATTTTGAATGTGTACAGTAGCACATATCCAGTGGGACGTAACCGTTTTTTTATTTGACATTTATTTAACCAGCCTGCCAAGAAGGCAGCAAATTTAAACGTCAACTGCACGTCGATTTCATACATACAATAAAACAACAAAAAAACAATACTTTGCAGAGTGAAAGTCCACACGTCAACAGAAGAGGTGCAGAGAGTGTAAAAGACATACATATAAAAAGGCATCAAGACATTGTTTGGCCTTGTTGCAACATTGTTACACTTTGTGGTAACAACCTCTGATGTCTGGTTAGAGAGTTGAGAGACCCAAGGTCGAGTCTACCCTGAAAACAGAATACCATTTCAGACTCAACTGCACTAATGGCACCTTTAAAACCAGCCAATTATTGGACCTATTGGACCAATGCTGCTCCTGTGATTGCAAGTGAAGACCGATCAGATTGTCCGATGTGCGGTAATGAGTCCTGTAGCCTGAGTTTGAAATATATCTCAAGTAAGTCCAAAGAAGAGGGACAAGCAAATCTGGAAATCCCCATGGTCTATCTTGTTGAGACAGAACTAGGCCTGTTACCAGACATGTAGGTCTATGTAATGCTTAAAAGTTTGATTTTTGACTAACCAAATGCCCAAAACTTCCTTGTGTGAGCAATTTTAGTACCATCCCCAATACAGGACTGCATCATCAGCATACACATGTTACATTGAGTGTTTCATGTGGTCACAAATATCATTAACGTATAATAGAAAGAGTAGAGGCCCCAAAATAGACCCTTGTGGAACTCCCTTTTTAAATTCAACAAGATCAGAAACAACCTGACAAATGCAGCCTCTTAAATAACCCAAACAAGTTGTTCCTATTAGAACACAGGCATCGTTACAATATAATGCAAAACCTCTGCAATGAATACTGTTATTGTGTCAGAAGGGTGTCAGGCATGGCAACAGCAATGACTACATAATGCAGTCCAACACAAAGTGAAATATATGGACATAATTCAACTTTTAAATCAGCAACACAACATTATATGCCTCATTAATGTGACGCTTCAGCATTTGTACTGTGAGTGTTTGTGTGAATGTATCCACACCGTGTGCAGTATATATATACTGTATATTTTACACAAACAGTAGATTGAGCTACTGACTGACATGTTCTGACTGGATAAGCTTCTGATGGCTCGAGTCACAAACTGTCAGACGTTGTTTTTCAGCCTCCGGGCCGAGGGTGTGCCGATCCTCACAGCTCAGTAGCTGTTTGACAGACAGGCTCCTTTGCTCCAGCCAGAGAGACGTGCTGGGAGGAAGTCAGACAGGTCAGAGTAGAAAAAAAAGTGCAGCTGATGAAGTACAGCTCGAAAAATTCACACCTAGTCAAATTAGTGCCCCGTCCTTGTCAGCCAAGTGATGTCTCAAAAAAACGAATTTAAAGTGGTGCAGAAAACTTCTTAGTATCAGGTTGTAATCATAGACTGTAAGGAGTGGACGTAGTCATCGTGTGGTCCCTCATTGGTTTCTTGACGTTTTGAAGCCTCGAGGTCGGCGTTTTGCTCATTGCATCTTGGGTTACGTAAACGGAAGTGACCATATTTGGACGGCAGAGAAGTGACGCGGCGACGCCGTATACATCTCTGGTAGCAACTTGTCAATCACAAGGTAGCCCTAAAGCATACATGAACATCATGCTGTATTGAAGAAGACTTGAAACTAGAGATTGAGACCATAAACTCATGTTTACAATGTGACCTTTGACCACCAAAATCTAATCAGTTCATCCTTAAATCCAAGTGGACGTGCCAAATCTGAAGACATTCCCTCCAGTGCGTACATACAGGACACATAATGCCTCAGGCCACGGCCTACACATTTAAATTTGACTGAACACAACATGTGACAGCACAAGATGTACGTATTCTCCTGGGATTAGTCTTAACGAGTGGGAGGAATCATTCACTGCTTCATTATATCAGTTCTTGTCTTTCAACCCGTTATTGTGCTTTATGACGTTAATTAAATATCCTAAAATCTTTAAGATTTATTACTATTAATACTATTATTTCTTTAATATCTGAAAAGTCTCCACTAACTTCCTCTGAGCAAAAGAGGAGGGCTTCGCTCAGAGTGCTCTGCAGGCACTCAGAAAGTCACTTTGGATCAAAATGACATTTATATACCTCAAATGTACTGTACATGTACATTGCATACACTATTCATGCTGCTCTCTTGCTCTCTCTCATTTTATCCTTGTATATATTTAAAATTTAATGAGTGCATCCAAGGCAGGGAAAAGGCATGCATTTCATTTCTGTATAATCAGATTTAAAAACAGATTCCGAAAAAGGTCCGTTATTCACATTCTTCATTCAAATGTAGATATTTAATTGGAAGGAAGAGCAGCCTTGGCTCTTCTTGGTCAAACTGGGGATTGAGTTCGTGCAGGTTTCGCACAGAGATAATTTATTTCGAAGGTTATGGTTCATGTTTGAGGGCACAAGCAGACCTTGGTGTGATTACTGTGCTCAGAGATGCATGGCTTTAAGGTAACATCGCTGTGAGAGATGCACACGGAGCAGCACTGAACTATGTGTGTCCAAGACCCTTAAAGAGCTCTGAACCTGTAAATCTCCCGATCGCTGTTGTTATGGAAGTGGAGGAAGATGCTCATCAGCTTGATTTAATCATACATGTTGCGGATACTGTGCTATTTCAGCAGTTGATGCCATGGATGGATAGATAGCTGGATGAGAGGATGCTGGTGAAGCTCACTCTGCTGGATGAATTGTGATTAACACGTGTCGTGAGCGTGCAGGGAAGCTGTGAGGTTGTTCGTGCTCTCAAACTCACAGAGCTTTGGACGTGAGAGCTGACAAGGCGAAGAAGAGTAATGACTCACAATATCTCTGTTTTGGCCAAGGGCTGTGGAGCTAACACTCCTTCAGCAGCCATAACACTCAGTCCTATGTGTGCCTCTGAAATGCTTCTGCAGTGTGTTAAATTACTAAAAATAACTTGTGAGCAGAAAATACGAACCGGTTATTAATCTAACAGCATAATGAGTTTCACAATAGACTCAGTGTTGGATTATGTTTTGTAAGGAAGTAACACTATATGCAACAAGCAGAGCAGCTGACCAGCAGTGTTTGTGTAACAAAACATGATAACATATAGCATGCATTTTTTCGTGCTCTAGAGCTTAGACTGTATATAAGAAGTGGACGTAGTGGACGTGTTTTTTGCAACCAGAAGTGACCAGAGAGGACGACCGAACACTGAAAAAGAAAACCTTCAGTTGACCAAAATGTTACAATTAACTTTCATGAACTGAAAACACATTGTGAAAGACTTGAAACTAGAGATTGAGACCATAAACTCATGTTTACAATGTTTACTGAGGTAATAAATCAAGAGAGAAGTAGAGTCATTTTCTCATAGACTTCTATACAACCAGAGGAGTCGCCCCCTGGTGGACACTAGAGAGAATGCAGGTTTAACACATGAAGCTTTGGATTCACTTTTCACAACCGGAGGTAGTCACATGGTTGCCAGCTATGCTACCTTATCTTAGTGGCTATATAATGTACATGTTAGAGTCAGGCTATAATATAGGTCAGTATTTCCAATGCAGAGCTTTAGACAGTTCTGAGCTATTGCTAATGCTAGCTAGTGGAAAGGACTTTTCGCAATGATTGTTCAGTTGATAGTAGGTGTATTTTTTTTATGTTTTATGAACCCATTAAAATGTCTTCTATCTATGAGCTATACAGGTATTCATATCTAATCATACCATCTGTTTGAATGGGGTTTTGGAGTGATGCTATCAATGAACCGCACATGCAGTCGGGTAGAAAGCAAACCAGAATGAATGCTTTTGAGGAAATAAGCATTGTTTTTGTGCCTTAAACAGCATGAAACCTCCTGGTTGTGGTGCATAATTGGCTATTAGCTCCAGCGATCTGGTCAGAGCACCAGATTTAAATAAGAGAGTGGATTATTCTGCACTATAGTGGCAGGTAAAAAAAAGCCTGCTTCAAGGTAAGACAGCTCACACTGTGTGTGTGCGTCAAAGGCCGTCAGATGAAGAGTGCATTAGTGGGTTTGACTCTGTGATCAATACTTTGGTCATAAGTTTGACATTTGTTTAGAGCTTCAGAGTGTGACTCGACTGCTGATGGAGGTGCAGACTGAAGGAACATTTCTTCAGACAGAAAAATCTTTTCAAGATACAGTGTGGCTGATCAATAATCAGGATAAAAGTAGACATACTAAGGTGAACAAAACGCTGTATTTTAAAGCTGTCAAAAAGGGAAAATAACTGCAATAACTAGACCACTAAATTGAATTAAGTTTGACAAGGCCAGCTCTCTTTAAACCAGTAGGAGTGAATCTTGTGTGTCAGTTCTTATAAAATGAAATGGCAACTGTCAAAAGGACTGCAGCACAGCTGCAGCACAGCCCCTGGGGTCGGCAGGAAGATCTAGTATCTGTAGATGTTTCACGACAAACAGGCTCAGTGTTTAGCAGTTAGGAGTCCAACTTGTGCTCAACATTTATCGCCACTTCTTGTTGATGCGTCAGGGGATTTTGCGCTCCGCTGGTTTCAGTCAGCGACCCAAACTCCACTGAAGGGAATTCCTTTTCTGTTTGAAGAAGTCCTCTTCATTTTGTACCTGCCCCTCAGTGATCTCACACAATCTCCTCTTTGTGTGTAAGCCTCTGGGCCGGACGTGTTGGAGGTAGTTATAACATTTCTGTTTTCACATTAATTTGCGTGTCCACCACGAAAAAACAGGATCCTAATTGACTTTTCATTGTCATTGTCACAACGCACTGTTAAGAGGTCGTGGACGTTTCACGTATTTCTGTGAGACCTAGTTGGGTTTCAATGTTTCTGAGTATGTGTGTGTGTGTCCATATCATTTCCCTGCACTGAACATTACTTTCTTATGAAAAGCACAGTGAACACATTACTTACTTTAATAGCAAATTGATTTCTGGAGCGTGAAAACCATTTCTGTCTCTGCCACTTGAACTGAGAATCACAAAGACATCGATTATGACAGTTGCTCCAATTTCATTGATAGTTATTTTTTTAATTTACATACATTTTCTGTGATGAGATAGTTTTGGATGTAAAGTGTGACCGCCCTCTGGACCGCCCTCTTCTCTAATTGGTCTGACTGGGAACACCTGGGCCCCCTAATATAAAAGCTGCACCCTGGTCTCATATCTCCATGTGCTTTGTTTGGGTCCTTTATCATTTTCCCCTCACATGCATTTACTCACTGTCTTTAGTCACATCTTATCTCTTTTGTCAATATAATTGATGTTAATTGATGTTAATTTAAGTGCATTTTAAAGTTTGTTCTGGTGAACAACACAAGTTCATGTCGACTCAAGGAGCTTTTGGTGAGCTCATATTTATAGGGTACACGGAAATATTTACAATTATGAGCATTTATAAACTTAAATGACCCTGTGGAGACTGAAGCTGAACCCCCCCCCCCCCCCCCCCACACACACACACACACACACACACACACACACACACACACTGATAATGGATATCTCCTCTATCGCTGAGAGGGAGATCTCTCCCGAGAGCGGATATCTCCTGGAGAGATTATATTAATGAAGGATCTTGAGCTGTCTTTACTTTGTTTAGAGATTTAATCACACTTGATATTGGATTTCTGCCAGTTCAGGGAACTTACTCGGAAGGTTTGACTTTGGCCTTTCTTTCATGGGACTTTCATTGTATCTGGCTTTTGTTCATTGTTGTGTTGTTTGCACAATGCTGAATAATCTGTTTACAATAACTTAGCCATGCACACTAACATTAAGACGATTAACCTGACGAAGCCATGTGTGAAGGATTTTATTAGTAACAACCCACAAACTACAAACCAACCAAACAAACCAACAAGCTAAGTGTTTTCTTGTCTGTAAGTTAGTTGAAAAGAGAGTAAATGTGTGTTGAGTTACTCACAGTATCAGTGTTTAACTGTCGATAAAGGAAAGCCTCCTCTGACATCACTGATCCACTCCACTGGTTATTGTGTCTGCGCTATCGAGCAGTTAGGAAACGATGCATTATTTATGCAGCAGGGTCTCATTATAAGCAGTTTACACAGGGCTGATAGAAGGGCAAGTATTCAGTCTCCATAAACCTCAGACGTTCACGTGGCGTTGTTATTGTGAGACGCCTCAATGAAGGATCACTACAGTCCTCTATAACGTCTGTTTGTCTTGTTTTTGTGATTCACAGAGGTGTGTCACAGTCCGCTAGTTCCCAATCTGCTGCCGTCGTCCTTCAGAAGCTCCTCACAGTTGACGGGCAGCCATGGGCCGGGCTTCGCTAAGCTGAACCGCAGAGAAGGTGAGTAACAGTGAACACCATCATCATCGTGTTTGATGCCTACGGAGTCCTGGAGGGGACACGGAGGGGGAAAGAAAACCCCCAACAACGTCTGATTCTTCCTCCGTACACATCTAATGTTTCATAGTTTAATGAATCTGTGTGGTGGGCTCTTTCACTCTGTCCAATCCCTCATCCGTCAACATGTCAAGGCCCGGTGATAAATGAGAAGGTTAATCGTTTCGACTAAGAAAAGTTGATCGTTTTTTTTGCTTGCTGGCATCTGTCTTAATCCAAAATCCCCTCATCCGTGAGTAGCAGTGGTCCACCAGGCTTCACATGATGTACATCTTCTCTTTGTGCCGTTTAACGCCACACCGTTCGTTTAGGCAACGAAACCAGCAAAAACATCCGAGGTTGGGCTTAAAATGAGTTATCTGAGTAAAGTATGTGAGGAAAACCACATGAAGAAGACAACACTTACGTCACAAACATAACTTAAACAGAAACAACAGTCCTGTCCTGTGTTTGTTTTGCCATGCAGTCATAAAAAGTACACATAGTATTTTGAGAGCATGTGTCTGCTGGATGTGTTAGTAAGCAGTTGATTGCTAGCAGGTTAGCCATTAGCATTCAATAATCCACATTAATATCAGGGTTGTGTTTCTGTGTGTTTGTTGTGGAGTTCATTTCCTTCTCAAGATCTGAGTGTTGATGTTTATTTCAGTTGCCTGATCTAGAGATGAGCTTTGTCGTCTGTATAGATGCACACTTCACTAGTCCTGTGTGCATGTGTGCACATGCATAAAACACACCTCAGTGGTGGCACACTGTGTTAAAAGAGAATATAGTGAAGTTAATGTTCATTTTCTAGATTATATCACAATATTTGATGGATCATCAAGGGACTAGATGTTACTGTCAGACCTGTGACGTGTCATCTGTTCCACCTCTCCGTCAGCTATTCTCCCCCAGTATTCATATAAAATTTAGCATTTTAACATCAATAAATTATATATGCAATCTTGTCCTCTTTTCTTCTCAATCTTTTATTATTTATTTATTTGTTTTTGTTGCACTGGTTGTGCAGATAAAGGAAGCGGTGAAAAGAAGCTCCCCTCTGCTTCTGTTGTGATGTGTTGCAGCAGCGTGATTCACTGCCCTGCAGGACACACAGCACACAACATCAAAGACAAGTCTCACTTGGGTTCTCACAGTCCTGACAGACACCTGATGGGGTGAGTGATGGACGGACGGATTAAACCCACAACAATACTGTGGTCGTCGGACGGATGGGCCGATACGGCGGCTTTGAGAAAACACACGTCTGTTTTTGGTGCGTTGTGGCAAGAAGAGTCGACAGGAATCAGACGGAAGCACTCTTTGTCTTCAACACAATAGAGGATCTGAATGGTTTTCACCACCTGGGAGACTGCAGGAGGCTGTCTCCCAGGTGTGTGTGTGTGTGTGTGTGTGTGTGTGTGTGTGTGTGTGTGTGTGTGTGTGTGTGTGTGTGTGTGTGTGTGTGTGTGTGTGTGTGTGTGTGTGTGTGTGTGTGTGTGTATGTGTGTGTGTGTGTGTGTGTGTGTGTGTGTGTGATGGCAAAAGGTGTGAGCAAACACACACACATGCTGTGTTCTTTCACTTCAGTCAACCTGCAGATGTGAGTTTAAGCTGCGCTATCAAGGATCTGATGCTGGATCTGCACGGAAGAAGACAGGGAGAAGCAAAGAGATGAAGAATTAATGAAACAAGACGGGAACAGAATGGAAGGACAGTGAAGACGGGTTTTTATTTTTATCTAGCACACAAGAAAAGAACCCTAAAGATCATTTGAACATTAACCAGGTCAGGCTGGTCTCATCCAGCATTCGTAGCGAAAGCTTCAATGTGCCTCAATGTAGTAGATATCCCATGAAATTATTTAGTATTTTATCCACCAAATCATGAATAAGGAAGTATAAAGACAGCTAAATGGAGACCACAGTTTGTTCCCCGTCTGAAACGAGAAGGAAGCGTAAATGTATAATCTGCATAATGTAACTCTTCCATTGTTATTTTAATTCAAAGGACGATCTTTTCCTAAATCAGCGAAGTAGTGTTGTTGCCTAAACCTCATTGAACAGTGTCCTTTTATTTTAAAAACACTGTATTTATGTAACAAGCGGTTATTAACACGTGTTGCTGACTTTCGTAGGAAAACGCACAGAAGATGAGGAGTATTTTCATAAGATATACCAACCGTTGTACGAGGATACAAAAGTATTGTTCATACATATGCATGTCTCTAAAAGATGCATCTGATTTGCAAACAAAGTGCCCTATAGATATTAGATATACATTATATATATATAGATGTACGTGCATATGTCATAAGAAGAACACCTTGCAGGTTGCAATGCCTTATTGACTCTCTGCATGAGATTCGTATTGGATTTCAGTTTAGAACTGAATTAGACTGATCGATAAACCCAATTTAGTTCTGAAAGCAACAACACAGATTAACAAAGTGCATTGATGTAACAATACAAACTGCTTTAGTTCCTGAATCCCAGCCTTTCTCTGTAGAAATCACTGGATAAATGAAAGACTCCCCCTGGTCGTTCTCGTCTCCTCCAGCTGCTGCTAACGCTCCGCATCCCTCTGCAGTCTCTCTCTCGGAGGAGCCGCCTCATTCGAGGTGAATTTACCAGCAAAATGAGCAGAGACATGGTGAGCACACACACACAGCTCTGTTCAAAAGAAGCGCTGAGATATCTCTGCATCCTCCAAACACTCTGCAGTCTAGTTACACTATTAACATGCGGAATGACAGAGCATTGGTAATTAAAAGCTTGTAAAATACAACACGCCTGCTTTTCTCATTATCAAATCTATTTTTAAACAAGTGGGATATTTTTTGAATCATAAATTAAAGGCCCGTGTCTTTCTAACTGTCTCGTAGTGTTTTGTAGAGTATTGTAGCTGGGTAGGATCTCTATTGGATAGAGAACAGCTGATCTGAACAGCTGATATCATGATTGACAGCCCCGAACAATGACAACAAGGAATGTATGAGATAGCATGTGTGAGGAGTGAATGGGTGATGTATGAGAACTAAACTACGGGCCTAAGCGTGCAAGAGTATAGACCGAATATACGCTAGAGCTTCATTCCATCAGAATGATTTGAGAAATGCTGTAAATGCATATCAATTGTGACCATAGTGCCTTAAAATTAAATCAAACGCCATTCTTCAAAACTGCTGCTTCTGCTTCACTTAATAACTGGTCAAACATCATCCAAAATATATAGTATTTAATAATTCTGTGAAAATTATATGAAAAATAAATGATATTAAACTAAACATGTAAAGCACTGAAAGCGAAGCCTACTCCTCTCTCGTAGCAATAATGTACCACAAGCCACGGACTACCAATGTCTACCAAGTAATGAAAGTTACTGTGAGGAACTTTTAACTGCCTCTATATGACCTACATAAGTAAACAAAACCATCACGAGAAGATTGGCTGTCTTTATGTAGTTATTCAATGTGGCCTCAGCGGACAGAACCAGATCCGGAGCTCCGGAGGGAGGAGGAACGCTCAGCTCCCGGCAGCAGTGTCTCCTCCTCCCCCTCCTCCTCCTCCTCCTCCTCCTCCTCCAGGAGCAGAGCTTCTCCTCTCTGGGAGCCAACACCGACACCACGCTGCTGGAGACCCAGGACGTACTGCTGGACCCGCTTGAGGAGAGGCAGGCACGGGAGAACCAGAACCAGGACTGAGCGAAGCAGACCATCAGACCCTTCTAAAGGGACTCTGGTGCTCGGGAACACTACCACGTTTGTCCACAGGGACCGCCAAAAACAACACAAAATTAAAGTTCCTTGTAGCAACTTTAAGAAGTCACAAATAATATCCAGCTTACTGTTTTATTTGTTAATCACATATACCTGATCAACACCTACTTAAAATGAGATTTTCTAAGCACTTAGTGAAAATCTCCCTGGTAGATATTATAGTATCACGAGTCTCTCCTCCTGTCTGAGCATTACTGATGGCCAAAGAGACCTTTTGAAATGTTTGTGGTGAAGCCGTCAGCTCTAACAGCACTGAGCATTGCAGTACGGTTTTGTTCTGCCTCTCCTGCAACAGTTAATATCCAGACATGAAATACATCAGACATCTCAGCTTCTATTCATTCAACATTTGCAGAGGGAATTTAATCACATTTCCTTCCAGGCAGACAGATACTTGGGTTTCATCTTTGATACACTAATCTCTGGCAGTGCAGCAGTAAGTTAGTCAGTTGGGAAGCAAAGTTACAATACCTGCCCGAGGAGAAGAAGTCGCTCCTCTAACGACTGAGATGTTGGCTCCAAAAACTTTGACTTCAACTTCCCACACGGCTAGTTTAAACCTAACTAAATGGTTTTGTTGCCTAAACCTAACTTTTTATTTTGAAAGGACACAAAGCATGAAAAAACCTACACCGACAAGCCGTCCTAACTCGTTGACATTTTAACGCTACAGGGTACCGAGTGCATCGACCTCCGATGCCAAGGCAGGGATGAGCGGTACGAGTCGGTATTTGACAAGTTGGGAGTGAGAACGTGTTGTGAAAGCACATACAAACACCACTGACATATGTGGAGTTACAAAGCACGTTTTTTCACATGAAATTGGAGTCTGATGTGCTCCGTGGAGAAAAATGTTAAACTTATAAGCACAATATACCGTATATACTATATATATATATATATATATATATATATATATATATATATATAAGACTTACATTTTTTCCCTGAAGGCTCTTGCACAACCTCTAACTCTACTGATACCAAGTGGCCCAGGCTGGTTCTTACAGAACTTTGGAACAAGACATGAATATATTTCTACAATGTATGGCTGTCAAAGGGAATTGTGTCGTGACAGAAGGATATAGGACACTGATATGGTCTGCGGTTGTCATTATTAATTAGAGATCTGTCTTCAAAGTGAGACGTCATCTCATTCAAATACGGAGAAAAGTTTTGATGAAATGAAAAACACAGCTCCTTCAATATAATAGTGTGAATTACGGCCTGTTATGACTGATAATACAGAAGTGTTTTATGTTTTTGTTGTCCTGTACTGTCCATCTTTCTGAGGACATTTAGTTCTTTTCTTATGTCTTCACAAGAAGTTTCAGGGTTAGTTTATTACTGCGTTGCCCAAGGCTCTCGCCTGCATTTGGAACCTATGTATGGAAAGGGGAGGATAATGGCATCGCCTGATGTTATGCACCAAGGATGCATCTCCGTCTGGTACGCTGCAGCCACTGCCAAGGACAAGGGCAGACTGCAGCGCATCATTCGCTCTGCCGAGAGGGTGATTGGCTGCGATCTGCCGTCCCTCCAGGACTCGTTCGCTTCAAGGACCCTGAAGCGAGCAAGAAGGATTGCAGCCGACCCCTCTCACCCTGGACATGATCTGTTCGTGCCGCTTCCATCTGACAGGAGGCTGCGGTCCATCAGGACCGAGACCTCACGCCACACGAACAGTTTATTCCCGTCCGCAGTCGGGCTCATTAACAGAGCCCGGGACCCCCACTGACTCTGTCATCCCCAGGACAATTCCTTCTGGTCACTCCCCTGCACATCCCTGTTTCTTTATTTAATCACACTCGACACTTTTAACATTTCACTTGTTTTACAGTCCTGTTATCTGTTTCGTTGTGCACTTTATTTTTATTTTGTAACCTTCAGGGAGTGAATTACGTCCTCAGAACATCCTCAGAAATATAAAAGTACAAGCTCAATGTATGCAACAAAACCCATCCTCACGATGTTCTGACAACAAGATGTCCCTTTGAGATGACTCAGCACACACACACACACACACCTTTTTGTATTTTAATTATTGAATGTGTCTTCATCTCGTGGGCCTCTGCCCTGGTTCTCGGATTATATGAAGGTCTGCAATGAACTGGCCACTTTAATATTGTATAATGCCTCAGCTGCAGCTTATATTATACGGAGAACAGTCCTTAAGCTACAGATTAAACTATTTCACTGTTCCAAATTAAACATCAAAGACATAAATTGATCAACTATTGGCGCTCAGGGCTTTTGAACCATGGGCTTTAAACTATGGGAACGTTTGTGTCTGATTAAATAAGTTTAGTACAGTTTGTCTTCTTTTAACAACTAAAAGCTTTTCATGTATGAATTTGCATTTATCTCTTTTTTTGTTCTTTTCCAGCAGCGTCAATCTGTTCACGTATAGCAGAGTCTTTGTTGATATGTTTTAATTAATTTGATTCCCCTTTGATATTCCAGAACTCATAACTCACTCTGTAGAGAAAGTGATTTTTTTTTATGTTGAGCAATAAGTCGTCACTTCTTTCTCTGGATGATACGAAGGTGTTCCTCTCTTCTTCCAGGAGCTGGAGGTTGGTCTCCTCTGAGCTCAGACAGATATCAGTGGTTGGAGGTCGACCTGGGCGGGCGGACACACATCACCGCTGTCTCTACGCAGGGTCGCTACGGCAGCTCTGATTGGCTGACGTCCTACCTGCTGATGTTCAGCGACACGGGACACAACTGGAAACAGTATCGACAGGAAGACAGTATAGGGGTGAGTGCACTAAGAAGTTATAAGTTAAACAACAATCTTTTCCTAAACCTAACTACGTTGTTTCCTGTGAAGACAGAAGTTAATTCTAAAATACTGCATGCATGTAACAAATGTACACGTGTTGCTGGACTTAAGAAGGAGTATTTTTACCATAACATATCATACAAGCTGTTGCATTAGGATGCCAGGCCAATATACAAACTGTAACTTAAGGATCCCAAATGTGAAGGAATTAGCATCTCATTCACTCCCACAACTCTTAAACTGTTGCACCGTGTTAACCTCATTACACTTTAGTCGGTAGAGACAATCAAGCATTACCTCAAAGCTCTAAGTAAAGACAGAAAAGTCTCCCTCTTGCAGTGACGCTGTGACGAACAGCTTGGATTGTAAAGCTGGTGATGAGGGAAGACTCTCGCAGCGATGGGCACAACTAATGTCAAGCTAAGACTCCTTCACAGAGAGAACGGGGCTTCTCGCGGCTTAAAAGCTTGTTGATTTCCCACTCAACATAAATCAGGGATAAATCCACGGCACGTCTCCAAAGTCCTTCTAAAGCTCCGCGTGTTAGTCTGCCTACTTTCTTGGGGCTTTCGGGGGAGCAGAGTCGACTGCCGAGTCGCTTCATCAGTCACAATTCTTCCAGGATTTCTCTTTTCCTTTAAGCTCACGGGCCAGAGTTGCTGAGGCGGAGTAATGCTCCCTCCTTCTCTAATTCTCTCCTCTTTTTCTCTTCACGTAGAAAAGGTGTGAAAGAAGCGAGCAGATGGTGTTGGGTATAAATAATTGTCCCCCATCATGGAATATAGCATCCTTAAGTGGTAATGGAGGCGAAGGGAGTTGAAGTACATCATAGATTTCCCGATAGCGATGATGAAGACTCTGTTAATGAGCATCATCCTTAAATGCAAATATAGGCTCTATATGTCAAAAGAGAGAAAAGCTTTGAGTGGCAGTAGAGGAGCGTTAAAGTGGAGCAGAATGCGATGGAGTGGAAGTCGATGTGTGACTCGTTACACTTCATTGATTTAGTTTCATGAAACTTTTCTGACAGTTTTAACCCAAAACCCGTCAGCAGGATGGAAAAGCATGGTTTTTTTTTTTTTGGGGGGGAAAGAGATCAAGATTCAGAACGAAATCAAACAAAGTATTGTTTCACTCACGTGACTCTATTTGACTTCTTTGTCTGTGTGAAGAGAAGCAGAACTACCTACAAAGCAAAAGGGAAGTTGAGCTATGGTTGAGAAAGTGTTCATGGTTGAGAGTGAAAGTTAATGAAAGGGCTTAAGATCAAGTTTTAAAGGTTGAGACACATCCAGAATGAGTGTGAAGGGATCACAGAGGTTAATAAATGTTGTTCTCTGAGGACCAAGTGTTTACCAAAGCGTCTAAAACATATCAAAACTACAACTAGAGCTTCACGAATCCAATTTTCTACCTGATTGAGACTCCATTCACCAGAAACGTGGCCCCATCGCCACAAAGTTCCCTTCATTAAGAGGAAAATTAAACGAATCACAGAAGCCTTTGGGGGGCTCTCTCATAAAAGCATGAGAGCGTGTTCACCTATTAGACCTAATCTTGACTACAATAAACATCCAGAGGGAGGACGTTCACAGTTACCTTCGTGGTGTCAAAAGATGGACAGATGCACAGATGGAAAGCCAGATAAGGACTTGCTGCTGTTGATGTGTCTCCAGGCGTTTCCAGGTAACAGTAATGCAGACAGCGTGGTCCAGCACAAGCTGCAGCATCCGGTGATCGCCCGCTACGTCCGCCTCCTCCCCCTGGACTGGAACCCCAATGGTCGGATTGGACTCAGACTGGAGACCTATGGATGTGCTCACGGTCAGTTTGGACTTTTTATTATTTCATCCTCCATTTATATGAACTAAAAAGAGGAGAGTAGAGTAGAGAATCAAGCGTTATGTTGTTTACGAGCTCAGTTAGCTAAACGTTACTCGCGATGACTCGGCATGAAAGCTGCAATTTCTTCTCCCAGTAAAGAAAAAAGAGGCTGTTGGTCCAAACGTCCCGTTCAGCTCCAGAGCGGCTTCCTTGTTGAACCAACGTCTCAAAGGAAATTTAACAGAATCATAAAACTCAACTGTGATTCTGTCCCTTAACTGTCCTCAACCTAAAGAAAAGGAGCCACATAAAAGGTTTAGTGTAAGTTTAAAGTTAAATCTGGATTACATTTCAAATTGGAGTTTAAAGTTTTTGTGCAATAGAATTTATTTATTTTAACTCGATTTTTAAGATATTTTCATCAACACAGGAATTTCCATCTCTTTTCGTTTGTTTCCAGCATGTTGTGTTTCAGGTTTTATTGTGCAGATTCAAACGTGTACATGAAGATGGATGAAAAACACACCTTATATTTAAACAATATTCTCACTAATTGGAGATGAGCAGCAGATGGGAAGCAGGTGGCAGATCAGCGTTGATTAGAAATGTGCCACAGGAGTGACAAACAGTGACGAATGGGCAGGAACGCCACAAACAGCATGAGAGGAGAGGCAGTGAGGGCAGAGGAAGCAGGAGAGGACACAGGAGAGGACACAGGAGAGGACACCACAGCTGTGGTCGTGACAGTAATTAAAGGCTTCTTCCAGACAAACTTCCATGAACGAAGTGGAGCCAGTGTGTAAAGTTAATCACTTCTTAAAAATGATTTTGCACCCCATGCAGAAACGCGTCCTATACTTTAATAATCGTACCTCAGAGAGCAGAGACGGAGGAATCCCACCGGAGTGATGCTTCCTCGCTGTTAAACTTTAGTTTACATTATTCATTGTTTTACACACATTAGAGAGACCGGTTCCTTATTGTTAATGATGATCAGTGAGAGGACACCCCTCATTTATTCTACGTTCAGTGGGAGTGTTTGTTTGTTTGATTCATCATCAGTTGGAGGTACAGAGAAATGATTTAATAGTCGTCTACGAACAAAACGCTGCCACCTCCTCTGGAGAGAGGCGGATTAGAAGAGAGATTTATGAGTTTTGAAAACAGATCTTCAAGGACGCAGGAGAATCTAAACGTTGGTGACATACATTTGTCGCACGCTGCACGACGCTTATCCTTCTGGTTCAAGCATTTCTGTTATTTACATTTAGTTTACGCTTTATTGAATGTATTTATGTCGTTCAAAAAAAGTAATATTTCACTTTTAAACCCTTTTTGTTGGAGGAAATTGTAAAATGAAGACATTTCCCTGAACTCTGAATGTATTTAATGATTTCTTTGACTCGTGTCTGCTGTTAAGAGTCCTCTGAGTGACGCGTGCTTCTGTATTGTCTTCAGACTCTGACGTGGTGAGCCTCGATGGCCGCAGCAGCCTTCTCTTCAGGCTGAGTCCCAGGCCGAGGCAGATGACCAGGGAGAGCATCTCTCTGACCTTTAAAACCCTGAGGAACTCCGGGACACTTCTTCACACTGAGGGACGGAGCGAGCACAGCCTCGTCCTCGAGTTACAGAAAGGAAAGCTGCTGCTGCTCCTCCGGAAAGGTACAACTGTAAAACCCTCGTCCGCACAACTTCGTGATCGCTCAACGTCTCACCGGCGTGTGAGTCAATTCAAAATAAATGTCCATCGTCACAGGAAACTACTTAGTTAGGTTCAAATAACGACTAAGTGGCGTTGACGGAAGCTACGTGACTCATCCACCCCCACCTCCTCCCTATGCAATTTAAATAATTTAATCATTAATTACTTATTTTGTGCAAAAGAAAATAGACTAAAAATTTAAATTGAGTAAAATGATTGACTTAATAAACATCTTATGGTTGTGGAAGACATGCCGCTATCTTGGAGGAGTGACCGTGAGGTTCATCGTGTGGCATCATCATCATCTTCTTCTTCTTTGCTTCTACACAGAGATGTTGTCAGAGGCAGCTTGTTTCTGTTTTTGTTTCTGAAATTGTGGCCTGAAGCAGATTTAATGGCTGCATGTGTTTCCTCACAGTCTGCAACTTGTTCCGATGAATTTTGGTGTTTGTTAAACGCCATGTTTGGTTATTCCTCCATCACTGATCGTTGTTTTCAGAATCTGTTTCACATTTCTTGTGTCGAGTCAAACTTGAGTAAATGTGAAGCATGACATCGAGGGACGCCATGACTTCATTTTCAACATGCACACATATTTGATCGTATTTTTAAATGTGTGTGTTTGCTTCAGAAGACTCCACCACAGTGCCGGATCCCATGAGCAGTTTTCTTGGTTCGGTTCTTAGTAATATACACCAGCCTCTCTAAATCCATTGTTCTGCCCTTTAAAACTTCATGAAGTTTAACTTTTGAAAAACGGAGGTAATTAACCAGCGAGCACCTTTTCCCTGCGTTAAATCCTCATCAGCAGCCCCGACCGTATAACACCACGTTATGAGAGCGTCGTTCCCCCGTGTAGCCCAAGCAGCTCTCAGCAGCACTTAACACAAGACTCATAGTTCCTGTTTGCCTGGAGCCGTCCACACTGTTTGAATAAATACCAGGCTTTTTGAAATGTATGCGCTCCTCTCCCAAAGCATCCCATTTCCTCGACCGCTATATACATTCATCAAAACGCTCACTCAATGCTCACTGAGCTCGTGGCCTCTGGCTGAGCTTTAGTTTGAATAAAGACAGGATATAACGAATGTACACCTATGAAGTCCTTGCACTGCAGTTTGCTGGAAAGTGTGCTGACGTTGCACATCTCTGTTTAGACTCAGAGGCAGCCTCTTTTGACATTTTGACATTTTGAAGCATCAAAATGCATGCTTTTCTTCCTCCCACTTTTTATTTATTTTATCCGTAAAACGACATTTATTTATAAATGTACAGCACTTTGAGCTAAATAGTATGTATGAAATGTGCAATACAAAAGTATTGTTGTCATTTTTATTAGTAAGACACATCAAAATGACAGACAGAGCAGAGAAAACTGCTCCAGTGAGCTCTGAGGGGAGGATGGGAGCTGCTTGTGAGGCAGAGAGTTTGAGGTAAAAGCTGTTAAAATGCAGAAGATTGATTTGTGGTCGTTCAGTATTAATGGACTGAAGG
The DNA here is from genome assembly GCA_032191485.1 of Leptoclinus maculatus. NCBI lineage: Eukaryota > Metazoa > Chordata > Actinopteri > Perciformes > Stichaeidae > Leptoclinus > Leptoclinus maculatus. Next base: position 351,349 of record JAVDOI010000082.1, on the reverse strand, counting down.
CACTGCAAGGCAGAAATGTGTGAAAGACACTGGTCTGATCTGATTATTGTCAGTGCAAAATCAAGAATGTTGCACATTATTTTTAGCATAAAGAGCTTTCGTAGCGCTCGTATGCTGTCACCATGCTGTCACTTGTTACCTGTGAAACAAAAGATAACATGAAGCCTGTTATGGGCATCTGTTTCCTGTCCCTGTAAACAAAAAGCAGATGCTGAGTGGACACAGACGATGACTCATTGTGGATAAGGTCTGTCAGCTGTGTCTGGTGGGCTGTGTTTAGTGTTCAATACTGCAGTAATAACCTGCCGCGTTATTCAACTCTATCCGTAGTGATTTATTAGAAGGCGTCTCGGCTTTGTTTGGTCATACATGGTTGTAAATAAACAGCTTAGTCTTCATCTAGGAAGCAGCTCGCTCACGTCAGAGAAAGAGTCGGCTGTGCTTAACTTTGCAGCCCACAGCTGAATCGTTCCAGTAACACAGAGAGGATTTCTGGCTCATGGTGACAATCTGATTAGCTACGTAGCCTTTGAGGCTAAAGCCAGCCTTTAGTCACTCGTCTCAAACAAGTCCAAGTGTTTCCAAACACGGAAATGTGTATAATGCATTATAAACGTACTTATGATGCGTTATAATTTGCTTATAGAACTATATAATTGTGGTTTTAATATTTTATAACAATCATAATACATTATAAAGCACTTTTTAATGACTAATAAGGTCAAGTACCTTAAATTATCAGATTTAATGATTTCTTTTTACTTTACTTCAAGCAAATATTCACTACTCATAACCAAGTTGTACTGTAAAATATCTGCCTTTGCCTCAGGATAGTTAATGGTAATGCATTATAAAAATACTATCATGCATTGAAACTATGGGACTTGTAATATTTTGTAAACCCAGCTGACAGAAAGAAATGAAAAACATAAAACAGCCGGGCGTAAAACAGCGAGATGTACAATAACTTAAATTGCATACCACGTTACTTTCAATAATATACGCTCAATATACGAGGTCACTTACTCTGACCGAACATTTCTTTACTGCTGACTGAGCTGATTAAAATACTCTATGATCCTTGCAAAAAAAGTAAGTGAGTGACCAGCAATCATGAGTCATAAGTCATTATAAAATGCTTCATAAACGTATTATGAATATTGTTATAAGGCATTATGAATATTCATGAGTGCTTATAACTATACAGTGCTATAGGCAGATTATAACCAGTATATTTATTGACGTGTCATAGAAAGTGTTCTTTCTGGAGGTTTTTCTATGTCGCTACGTTTAAAACGTTCTGATTGTGTTGACTGATCATGAAAATTAAAGGAAAGAAACAATTACAAAGTCGGCCTGATTCTAGCAGCAAGGATGCAGCTTCTACACTGACAGGATGTTTAAACTTTACTTTATATTTATGCATCATAAAAAGACAGCAGTGGAATATCAATGCTTTTCTCCTCATTCCTCTGGCCAGGCTTCTTTATAAGTCTTCTAACACATAACATTCCACTTGTTCGTGAGCAGGTTCAGAGGCTGCGCATTATGTTCGTGTTGACTGATTGTGCGTATCGCCTCAATCATTTAAGCTGAGCAGAATTAAATTGAATTGCCGAAACAATTACAGCAGTCTGTCATCTGATAAGAGTCGTCAATGTCTTCCAACAAAATTAGATTTAGAGCCGTAATGCAGGAGCAGACAGCAGATGATTAGGTGATATTGCCTCGGGGAGCTGTCTGGAATGATCTAACACAGGAACCTGCACTGTAAAAAAAGTAAAAGAAAAGTCTTTTAGGAACTTTTAGCGGCTTCTCTGGGTCATAAAAACACTGAGTCCTGAGGATATGCACTTCTTTATGAAAATCAAGACGACCTCAGTGGACCATTAGTGATTCTGGAGATCACACGGGGGAACTCCCAAAAGTTTCTTGAAGCGCTGCAGACATGAAGGGCAAACATTATCGATGTGAAGGATCTGTTTGGAATTGAAACAAAAAATACACCTGAAGGGCTTCAACTGTTTCGCTCATCTGTGGGGTGTAAAAGGAAATTCAGACCTTATTCTTATAACTTCGTCCTTTCCGAAAACAGCTAACGATGCCCTGTGGAGCAAAGCAGGCTTTATTCACCAAAACACACTGGACCTCATGCACATTCATGAGAACTGTATAAATGCATAATTAACATCACAATAAAGCCATATAAAGCTACGTGTCCGAATGTCCTGTATTGAAGTCCGGATTTCGGATATCCATCGAGCAGAATCTATAATTTCACAACATCAGCAGCAGAATTGAGGAACCAGCTAAAGACAAGGATGAAGTCATTTAAGATGTTCATATTGTAACGTTATACAAAAGCATCAATAGAAAATGTAAATGAAGTAGCCCCGCCCCTAAAGCATCCCCTGCTTTATGGTCTGTTTGACTCTAAATGGACCATAATGTACTAAATGAACATCATGCTGTATTGAAGAAGACTTGAAACTAGAGATTGAGACCATAAACTCATGTTTACAATGTTTACTGAGGTAATAAATCAAGAGAGAAGTAGAGTCATTTTCTCATAGACTTCTATAGAACCAGAGGAGTCGCCCCCTGGTGGACATTGCATGGACGCAGGTGAAATCAAACAAAATAGAGTAAAACATCTTCTCAGCTCGTACCAGCATTACAAATTAGCAGTATATGAGCATCATTTCTGGGAGACAGGGTTGCAATAAAACACCAGTATGTGAATCATTAATGACTAAATACATTTGACTTTGCCTTAATTTCCCAGTTTCTCTCTCTCTCTCTCTGTCTCTGTCTCTGTCTCTGTCTCTGTCTCTGTCTCTGTCTGTCTCTGTCTCTGTCTCTGTCTCTGTCTCTGTCTCTGTCTCTGTCTCTGTCTCTGTCTCTCTCTCTCTCTCTCTCTCTCTCTCTCTCTCTCTTTCTGACATGTGCCAACATCAGTCTGCTGATCAATGATGATTAACTACACCTCACTCTTTCCTCCCCTCTCTCTAGTCTCTCCCATGCCATGCCAAGTATCCGTCTGACAGATCAATGATGATTGATGACTGAAGATGTTTGACTCTGTCTCGGTCTCTCACTGTCTCCCTTTCTCTTGACTCCTTTTTTCCCACACAGACAACGTTTCAAACAATATCTAATTCATATTTAATGGCCGAGTGCATTTAGCTTCGCCTCCTTCTCTGGGCAGAAGCTCTGCCAACACTGTAGGGAGGGCAGAGAACCAGCAGCATTCCCTTTTTATTTGTTTACGCCGTTTTCGAAGCAAAATAATGAAAAGAAAAACGTCTCCCCTTAAAAATAAATTCACAATATCAACTTTCTCCTCCTCTTCTTCTTCTTCTCACTCTTCCTCCTGCGCTGCAGGCCGGAGCTCTTCTCCCGACAGCCAGCATCTCGTGTCTCTGGGCAACCTGTTGGACGACCAACACTGGCACCACGTCGCCGTGGAGCATCACAGCACTCACCTCAACCTCACCGTGGACAAGAGCACTCTGTGGGTGCAGATCCCACCAAGACTCACCCACTGGGACCATGACCAGGTACGTGTCTGCGTAGGTGTTGGACGCACACAAACAGAATAAACAACCCTGATGGTAACACCTGCTCACGTATTGGTCGTGTTTCCCCCGTACAGATGAGTGTGGGAGCAGACCACGGCCTCGGCTCTCGGAGGTCAGTCGGGTTAAACAGAAATTTCCACGGCTGTTTGGAAAACCTGGTTTACAACGGAGTGAACCTGGTAGACCTCGCTAAGAAGAAAGACCAGCGGGTCACTGTGAAGGTAGTGAAAAGATTATCTTCAAGCACACTTATTAGAGTTTGAAGAAGTTGGGAAAATATCTCCTCACTTTCAATTCTTTTACTTTAAATGAGATTGTGTGTGTGTGTGTGTGTGTGTGTGTGTGTGTGTGTGTGTGTGTGTGTGTGTGTGTGTGTGTGTGTGTGTGTGTGTGTGTGTGTGTGTGTGTGTGTGTGTGTGTGTGTGTGTGTGTGTGTGTGTGTGTGTGTGTGTGTGTGTGTGTGTGTGTGTGTGTGTGTGTGGTGGACTGTGTCAAGCAAATGCACGACACCGCTGAGCCTCATGCAGCCCTCTTCGCTTTAACGTCCCCACAAAGAGCTTTCGGATTTGATCAAGTGTCTGTGTGTTGCCTATTTGGCTGAAAATAGAAACCCAGAGGGGAACCTGGGATGTAACACATCGCTGTTGGTGCCCTGACCGTGGACCTACTGCTACCACCACTTCTCAAAACTACGAGGCTGCAAACAGAGATGACCGACTGGTCCCAGCCCCTTATTCTTTGCTCCTCTCTTCCTCTGTCTCTCACCTCTACTGCTCCCTCACACTGACCTTAGAAAGCTGCTGGTGACATTGGGGCCTTCAGTTTGATCTCCTGGTGCTTATGCTAAGCCTGGCTATTATCATTATGGTAATACTCCGATGCTCTTTAAGGAGACTCGCTGATGAGATCTCTGTGCATCGGGGCGCCGCCACGCAGCCCCGGAAATTAATTCAAATTCATGCGTTATCGTGTTTTCCCTCTTTTGCTGTAATAACTTCTCTCCCTCTCCGTATCTTTGCCCCCTCTCCTCCTCCTCTCCTCCTCCTCTCCATCCACCTCAGGGCACTGTGACCTTTTCGTGTGCTGAACCCGTCTTTGTTGCCATGACGTTCACCAGCCCCCAGAGCTTCCTCCGGTTGCCACGGTTGACAGAAGCGTCATCGACGGGCACGTCGGTGGGGCTTCAGTTCCGGACGTGGAACAAGGCGGGGCTGCTGCTGACCTTCGATCTCCCGAAGCAAGAGGGTGCGGTGTGGCTGTACCTGAGCGAAACCAGGGTCCACCTGCAGATCCACAAGTCTGGCAGGGCGCCGCTGGAGCTCAACACAGGTCAGTGTGACCCCAAACCTCCAACTTAAACCTTCGTGTCCTCACCTCAACGGTCTGCATTGAAAAAATATGAGTGCTGGGCAAGTTAACGCGTTATTATAAATGAAGCCTGAGAGCCTCATCTCCTCAGGATGTGTGTTACTCGCGGTCCAGATAACATCACAATATTCACAGCACAGATGCACCGGAGCAGAAACTGACTTTATTTAGAAAGATGTAATTAGTTTTTTGTTTCTGTCGGTGACTTTGTGCAGGAAACTGAACTCTTGTCACGATACTGGTGACTTTATATAGTCATCATAAGACACAGAGCTGACAGAAAAGAAAAAAAGCATCGATTGGTAGCTGAGCTTGACCTCTCACCCTGATCAATAAGCGAATGACTTAGATTCTAATCTTAACCTTCATGAAATTAAAATCAAGACAAGACATGCGTCTCTCTGTACTGTGTGGTTTGTGTGTCCTCAGGCTCAGCTCTGAATGACGGTCAGTGGCACTCTGTGGAGCTGATCTCCAGACGAGGACATCTGACGGTCTCCGTGGACGGAGGTGAAGGAGCCACAGCTCACGCCAGTCCTCCGTTTCTCATCACCACAGGTGGTCAACTGTTCTTCGGCGGTAAGCAGTGGATACAAGCTCACAATCTTCTGATCAAATATGCTTTCATTAATGCAGACTTTTAAAATTCATGGTTTTCTCTGTTTGCTTCCTCCCCTTGTGTGCAGGTTGCCCCCCTGAAGGGAGCAGCCAGGAGTGTATGAACCCCTTCAAGGCTTTCCAGGGATGCATGCGCCTGCTGACTGTGCACAACCAGCCGGTGGACTTGATCCCGGTGCAGCAGAGGCTGATGGGAAACTACAGTCACCTCCAGATCGACATGTGTGGCATCATCGACAGGTCAGACCCAGAAAAAGGCGCCATTTGTTTGATAATGTTTTCCCAGCGGAGGTCGACGCAAAATTGGTTCTTAACTTTATTTATCCAGGAAAGTTTGGTTATTATATGTAGTAACGGATTGTGTGTGTTAGAAAGCATCCTCAGAAAAGAGCATCGCTCTCACTTTGTAACCCCAGTTAATCCTTCTTAAAGCTCTGTGACTGGTTTCCTGTGAAATAGGGTTACACGTGGATTATTAGACAGCAGTAGATTGGATACAGAGGGAATTATGACAACAGTCTCCATCCAGTTATTGTTTTGTCTACCAGCACCATATAGCTTCCTCTCTCTCAGCTGAAATGTGGTTTTGCTTTCTTCAAAATGTGATTTATTTGTGAGAAGCAGCTCCAGAGCTGGTTGGCTCAGTGCCTCAGCGTGGGATTGAGTTTGGGAAAATTCTGGGATATATTGTTGTGTCAGTGGAGGAAGAGCATTCTCAGATTCAAGTCTTCTTCTTCGCCCTGTTTGCTTTCTGCGTCTGCTGTTCTGATTGTTGTTGCCAGATGATCATCATCATTATCACCATCATGCTTATGTTGATTATTGTTTTTGTGTTCTGGACTCCGGTGCTGGAGGCCGACTATACCCTTGGGGAAAACCAGTTTTAAAGTGCTATGAATAACAGCTAGCATTATATTGTGAGGGGGATCTCCTGAACTGAGATTAGAAACACCAAATGTCCTCATATATTTAGATTAATTTAGATTAAAAACACTTCAACAAATGAAGCTGTCGCTACAGATATTGTACACTGAAAAATCGAATACCACCGTTGGACAGAATCCTTATAATAGACATTTCATCAAGTGCTGGACAGACCGCTGCCTCTAATATGCATGTTTTGCAGGAAATGTCAAGCAAAGCTCCACTGTGTCAGTTTAATGTTGTGTTGTGTTTGAGCAACAACACGTTGCTCTCAGAATATGACATTGGACCTTTTTCCCGAATCATTAGAGCCAACTTGTAAATGGCATGCACATTATCCTCTGAGCAGCCGTTGTTAGCTAAATGTCAACTTGAAACATTGATTTACACTTCTTCCAACCCCTCACCTCCAACCTACGGTGTGCTTTCCTGATAATAAGCGCTGCTCGACTGATCACATGCACGCCGAACTTGTCGCAGAACTCTGGGGAAAAAAATGATTTCTGCAAGATGCGCGTATGCATATGTGCAGATAAGCTAAGCAATGGACAATGGACTGCCGGATTTAAAATGCATGTATGTAAAAGCACAAAGGACCCACCTGCCTCCCTCCCTGCTTACCTTTTCAGATGAAAAGGAAAGCAAAGAAATTGGTGCTAAAAACCAAACTGAACCATCTGACAAGCCTGCTGAGTAAGGCTTTTTTTTGCAGCAGTGAGTTTCTCAGACTAAAAGATTAAAAATACATGCTGCTCGCCCGCTCTCTTTCTCTTCCTGTCTCTCTGCAGTCACAATTCGCTGACCTCATTTCTTCTTCCAAATATGTTTAACCAGTCGCCTCTGAGCTCCATTCATCCCAACTTTCATCCCCTTTGTTGCTCCCTCGCTCCTTCCTCTCCGTCGATCCATCTCTCAACCTTAATTCCTCTTCCTGGATTTCTCTCTCTCTCTCTCTCCCAGCATCTTCCTGTCCTAAGCCGTTCGTTTTTCTTTTGTTTTCACTTCCTTGTTTTGCTCGCGGCCCCCAGCTCAGTCCTGACACAGGGCCGACGCTGAGAAGGAAAAAGTCCAAATTAAAAACAGCAGAGCTTGCTCAAACTTACGATATTGTTGATTGTCATAGTGTTCAACCAATCAGATCTTTAGTTTGACATGTTGGGCGTATTCTTTGATGTGCCAGCGCCTGCTAGCTGGCCTAGCCAAACGTGATTGGTCAGTGGGCTAGCCTGACATGTTGGGCGGTGACAATCCCAATATCTGCTGCCTCTGTCGAGCGGACATTTTCAGCCTCAAACGCACTAAAACGTATTCAAGAAATACAACTGGGGAGGCTCGACTGTCTTCACTGGCGTCCATGAATCCAGAAGGACTTCTTACTGGAACTAAAACGCACGGATGTACTGAACAACCGTGAGATTAAACTCTTTATTAACAAAGAAAGGAGGATGGACTTTGTCTTTAAATAGTGAACAGCAGCTCTGGTGAGTGAACTGCTTTTGTTTTTACATCTGCAGTAGCTTTAATATGCTTGTTTATATATTATTATTTGTACAACTTGTTTTTATGAAGATGGATTTTAGTTTGGTTTTATATGTGATAGGAACTATTGTTACGTCGTATCTTGCGCTGGGGACACATTTAGTCGGTGCACAGCAACAAGAAGACACGTGAAGTGGCAGAAGTCTAGCATCCCGTGCGCGTATTCATGTAACGTTACCTGCACTCTGCAGTTAGTGTATTTGTAGGTGTTGAGCTTCAGTTTTAAACGAAACAAATAATAACCGTAGCTGTGTCATAATGAGGTTATTAGGAGGAACTGTAGTAGGACAGCACTGAAGGCCCAGGTATGAAACACACGGCCCGCCACTGCTCCAATCTGATAAATCCATTCTCACAAACACAAAAGCTGCTCTCAAGACATGTCCACAGAAGAGAAGCAAAATATGACATCTTCACCTGAATGTGTATGCGTTGTTTACACAGCTTTGCTCCATTAAGATGCTTCAGATGACAGGGACATTGCTGGAGTGCCTTCACCTCGGCTGTTATTATTGTCGGGCTACGTTTCTGAGCACATACACTTCACAATGCTCCACACACACTGAGTTACACACATTACCTCCAGGGGTCTGACTGCTGTTGTGAAACGAGCAGCGTGACATAATTGTGTTTGGCCTTGGTGCACATTTCTTTTCTTCAGCCCTCACACGCTCGTGCACACACACACACACACACACACACACACACACACACATGCGTGGACACATACAACCAAAACGTTGATTTATTTCTCACATAACTTGCATTCTTCAGTTACGGCACTTCCGTGGTTTATTTGAACCCAAACGACAATCTTTTCCTAAACCTAACCAAGTAGTATTCGTTGCCTGTTGCCTGTTGCTGGACTTTCGCAAGAAAACTCACGAAAAATAAGGAATACGTTTTTGCGAGATGTCATATCATATTGTATAAAAACGAGGATACGTTGACCATCTTGCAAACCAGCCTGGGATCAGAACCACGGACAGCGATCAATCTCACGGGCGCAGATTAAACAGTTACATTGCTATAGATTTAAATCCCTGATCCCACTCCATAATAAGAAAGAAGAACATCTACTCACCCATAGTTCATCCTACCATTCGCTCAGCAAAGTCAAAAAGAATACTACTCCCCATTCAGCTGCACCGGTTGCACCGTCCATATTTACATCTTTGGAAGGAAGAGTAAAGGAAGGAAGGAAGGATGACAAGAAGAGCATTTCTGTCTCCAGTTTCCTTGTCAATCCATATATTCATGCAGTCGAATGTACCAAACGTTTAGAAGCAGGTTATATTATTATTAAGAAAATCCTGGAAAAGATAAAAACCAATGAAAGAAAAGTCTGTCTACTCGTAGCTTGGTGTTGCTTTTGCCTTTGTGCCATGTGTGACTCTGTTGTTGTCCAAAAACATTAAAAACACATTAAATGAAAGTTGTAACGTTGCCTTTTATTCCGGTGATAAATGAGGCGGCGCAGCCACAAAGAAGTGTTTAGATATTGAATTCCGTGCAGAGTAAATGTATTAAGATTAGGGCAGTGAATGAACAAATGCATTTACTTTTATCTCCTGTGATCTCGGTTCAGTTTCTACATGAAGTGGATGTTTTTGCTATTTTATCACCAGGACAACCTTCCACCAACCTCCTTACAATAAGACATGAGGCTAACCTGAACACTGATGTTAAACTTTGGTCTGAATGTCTTAAAGTGTCTCTCTCTCTGTCTCTTAGGTGTTCTCAGAGTCACTGTGAACATGGAGGCAGCTGCAGTCAATCATGGAGCACCTTCCACTGTAACTGCTCCGGCACCGGCTACAACGGAGCCACCTGTCACAGCTGTAAGGCCGTGAAGCTTTGTTAAAGGTCACACACAGACACACACACACACACACACACAGTACACACTCCATGTGTGTGTACATGTGCACGTTTGGACTTGTTCACATGTTTCCTTTAATGAGACAACCTGCTGCTTTAAAGTTGAAGTCCAGGTCAGGGCAGAAGGCAGAAGGCAGAAGGCTTCTTTCCTGCAATCACCGTTGTGTGAGCATCGAGCCGTCTCAGTCGATGCAAAGACAGATGTAGAGGCGTAGGAACAAGGGAGGGAGATGAAGAAAGAACAGGAAAAGAGACTGTTCATTAGTAATCTGATTCTGTAGAGAAAGGTTTACCGTCTTATCCTTTTGAACAAAGTATGACTGCACGTTTGTCCAGAAATAGGTTTTATGAATAAGTAACCATGTCACATGGTTAATGTTGGTTTAGGCAACAAATCTAAAATAATAACGTTACAACAAAACATAACAACCTTGACAACGTAACAAGCTTCAATGAATAACTGCTCGGGGACTCTCTTAAGTTACGTAACGTTACACAACGAGCGTAAAGTCAATGTTTACTTTTGACTTCACAGGGGACACGAACAGCTGTCTGCTGAGTGAAGGTCGTATGTTTGTTTGACGCATTTACCAATTAGTGGACTCTTTGACGTAACTTTAAATAACGAGCGCTCCATATACTACGTCACTACCTCTGCGTGTCTCTCTTAATCATTGTAACACTTGCCAACCCGAATAAAATAATTCCATACTTAACGTATCCTTGGTTTGCAAAAACGTAAAAAGACAACTTTTTTCTCAACCAATAGCAGACAAAAAACATCAATGACTGTGATGTTTATGATGATGATGATGGTGTTGATGATGATGATGATGTCTCTTTCTCCTCAGCGATATACGAGCAGTCCTGTGAGGCGTACAAACACAAAGGCAACACGTCGGGCTATTATTACATTGACGTGGATGGCAGCGGATCCATCAGACCACAGCTGATGTACTGCAACATGACAGGTAGCTGACACGCACACATCAACAACACAGCCTGCTGTCCTCTTTCATCCTGCCTCTGTTCCTGTCCTGCTGAGTGACACACAACTAGAAATGAAAAATAAAAAACATGCGTTTATATTTCCTTCCTTCTGTCTCTCTCTCTCTCTCTCTCTCTCTGTCTCTCTGTCTCTCTGTCTCTCGCTCTCGCTCTCTCTCTCTGTCTCTCTGTCTCTCTGTCTCTCTGTCTCTCTGTCTCTCTGTCTCTCTGTCTCTCTGTCTCTCGCTCTCGCTCTCGCTCTCTCTGTCTCTCTGTCTCTCTGTCTCTCTCTCTCTCTCTCTCTCTCTCTCTCCGCCAGAGGACAAGACCTGGATGGTGATCCAGCACAACAACACGGATCTGACGAGAGTCCGACCGGCGCCGGGGAAGGACCAGCACTCGGCTCACTTTGAATACGCATCTGAGGAGGAGCAGCTGGCGGCCGTCGTTAGCCAATCAGAGCACTGCGAGCAGGAACTGACCTACCTCTGCAGGAAGTCCCGCCTCCTCAACACACCGGGTGAAGCTTGTTGATGTTCTGTGACGCCACATTATTTAAAACAGTGAAGTCTGAAAACTGTATATTGTAAAGCAGAACTTTAGTCATTCTACCCTGAAGCCAAACTGAAGTCACTCGTTTTTTTGTTGCACAATCCTCTTTGCTGCTGCAATATAGCAAAGGCCCTCACTGCTGTGGGCGTAATAAAGGACCATCTCATCTCATTGGTGTGTTGCAGACGGCCCTCTGCTCAGCTGGTGGGTGGGAGGTCCAGGTGCAGGACAGGTGCAGACTTATTGGGGCGGAGCTCCACCAGGCAGCCAGCAGTGTTCCTGTGGTCTGCAGGAGAACTGTGTGGACCCCAAACACTACTGCAACTGTGACGCTGACCGCACTGAATGGTACTGTGTTATTCACTTATATCAAAACCAGATGATGCTGCTTTAAAAGAATGTGCTGATATTATTCATAAGACTACTATATCAAATGGACGGATAAGTAGACGGATTAACATTTTACACCAGTGGTTCTTAACCCCAACAGCTCACACTGAGGCAATGTCCAATGTGCAAAAATAGCAAAACGTTCTCTAAAAGGTTTCACCTTTTGGAAATAGTGATGATGAATTTTACTTTTTGCTCCCCGATCCTCTTCTTTCCTCTTCTTATCTCTCTTCCCTTACTCGTGTTAGAAGTTAATCTTTTCTCCTCTAGTCTTTGGTTTCCTCTTTAAATTCAGCTTCTTCTTCTTCTTCTATCTTCTTCTTCCTCTTTGTGTCTTTTCCCTACCATCCAGGGCCAATGACTCAGGCCTGCTGACCCATAAGGAGACCCTCCCTGTCAGATCTCTGGTGCTGGGTGACGTCCAGAGGCCCGGCTCAGAGAGCGCCTACCGGGTCGGGCCTCTCCTTTGTCATGGAGACAGTAAGTCAAGTCCAGAGCCCTCAATGTCACCTTGTACATGTCATTTAAATGATGCATGTGTGTCAGTAATACTGGCAATGAGTGGCCTTTGATTGGCGAGGAATTAAATTGCAAAACCATGATTGATAGGTTTTTTGCATATTTGCAGAAAACGTCTGGAACGCTGCATTTTTTGACAAGGAGACGTCGTACCTCCACTTTCCCACATTCCACGGAGAGCTGAGCGCCGACATCTCCTTCCTGTTTAAAACCACTTCATCCTCCGGCGTCTTCCTGGAAAACATGGGCATCAAAGACTTCATCCGGATCGAACTCGGCTGTAAGTTAAAAAACCTCTCGGGTTAGAAGTCTAATCCGCACTCTGCTTAGACGTGAGCACATCCTGAGCAGGAAGGATCATCCCGCGAGTTAAAGTTTCACCTGGATCGAACTCAGCTGGAGGTGACCGCCTCCAACTCCACCTCAGAACGTCTCTTCCCTAAAAAAGAAAAAATCACTTTCCAGCGACACCGCCATTTGTTTTTCCTCCTCTGGGAAATTACTGCAGTGACATCGTTCTAGTCCGCTGCAATACATTTCCTTCATAACCACCAGAGTGTGTATAGTTCTGTGTATCAGTGTATTGTACTGGATTCATCGAACTGTAACACTTTACGGTTCACATAGTGTGTGCCGTTGTAGCTGCTGATAGAGTGTTTCATTTCTTGGGTTTGCCAAAGAAAACTGATCCGTTAATGTCGACGGGCCACTCAAGAAACTGTGCAAGAAATCAGGTTTAAAGGGATACTTCATACCCACAATGATAGTTTTTATGTCAGGTAAGGACGTTTTAGTGAAGTTGCATGAGACAAATGTGTGTTTCACCATAATCCACAAATGGAAACAAGATTTACAAATACGCGCAATGATTTGAGGGTAATTCATGATGTTCACAAATGCATTTTCCAATCCACAAACAAATACCAGCAATTTGAACGAATGGAACAAAAAAATGTGGGTTTGTTTGAATTTATTGATTGTTTAATGTGTAAATGAATCATCTGACACACTTAATGTGTGGAGTTTGAGTATGTTTTTAGCCTCTGATCCACAAATGCATGCGTTGAAGTGCTGAATTACTGATATTTATTTAAGTTTATGAAGTTTTAAACATAAATTACTCACGAATTGCGACGCAATTGTGTATCACAAAACATATACAGTTATTTATATTTCCTGCAGTTATTTGGTTACTTCAAGCATGTAAACACACTGAATGCATCTGGACATCACATCACACAGCGCTGCGTCCTCGTAGACGGTTGCTGTAAACCTACAGCAGCGGTTCAGATGCCCAGAAGTTATTATTGAAACCAGTTGCTATGACAATTGCTCTTTGGTGTCACATCTCTGCGAGCTGGTGTCTGTGTTTGTTCGCATCCCTTCAGTCATACATTACTTTTAAATCACATTTCATCTGCACAGATGGTGTAACTGTTACAGGGAATAGAGGCTTCAGAGAGAGAAGAAGCAACAAGAGAGGGTTTGAGAAGATGAAAGGTCCTTTTACAGTCCGGCAATCAATGAGATAGACACACAGATTCAGTGTGTACCGAACGAGGCAACGTGCTTTCTTTCTCAGTTTATAGGTTTTGCTTTGCAAACGTAGTTCATGATAAAAACAACAGCCACAACAATTGATTTGAACCCTTAAAGAACATCTGTTTGCAGGTGGAACAAGTGAAGAACAGGATGAATGTTTGCTAAGCAGGGGTCTTGATTGTCTTCCTCTCCTGACTCAGCTTCCACCGACGTCCTCTTCTCCTTCGACGTGGGTAACGGTCCGCTGGAGGTCCGCGTGGCGGCCGGCTCGCCGCTGAACGACGACAGGTGGCACCGCGTTCGAGCCGAGCGCAACGTTAAAGAGGCGTCGCTCCGCCTCGATGAGCTCCCCGCTGCCACGCAGGAGGCTCCCGCTGATGGACACGTCCACCTGCAGCTCAACAGCCAGCTATTTATAGGTCTGTGTGTGTGTGTGTGTGTGTGTGTGTGTGTGTGAATGCAAAGAAGACACACAGCATCTTTCTATCCGTACATCAGAAGTTTTTTCACAAACCTTTCCTCCATTTCAGACTTCCATGAGAAGTGATATCTTTCAGTATCTCAGAGAGTATCCTCTCTCTCTGTTTACTCTGTACCTTCTCTTTCACCCACACAAGTCATCTAATTGACTCCAGAGAGGCTGGCGGCCTCCTGAAGTAATCAGGTAGGGACAGAGACTAAAAAAAAAAAACTTTCTGGAAAACTTTCCATCCTGGTTCACACTGTACAGGGAATGAATTGCGATGTTGTCTCTGGTTATTGAACTTCAAGCGCAATCAATCAGCCTAGAACAATCCTGAATCTGAAACCTCGGCAATGTAAGGTCAACCCATTCTCACTCTTAACTCGTCAGTGGCCCAAAGCTTCAAACTATGACGTTCTATGTTCCCTATAGCTTGGTGTCAGGGACGGTGTGTCAGTCTCGTTTCACACGGAGAACGAACAGCAGTCTTCTGGGTGAAAGATGATGTTTTTTTTACTTCTAGAAAGGCACTTTGCATGTAACGTGTGGAAACCGACACGCCGTCCCGGACGCGTCCAGAACGGAGTGCTTCCCAGAGCGTCCTAGTTTGAAGCTTAAGTCCACTGACTTTGCTGGTTGGGGTGAGAATGTTTTAGCAAGGCATACGGTTTGAGTTTATGGCAGTAATACCTTCATATAGACTGAGAGGAAATCCATACAACTGGATAGAAATAATCCCAAGGACGGTGCAGTGAAGGCTTGTGTTTGTGGTCAGTTTCCTTGCAGTAACCTTGGTACAGTGTTTGAACCCAGTCCATTAGTTAAGGTGGTCCTTCCCTGACAGCTCTCTGATGAAACTCCGGCTCCTGATGTGAACCTCATCAGCTCTGCAGTCCTGGAAAGCTGTTTATCTCATCATAACAGTCGTCAGCTTGCCAGTTTGGCACTCTGAGACAATTATAACGCAGCGGAGGATGAACTCTGAGGACAGTTGGAGGTTGTAATGCGAAATGTTGGAAAACAACTTTCGGAGTTTAAATTCCACCCGTAGAAAGAAGAAATGTTAAAGTCAGGGAGACTCACACAGATTGACAGCTCGCCAGCTTCCCAGATATGAACAATCAGCCCGTTGCTCACCGCCAGTTAGAAGTCAACACTTTGAATCTTTCACCTGTCAGTTTGTGTTTCACTGTTTCATCAGCTCATCGTACAGTAAGAGGGTGTTGACAAATCGTGTTCAGCGGTTTATAATAAAATCAGATATCAGTCTGTGTCGACCTCCCAAATCAAGCTTCACTCGAGCTGCATTACCATGCGACAATAAAGAAAATAATAATAATGACAGAAGAAAGTTTCATGGTTGTTTCTTGCATCATTCAGAAATGAATGGAAGTCAATGGCTGCCTGGGAAGTATGAAAATACGTTAAAAAGCAAGAAAAAATGCAGTAAGCTTTGAAAAATGATCGACAGTAGTATAAACACTGAAGTAGATGCTCTTCGTGTGTCTTCAGGCGGCACGGCCTCCAGGCAGAAGGGCTTTCGGGGTTGCATTCGCTCTCTGCAGCTGAATGGCGTCACCCTGGACCTGGAGGAGAGAGCCAGGATCACGCCCGGGGTTCAGGCGGGATGTCCGGGCCACTGCAGCAGCTATGGCTCGCTCTGCCGGAACCAGGGTCGCTGCTTGGAGAGGCCCAACAGCTTTTCCTGCGACTGTGGCTCGTCTGCTTACACCGGAGCCTTCTGTGACAGAGGTATGTCACAGTATGATCACCCAGCAGCTCCTGTGGGGGGAAATGTTTAATGTCCCATTAATTAAAGAATTTAAGGCAGAAAGAATCCTCATGTTCCACTGTCTGCCAACATCATACATGTATCCAATTGATTCCACCTTTTCCAGTGCTTGAGCATCATTTTATCAACAGAAATTTAGCCCGACATTTGGTATCTTTAGCAACGTTGGGGTCTTTGAGGCGTGTTTTGGCTTTTGGTCAGCAAGCTGATGCCCAAAAGCTGCTGCTGCCCAACATGGCCGCATGAATACGTTACAGTTAAATCTGTCTTTATATAAAAAATGAAACAAACACACACGGGAACAATTATTCACACATATCTTATGTATAAACAGGAGCCCTACAGATATTCAGTGTGAAGTCAACACATCACATATTATTATTATACACAGCTGCTAATCATCTTCATCCTGTGGGAAACATAATATACAGTTTATCTTGAGGCCATTAATGAAGTATGTGGTTGGCTGATAATTCTTCTTTCTCAGTCATATTACACAACATAAGTCTGTGTAAGCACTTCAAATGTTTTCCTATGCTGATGGCGAACACTGAGGTTAATATAATGCGATAAAATTCTCTCGGCATTTAACAGTTTGTTTGACATCGCTGTCTATTTAGTGCAGAAAGTCAGTAATAATTTGCATTATACTAAAGGATAAGAGCTGTGTGCAGTCTCGTCGCATTGTTCCCTTCCAGTTCTTCTGAGACCACACACTTAAGTTATCGCTGGAGCATTGAGTCATCACGTCAGCGCAGTAACACAGCCTCATATTTATGCAATAATTAACAACCCAGCTGTGTTTTCTGTCGGAGCGCTATCTGCGACGGAAATCACAGCTCTGATACACGACGGCGGTATAATTAGCCGCCGCATTTTACATTGTTCTTCTCACCTGCCAGGTGGTTTCCTGTGGCTCAGTTAATTAGAGGTTGTCAGTGCTGCGTACAGTGTATGAATCATCACTACTGTCCCCCTGCAGGATTAGTTCTTAACCAAGAAATACTGATATTTAAATGTGAATCGTACTGTCTCTGCAAAACAAAAAGAAGCTATAAACCAAACTTTTAACAGCCATAATTACAAAAAGAGATCATCCCACAAGTGCAGTTTAGCAGCAGCAAATGAGTCAAATGCTTTGTAATTTAACTTCCTGATGATCTCCTCCCCCCCCCCCCCCCCTGCAGAGGTTTCAGCCAGCTTCAAGTCGGGAACATCCGTCAGCTTCACCTTCAACGAGCCGGCGATGAACGAGCTGAACAGGAGCACCAGCGGCTCCCTGTCCTCCTCCGTCCAGTCCGACGTGAACCTGAGAGCAGAGAAGGTCTCCCTGAGCTTCAGGACCAGCCAGAGTCCCGCTCTGCTCCTCTACGTGGGCTCCCACCACAGAGAGTACCTGGCTCTGCTGCTCAACAAGCATGGTGAGACCCTCCTGTATGTTCAACAAGGAATACTTCTCTCTTGATGCTGATCGTTTGTTTTTTATCATCGTCACGAGGTTAATCTCTGTCTCTCCTCTCTGAACGAAGGAGGCTTTTGTTTCTTCTTCTGTTGTACTTTCTCTCGTATACTTCCCTGGAGTTCACTGGATGTCCCTGAATGTTCCAGGGTGGCAAATATCAGTATTTATGGTGCTGTCGCAATTATGCTTTTAGTTTTCACAATGTATTTAAGGCTGTGTATTGGCAAGTATCTGACTATAGGATAGTTATCATGATACAAGGCGATATATTGCCATTTTTTGAATCTTATTTTAGGATAACTATCATAGTATGAAGAATGCATCATCATATGCATATCATATTACAAAGTTTACTTTGTTTTAATGCAATCAGGACAGTGAAACTGCATTTGCTTTCATCACAGTCCCTGTAGCATCCACTGCAGTTGTTGAATCGCTGCGTCTGAAATCGATTATTTATTCATGTTCTTTTTCAGACTGTCAAACAGATAATAAAGAAAGTTCATAGCGTTCATTCTCTCTCATACAACATACAACAATAATAGCAATCATATCACATCCATACAGGGTTAGTAGTTAACAGCTGTTCAAAAATAAGAATAATATGTAAATATAAGGTTTTAACTCACTTTAACGTTATTGGATCGGTACTCTGTATCAGATTCGTTTATTTGGAAGGAAAAGTGGCATCGGAACAACTTTTACTGCAAACTGAATATTTGCATGTAATCTATGAATTAAAAATGCGTTTTTGGGAATCGATACAGTATCTCAAAACATAATATCACGATACTGAAGTGTGGCGGTTCTCCTCTGCTGCCGTTCACGTCGGTGTTAAATCAGCCGAGAGGCGAGCGGGTCATTTGATTTGGAAAGAAAGACGGCTGATAAAGGATTCTTTTGATGGTGAAACACTTTGTGGCATTTTTAAAGATCTCCGTCTTCAGTGCCACAGTGAAGATCATTGGTTTTTTATGGGATTTGTTTACAATGAAAAGCATTGCCTGCCTTATCTTTTAAAGGCAGTTTTCATCCATCTGGATCTGAGGGAGACATAAAAGTTACGATAACTGTCCCTCTTATTCTCTTGTTAGAGTTACATTATTGTTGTGTTGTGAGCTTTTTGTGATTCTACTTGTTAGTGTCTTCGTCTGACATCAGTGATTACAGAGCTGAAAGCAAAGAATTCACAAGCTATGTTATTGAAAATGGAACCTAGAAGACAAACAAACACCAACATGAATTTATATCACGAAACACATTCTGGTAAATGGATTGTTTTCTGGTATTAAAATGGAGGCTTAGATGCTGTTTTTGGGCAGCTTATTCAAATGTCAGGGTTCTCATTCAGTTTTGTGCTTTAATGCTGATTTATATGCATAGAATCCAATTGATCAATTTCTTCTTGTGCTTGACAATATGTGAGTACCAGGCATACCAAGGGGCGGGCAGGTATAATCACAGACAGACCAATTCCTAAATTACAGATACTCAAACTCGACTGTCGGCCATGTAATATAGATGGATTGTAAGCTATCGTTCTTGTAACCATTTCTTTCCCAGTAAATCAGGCCATTAATGCATCTATTTCATCTTGTTTCTCTTGTTACTGCACCACTGAGCACATGTTGCTCAGTGTGAGAGAGGAAGAGAATCCGGCAATGGCTTTAAATTGTGAACAATCTGCATTTAATATGAAAACTTGTAACCTATGAATTGCATTGAAGTTGTACTTTGCCCAATGTCGTGATTTGCAAATCTTTATTTGACCATCGAGTAAAGCAGCTGAGTCTTTCAGCTCTTTCAGCCTCCTGTGTTTGATTTGTTGACTTGTGTGTGCAGACATGCTGGAGGTGAGATACAGACTGGACAGCAGCAAAGACGCTGAGATCCTGAGGAGCACAGTGAGAAACCTCGCCAACGGACAGCTTCATGCTGTCATCATCAGCAGACTGGCAGACGCCGTCTCTGTGCAGGTAACGCACACAATACTATTCCTCTCAGTTTGCTCTGAACCCTGAGTCACCCCGGTGTTCCCAGCAGCCTCTCTGTCAGTCAACTGCAGCGACAAGAAGACAGCAGGAAAACAACTGCAGATAATAAAACCTGAGCTGCAGTAAAACAGTGGACACAAACATTAGCAGCTTGGAAACAACTGCAAAGTGCCTTTTTCTCTTTCCTTTAAAACAAGACTAGCACTTCTGGCATTGGGCACTAGATCCCTCTGTTTTTTACATTATACTAACATTAGGGCACCTGATTCAAAGACATAATCTTTGCTTAATGATAATGTTGCACTTCATATGCTGATGATACACCGCTGTACCTTCAGCTGTGTTTCCACGAACAAACACACCCACTCGCTCTCTCCTAACTCTTTAGACACCAACTGTCGGTCAGTGCCCCTCGACATCTAATACCAACGTATGGAGGCACCCTTTAGCGTCTGTATGCAACGTGTCGTGCATTTGGCCTGTTCGAATGCACAATGTAGTTCATTCGTAGATATACCTGTGAAAAAGAATGCTCCATAATTCGGAGATATCCCACAAAATAATTTGGTATGTTATCCCTATAATCGTGAACGAGGAATACTAAAGACTGCAAAAGCCCACACAGGGCTTTGTTTGTTTATCAGGCTCGGATAAGTTGTGCAATCATGCCAAAACATGTGAAGTTCTTTGCAAATAACCAATATTTTCAATGCAGTAATCGGTTGTATTCTTTGAAGAATCTACATACCAGCAATGTTGAGTTTGAAAACTTATTTCCTTTCAGATTGACCAGAACACCAAAGAAGACTTCAACCTGACATCTGATGTAGAATTCAATGCCATCCGGTCGCTGGTTCTCGGCAGGGTGCACGGTAAGTGAGATGGCTACAAAAACCCAGACAAGGCCTTTCAGACTGAAGAGCACTCAGACGGACTCATTTCAGAAAGGTTATGCCTCATCAGACAACAGGGTAATGGAAACTTTCATCATGATGGTTTGATCCCCAGGACAGCTGTAAGACGGCTGTCTAGACCATATAATAGGTAAAGAATAAACATAGAAATAATGATGGGACACGATCAGTTTAATACGTGGTAGGTTCATTCCTTACCTCATTATGAAGATCGTTGACTTTTCCTGTAATAAGACAAGGGTAGACCAGAAAGAAAGGTCATCATTTATACAACCAGACACTCAGAAACAAATGAAATAATACATTTAGTGTGATCCAAAACATATCAATTATCAAATCATAATTTCCTTCATAAAGGAAACACCATTCAAATGACTGCAAACGGTAAGGTACCGCTAACAAGCTGGAACTGTTAGCAAAATCATCTGATAAGTCAATGCAGTTCAATTACACAGAGTCATAGTTATCAAGCTTCTTACTTTGTCGATATTAAAGCCACAATATGTATAATTTGAAAATGTTTCAACTTTGGCGCCCCACTGTAAAGAAGCAGAGAAGCAATACCCGCCCCTAAAGCATCCCCTGCTTTATGGTCTGTTTGACTCTAAATGGACCATAATGTACTAAATGAACATCATGCTGTATTGAAGAAGACTTGAAACTAGAGATTGAGACCATAAACTCATGTTTACAATGTTTACTGAGGTAATAAATCAAGAGAGAAGTAGAGTCATTTTCTCATAGACTTCTATAGAACCAGAGGAGTCGCCCCCTGGTGGACACTAGAGAGAATGCAGGTTTTAGTCACTTCAGGTTTGGCTTCACTTTTCAGACCCGGAGGTTTCCGTCCAAAAAAGTATTGGACAATCTGAAACTTAGATATGATGATGGCGATAGATTAAAAATATATGGGGGTTTAATAAAGTCATTCAAATTCATCCTCTGGGGATCATGATTGTTGGTACCAAATGTCAGAGCAATCCATCCAAAAGCAGTTTAGACACAAACGTCAACCTCATGGTGGCGCTAGAGGAAAAATAAGGGGATTACCAAAGCACCATAGATATCTGGAGAACATTTCATGGAAATCTATTTAATAATTGTTAAGTTGGGATCAAAGTGGTGGGACCAACCGAGAGACCGCCATTCACAGAAAAGAAATCCTGTCGAGACCGTGTGACTGTTGTCACAAACAAGAAAACAAATCTACCACGGAGCAGCTTATGCAGGATTTCATGCATAATAAATGTAGAGAACGCTTTCTTTATTGCCACAACATTGCTCTGTTTATGACACAATTATGCCACTTGTCCTGAACACACAACCGTTTTAAGGCCAGTGCTCACTTTGCACAGCTTGCACTGTAGTTGTTATGCAAGCTGTTGGTCAACGATGCAGTGAAAATCTATTTATGCAGGCTGGTCTCATCCAGCATTCGTAGCATTACCTACGAAAAATGAAATGTACTGATGCCAACTCGTGTGCTTGCATACAGAGTACACACAAAGAGATTTCAACTTCCCAGACAGGACAGGCGTTTAAAAGCCTTTGAGGGTGTTCTCTTGGGAGGTTATGGGTCTGTCAATGCTGCTAATGACTCTTTCGCTTCATACATATTGCATCCTCTTTGGATGAGTAACATTGCTGTATTAGCGGTACAATACAGAGTGCTCTCGCTCTTTCATATTCAGTAGGTTTATCGCAGTGTTAAACAATGAAGATTTTGCCTCTGATTCACTCACAAAGACAGAAACACCCACACGGTGCTCCGATAACATGTCTGCAGGAGGAAAAAGCAAATACTGATGCTCTGGATTAAATAAAATCCTACGAAGCCAGGGAGTCGGTCTGACCAGTTTAACCTCTCTACAAATATTCTTTCTGCCTGGTTTGCCTCAGACAGGTCCAACATGTAACAGAGACACAGCTTCACTGTGATGCACTTTGTCATGACCCAGTTATGTTCTTTTTGAACAGTGTCTTCAGAGACACACTAAGAAATAGGTTGTTAATAAGATGAGAGGCTGTGGGACTACCCTCATCCAGGTGTAGCACTGCCACTGCAAACCCACTGCAAAAAGTAATGCTTGTCTTTTATTGATTCAGCCATTGATAACTAGGATGCGTTGGGTTTTTTAGGATAAATCAGACTAGTGCAAGTGTTTCACAGGATGCATGACGTATCCATGTATCTTTCCCTTCAGACTCTGGTGAGTTGGATCCGGAGCTGTCTCGGCTCGCCTCCCTGGGTTTCACAGGCTGTCTGTCTGGCGTCCTCTTTAACTCCGTCAGCCCTCTGAAAGCGGCTCTGCTCCACCCGGACAACAGCCCCGTCGTGGTTACCGGCCCACTGGTCCAGTCCATTTGTGGCTCCACTTCAGCCAATCCCTACGCAGCAGAAACCACACACCACCTATCAGGTAAGAGGACACGTTTGGTTGTATTTCTGTTTTGGCATTTTCACAACCTTCGGCTCCATGTACACTTTTAATTTCTTTCTAAATGTTTAATGTCATAAAGGGTCAGACGTCTTAAATATAACTTCTGTAGTTATTTTAACACAAACGACGATCTTTTCCTAAACCTAACTAATTAGTTCTGTTGCAGAAACCTATGAGTTGTTTCCTGAAGATGGAAGTTTATTTTGAAAAGACTGTATGCATGTAAGGCTTTTATAGGAAAACGCACAAAAAACGAGGAGTAACATTTCATAAGATATCATACGAACCGTTACGTCGATCAAGTTGATATGTCTTCTCTCAACAATTCACGACTCTCTAATTGTCGGTGTATTCAAGTAGAGCGCCCACTTTCTCACGGGACTCATGTTAATGAATATGATTGAGGTTATCGTAGGTTATCTGTGTGGGTGCTACCTCTCAAACTTCACAATGGGACCTTTGGGTGTCTAATAACGTAATGACACTGAGTTAATGATCACAACACGAGGCAATTAATTGAGTTTCCTTTGCCATATCTTTCCCCTGTGGTCACAATACAGAGAGCTTAGTGGAGGTGTGCTGTGGTGTCCATTATCTTTTCTGTCTATGATTCCTGTTGAGCATCTCTCTGCTGTACTTTTTATTTTTCATGTCACTAATGACCTCGTTGCTCCTTTCTTCCTCCTCGTCATTCTTTTTATTCCCCCTGCATTTGTCCTCTCTGTTCTTTCCTCTCTGCCTTCATGTCTGCCTCTCCGTCCCTCTGGCCTCTTTTCTTCTGTGTCTCTGTGCTGCAGGCCAGTCTGGATCAGTGGGAACAGGTCAGCCTGTAGTGAATGCCATCAGGAGTGACTCAGCTCTAATTGGAGGTACTGTAGCGGCGATGTTTCTCGCTGTAACACGACCTTATCCTCAATCATGAGACAGGGACTGTCTGCGAAGCAAGCAGAGATGATATGATGCTGCCACGTTCTTAGATAGACCTCAAAGGTGTCTTGAGCACCTGCTGTTTGGCCTCATAAAGGAGAGGAAGTGTCTTTTTCAAGGGTGTTTTTTTAAGGGTGTTATTGTGAGGAACTTTTAGCTGGTGAACGTGTCTCAGTTTAGTCCTGATCCTCTATATGACCTCCATCAGTAAAGAGACCATCAGAGAGAAGATGGTCTATTTCTATAGAGTTATTCTTAATGCTCGTCATCGGAGCCACCGGGTCGGATTCTGGTGAACCAGATGAAAGTCCTTCAGCTCAGACTCCAGCGGGGCCTCCAGCAGAGACCGGTCCACCGTGGACAGACCCAGATCCTCCAGCAGAGACCGGTCCACCGTGGACAGACCCAGATCCTCCAGCAGAGACCGGTCCACCGTGGACAGACCCAGATCCTCCAGCAGAGACCGGTCCACCGTGGACAGACCCAGATCCTCCAGCAGAGACCGGTCCACCGTGGACAGACTCAGATCCTCCAGCAGAGACCGGTCCACCGTGGACAGACCCAGATCCTCCAGCAGAGACCGGTCCACCGTAGACAGACCCAGATCCTCCAGCAGAGACCGGTCCACCGTCGACCGACCCAGATCCGGCTTTACTGCAGCCTTGGACCTGCAGTCGGACCTCCGGAGGGAGGAGGAGAGCTCAGCTCCCGGCAGCAGCAGTGTCTCCTCCTCCTCCAGGAGCAGAGCTTCTCCTCTCCTCTTTCTAAAGGGACTCTGGCGCTCGGAGACACTACCACTTTAGTCCACAGGGACCGCCAAAATCAATTATATGGTGAAATTGCACCCATACGCACACACATTACCAGAGAAGGTGATGTTTACATTTGTTTGGACAATAAACCAAACAATGGTGAGATGTATGCTTCATCAGAAGTGTCTTCAGTTAGATTCGGTTTTCCACCTGCAATGAAAAGCAGAGAACAGCCGCACTCCATTCCATAAACTTGTATATGTTGTATAGATAGATAGATAGATAGATAGATATAAACTTTATTCATCCCCAGGGGGACATTTGTTTGTAGCAGCAGCAAGTTACAGAGTAGAATAAAATATGAAGCATGGAAATGCACAATATATACAGTACAATAAAATAACAGAGCAGATATTGAATTGAAGAGATAGAATAAAAATAAAAATGTATATACAATGAATTAGAATGGTATAAAATGAACAACTAGGTAAACTAAACAAACTGAACAGTAGTGCAGGATCACCAACAACAGCAAGCAGGTGTTGTAGTCATTTGAAGGATGATGATCTGACCAGAGGTGATTTATTAAACAGTGTTATAGCAGAGGGCAGGAATGTTCTCCTGTATCGGTCCTTGTGACAGCGGAGCTGGATCAGTCTGTTGGAGAAAGTGCTCCTCTGTCCCTGCAGTAGATGGTGGAGAGGGTGGTCCTGGTGTAGAGGAGGACACTCCTCTACACCAGGACCACCTGTTCCAGATAGTCTAGTTTGCAGCCAATGATGGAGCCTTCTTAACTAGTTTGTTAAGTCTGTTGGTGTCTCCGGCTCCAATGCTGCTCCCCCAGCAGACTACGGAGAAGTAAAGTGCACTGACCACAACAGACTGGTAGAACATCTCCAACATCTTGCTGTGTCAGTGGTGTACAAGGTGAACAGGAAGGGAGACAGAACAGTTCCTTGTGGAGTTCCAGTACCAC
Source organism: Leptoclinus maculatus (assembly GCA_032191485.1). Taxonomy (NCBI): domain Eukaryota; kingdom Metazoa; phylum Chordata; class Actinopteri; order Perciformes; family Stichaeidae; genus Leptoclinus; species Leptoclinus maculatus. The sequence continues at coordinate 325,727 of JAVDOI010000082.1, read as the reverse complement.
TGACCACCACATCAGACAGCACACGGCCCAGTAGGACAAACTGTATACACCTGGCACCTGGATTTAGTGTTTTCCTTTACAATAATTAAGACATTTTCACCATAAATTGATGCAAAAAAGGCACAATGTTGTGCATAAAATTCATCAGAATGCAGGAAATGTTGCTCAAAAGTAGTTATTCCAGGCGTTTAATTATTTAATTATTTACAGAAATCACCTTTTGTGGATTATGATATGATATAGAAGGGCTCAGTTAGGTTACAGTTTAAAACTCACACCTGATTCCTGACGACCTGACAGTGAAATAATGGATACAAGAGTTTTATTACAAATTTCAATGTGTGTTGTATATTTGAGTTATCACTTAAAACACAGTGACTGTGTCTGGACACACAAAGGAAACCACAACTAATTAGACAAATTACTTCATTCTCTGAGTGCAACGACCGTACGTCTTTTTTAACAACGGTGCAGAGACCTTCTATTAGCTGGAATTGCCCTGCGAGCCTGGGGAAAATGAGCCGGCTGCACCTCTAATGGAGAGAAAGCAATCTAATGTTGTTTTCACTGCCCGTTGGGCAACTGACCATGTTGCTTTTAAGTAGGAGTTGTATTTCCAAATGTAATGTTTCATCTCCAATTTGGTTCTGTAGTTCTAATCTGTCCCATTTGAAAACAACAAACATAAATAAACATTAAATACCAAATGTAATTATAATAATGATGAAGCTTACGTGGAAACATAACGGTCGTTATGGGAATGCTACTGTGTTAAACACAGCTACGAAATGTGTCTGAAATTAGCCGGGTTCTTTACAGCTGCTGTTGATCTGTGCATCTCCATTTAAAAAAAAAAAACACTACTTTTTATTCCAGCTTGAAATAGTTTAAGACAGAAAGGATCCAGAATTGTTAACAGGACTTGAGGAAAGCTGCTCACTTCATTCAAAGGAAACGTGCCAGACCTTGAGCAGGTTTGCAACGAAGAATTGGTACAAAACAAAGTGTGTCCAGACCAGACGGCAACCTCCGGTTCTGCAGAGTGAAGCCGATGCTTCATGTGTTAAAGCTGCATTCTCTCTAGTGTCCACCAGGGGGCGACTCCTCTGGTTGTATAGAAGTCTATGAGAAAATGACTCTACTTCTCTCTTGATTTATTACCTCAGTAAACATTGTAAACATGAGTGTATGGTCTCAATCTCTAGTTTCAAGTCTTCTTCAATACAGCATGATGTTCATTTAGTAGATTATGGTCCATTTAGAGTCAAACAGACCATAAAGCAGGGGATGCTTTAGGGCGGGGCTTACTGTGATTGACAGGTCGCTACCAGAGACGTATACGGCGTCTTTACGTCACTCCTCCTCAGTACAGATATGGTCACTTCTGTTCATTAGTTGCAGAAAAAACAACATGGCGACGGCCGTAATCCAAGATGGCGACGGCAAAATCGCCGAACTCGAGGCTTCAAAACGGCAGAACACAAACCAATGGGTGACATCATCATGACTAGGTCCACTTCTTATATACAGTCGATGGTCCAGAGGAGAGTCAAACTGCGCAGGGTGCCTCTATTAAATTATGATGCTAAAGGTTTTGTGTTTTGCATCTAATTCAGTCCGATTTATTCGATTTTCACTGTGAAGAAAAATGTGTTTTTTTCAGTTGATCCGTGTAAAAAATATCCGATGATGTAAAACAACACTGTGTGAGTAAATGAAGCCCACAGTCCCACTGAGCCGCTGTGAGTAACTTGTGCCGTTTCCTCTGCAGGTGTGATAGCGGTGGTGATCTTCGTGACCGTGTCAGCGTTAGCCGTGATGGCCCGAGTCCTCTACAGGAGGAAAGGGACGTGTCAGAGCCGGGAAGCGAAAACGGCGAAGCCCGACGACAACCCGGAGCTGGCGTTCAGCAGCCAGACCGGCTCACGCAGCGGTCCGAGTGAGAAGCAGAGGGAATATTTTATTTAGGTGGAGGTTGGACCTGCTGCTGACCGGACACAGACAGAGATGACTTCTCAAGCCTCAGTGCTTTACGTTACAAACTGTGTACAAACTGAGCCCGAGCAGAGACTCCAACAGAACTATACACTCGTCTGCTGTCTTCTTTTCTCTTGTTTTTGCTTCTGTGGTTTGTAAAGACTGTATAAAGATGCACCAGAACTAAGTGTTGAATTTGTAACATGTCAGTACTGCCAGAGAGTCGATCAATTGTAAATATTTAAAGACGTGTGACTTTATATCAATCAGTCCTTTTCTGTGTCTTGTTGAAACGATTAAATGTATTTTTCATGGAGTTGTTGGTATGAAAGTAAAAAACAGCTTCGTTGGGTCTGAGGTGATCGAAATACATTTTTCCGACATGGATAATGAATGTTTAATGTATTGAGTGACCAGTTATTTGAGTGTCCAGTTGTTTGTCCACCTGCTGTGTTCACATTGAACATTTCTCATTTCCTCAAAAGTTTTGTGATTTTCTTTCATTGCGTCGCAGCATGAAGCAAAACTGGACTCGTCTTTATTTTCCTTTTGCTTGATTTTTCTTATTTCGGTCACTTTCCTGCCTCCAGCTCTCAATGTGGTTCTGAACAGTAAACGTGTTGAGACGGACCCGGTTACTGTGGGCTTTCTGTTCATTCCAACTCTTTTACACTCGCATCCCGTTTTCTACAATATATTCGTGTGATATCCAGCGCATTACTTTCCGTAGCGTTTGCTGAGAACGTTGGATGAGACCAGCCTGCATCCAGACATTGCAGTTTTCCTGTATTTATTTATTTTTTTGCTTCAAGTGCCGTCTAGTTCTGTTAAATTTCAGAGAAGGCAGAAATCAATATGGTCGATGTCTCGCATCCTTATTTATCAATCCGGACCAAAACATCTCGGTCGATAAGCAGCACTAAAGAGGAATAATGTGTATTTTAGATTTTGGGGTGAGCTGACCCTTGAATATATGATCAGAGTAAGCTACTTCTCTGTCGCATTATGTAATCCCTCCAACAGCCAGCCTGACGTCTAAACATGATAAATATTTTACTCCTAATACCACGGCATGCTCGGAAAGGGAGACAGGGCATGCTGGGAAAAAATGAGGCTCAGCTTTCTACCAAACAAGCACTGAACATAAAACCCGGTGATATGATGAGCTGCAGCCTGTTGGTACTGTGGCGAAGTACCCCATCATCTGTAACACTAGTAACACACACAGACGTGAGACATCGGAGTGTTGGTTTGAGGAATCACTTTGTGGTTTTTGGTTCATCACAGATATTTTAGTGAGAAACAATTCCATTCAGTTTGATCTCTTCTTTCCCTTCAGCTTAATTACAGTCCTGCACCAGCATTACTGCCTCTCGATCTATTCTAAAAGTCTTTGTAGAGCCGGATCAATGAACATGAGATTCTGAGGTCGATTAATGGAGAACCTTATACGCCTGAATAGAGCAGCATCGTTTGAGGTTTAGACACCTGAACGTCTGAATCAATTATTTCTCTGTTACCACACATTTACATCGCTGCATGTTTGGCCCTTTTAAGGCAGCTTTTAGACGGGTGTTTCCTTCACAATGTGACATTTCTGATGGATATTAATATTCATCTGTCTGCAGAGAAGAGATAGCTGTGAGCGGCCGCTTTGTGAAGCATCCAGGTGCAGAAGATGTCATGATAATTCTTGTCACTGGCCCACCTAGTCTCTCTCCGGGCTGCAGCGATAACACTCGGACGCAGAGCTTTGACATGTGATGGGTCCTCCCACAGCCTGCTGTCCGCCCTCTACACACACACACACACACACACACAGGGCCATGAATCTGATTATTAGAATGCAATAGCAAAGAAATGAGAAACTGTAGTCAATGGAAGGGACACAAAACAGGCACCACCACAGAGAGATTTAGTCTAAGTGTTGTGTTTAATTCTGAAGCAAATTCAAGCGGTTGATGTCCATTTTCGTTGGTATACGTCCAGACTGAGTTGGGTTTGGGGCTAAAATGTGGTTTACTACTATTTTACTTGTACTTACTTACAACCCATACATACAACCCATTGTCTCGCTTTATCACACGTGCACCATTCTGCATCCCCTACATACAAACATATGTGTTTAATGGTTATTTCTACAGGAAAATATAAAGTGTTTCTTCTTGATTTAACCTTGTCTGGCCTCTCTGTCCTCATGTCAGTCGGTTCTGTTTCATGAAGCAGAGTTGTTTTAAGGTTTACTTCATCAGCCCACAGAGGCTTTTGTTTGTGTGGGAGGGATGGTTGGTTAAAGTTTACTGCGAGGAACTTTATCTGGTTATCAAACAGTCTCAATTCAACACTGATGCCTCAATATGACCTACATAAGTAAAAGAGACCGTCAGCGAGAGGATTGTCTATTTCTATGTAGTTATTCTTAATGCTTGTCAGTAAACCAATTCCAGCTAAATCAGATGAAATCATGCAGGTTCACCAGAAACTCCTTCAACCAGCGGGGCCTCCAGCAGAGACCAGTCCACAGGGGACAGACCGTGATCCGGCTTCTCTGCAGCCCTGGACCTGCAGTCGGAGCTCCGGAGGGAGGAGAAGAGCTCAGCTCCCGGCAGCAGCAGCAGCGTCTCCTCCTCCTCCTCCTCCTCCTCCTCCAGCAGAGCTGCTCCTCTCTCCTCTACACCACGCTAGTGGAGACCCAGGACGTATTGCTGGACCCGCTGGAGGGAAGGGAGGCACCAGAACCAGGACTGAGAGGGGCAGCCTGTCAGACCCTGCTGCAGTAAAATGAGAGGTTTTCTAAAGGGAGTCTGGCGCTCGGAAAAACTACTATTTTTGTCCACAGGGACGACTAAATCGACACAAAATGAAAGTTCCTCCTCGTAACTTAGTTACATTAGGTTTACGGTTAATTTTGAAAGAGGGGCACCTGAGCAAACCAGTTAATAAAGGAAGAACGTATCTCATTAGGGCCCAGACATCCTGGTCAAAAGAAGATTTAAAAGTGGACGCTTGAGAAACTAAATGCTCATACTTGACTTTCAAAAAGTTTTAGAAAGTCAAACCATGACAGAATTCTAGTCAATGCAGGAACCAGACTTTTGAAATAAACAAACTCTGTGATTAAAGAAGCTATGAACAGAGGAGGAGAGCCTCTGTGATGTTGTGTGCCCCTACAAACACTGTGGTCTGGATAATTACCAGCCGCCTGCTTTCAGGTCAGAGATCCCATAGGACTGCAGCAGCTCCAACAGAAACCTGCTGATTATAAACGGCGGCACAGGCCTCTCTGGCTCTGCATCCATCATAATCACGCAGGGGGGAAAACTGCATCCAGAATATGAATGTGACATGTATTGATCTTGAAAGACTCGTCAGCCGTGTGCTGGTGCTGCTGGCCCGCGTCCCCGTCTCGATCCCTGCTGCCCCTCGTGTCAGCGGGGCCTGGTGCTGTTAAAAAGACCTGCTGACAGCACGCGGACCGCCTCTGTTCTCAGTCGTCAGGGGTCAGCGGCGTGCGGGCCACAGGTTGGACTGCTGAAGCGAAACTCCCGCTGTGTGAAATTTAAAGCTCATGAAATTTAGCTCAAGACACACTGTTTTTCTCTCTCTCTCTTGGCTGCAGATGTCAATTGGGCAAAGACGCGACTCGCCACGCGACAGCAGAACCACGGCGGGCGGTTTTAGTTGTCATCCGTGGAGGCTTTGTTTTTCATCCCACTTTATTCAAAGCAGTGACTCTGTGATAGTTAGCCACCTACCCCACGCCGGAGATCACAGCGTGGCTGTCAGCCCTCTCAGCCCTCTCAGCCCTCAGCACAGCAGCAGTGGGAGGAATCACATTTTGACACATGTTGCCGGACTTTAGTTGGAAAAAGTCAAGGAGTCACTTTTCTATAAGGTATCATTCTAACCATTGTATGAGGATATGTTGACTGGTAGGGACGTGCATATTCAGTCATTTTAAGTACTTGAGTATTTGAGATACACAGCCGGTGAAGCGCTGCCTAACACAGTCAAGCTAACACATGCTAACCGCTAACCACATGCACGCGGCTATAAGAAAAAGTGCAGCTGTACAACTCATTGCCTGCAGGTGGCACAGATGCTTTTACTTTCGTTGTCTGTTGATGGTGCACAACTTCCTGTGTACATTCACAGCTCAGCATCTGTTTAAAATGTAACGGCAGCTCCTGCATCTATAACTGTCTTTTTTTCTCACTCCTATATTTAAAAATGAGAGCTCTTATTCAGGGTTAATTCAGCTCTGAATAAGCAACGATTTACTGTGGATTAATCCCAAACTGCTGCTGGTCTGTTGGGAATATTTATGAGATTAATGCGGTTTCCCTCACATTAGGTGCTTAGCTGCATATCGCTTCTAAATATAGGTAATACTGGGAATAATGATGATGAATAAACACACCCCAGAGGACGTTGGGCTAATCTGCAAAGCCATAATTATGAAGAGGACAGCTTCACATCACAGGCTCTCTGAAGATGAGATGGAGTTCATCTCTTTGTGTTTTCATCCAAAGAGTCTTTCATCAGTAAACACATACAAATATTAGTTTCTTACATCCGGTTTCTCTGCTGTAGACCTGAGTATTTTCTAAAAAAACTTACTTTTAAGTGTCATATCTGATAAACTAAGAAGTCAAGAGGTGGCTTTAATTATGAGCCCTAACTTGAGCTAATGAGCTAACTGAGGTAGCGTAGCCAAAATAAAATGTTCCTTCTATCAGGGAGCTACTCGTCTCACCTGCCTCAGCTGACACACCTGACTTCCATCACTTAATCATCTCAATCCTATAACTACACCTGTCTGTCGGCGTGGCTCTTCTTTGACACTCACTGCTTTCACTGTCACGGCTTGTTTTGTTTTAACTGCAACAAACGAAGCAGCTTTTTGTTTGAGCTGCTCAACAGCACTGAGGCGGTGCACCTTGAATATTTCATGTGGATCCAAGCAACCAGCACAGAAAATGCATGTCACTCCTGAGTCTCTGGGGTCTTTTCTTTTCCAATTGAAACGGTCCTGCAGCGATCTGAGCAACATGTCCCGGTTTAACTAGCCTGCCCTCCAAGAAGCGTTCAAATGAAAGGCGGTGATGAGCGAATGGGAGTAGAGGTCACCGGCGCTCTATTGAGTCAAGCTCTTCGTCTGCTGCCGCTCGGATCAGATGCCACTGATGAAACTCTGACACGTGTCAACGCCGTCCCTTCTATTTGGTTTGACTGGCTACATATTCACCCAATCGTCCTCCTAAGTCATCCCAGAACGTGAGGGAATGATAACGTATTCTCAGCTGTTTCAAAAGCAGCACCGAACTATAACAGCGACATGTTCACCCAATACTTTGTGTTATACCCCAGAACACAACATGTTCATTATACCTCTGATGGGGTTGCTGATCAAAAGTTTCTTATTTTCCAAGGCCGGTACCAGAGAACGTGTGGGACGAGACCAGTTCTCACAAGGCTGTTGTAAAGAACAGTGGGTGTTGTGGCCAAAATGAGACCCTGTTATATAACGGATCTATTTTAAATCTTGAAATGCCGACATGAAGAATCTCAAACTACCAAGATATATAGCTTAATGTGCCGGGTTTCTTCTTCTTCTTCTTCTTCAGTTACAAAACAGCCTCAGACTGACATTCAATTCAGACTTATTTTCTCCTACATTGTTCAACTCTGGACATATATTTAAAGATGCAAAAGGACACTGTGTGCACCCAGCAAGAATAGAGACATATTTTTGAATAATGAATTAAAGAAAAAAATGAATGTTTGTGGTCACCTGGGGAATATGAATAATTCATTTGCAAATGGATTTATTTTGGCCCAGATGAGTTTTCAACATGAATTGTGTCCGACAGCGAGCTGTTGCTGAGCCAACCAAGAGGTTTGATGGATGCCGTTTTGAGTTTTCCCACCAGGCTGATTTAGTCCATTTGGACACGTTGTAGTAATCACAAGACATCCATTCGCCAGGAACATTTTCTTTTTTGCCATTGCACGAAAAACCTCAGATGAATTTGGATGTTTTTGCATTCTATCAAAGCCAAATACTTCAAACTTATAGCTGAGCAACTGACGTAGTTTATGATGCGACAGTTATTGAAAGTTATAACAGGTTGGTCAAACAAACACAGGACTATCACCCAGGTGACCGCTGTTCGTGTCCAGTGTGAAACCAAAACTAAAGGTTTCCTTTACGCTTGTTTTGCAACGTTAAAGTCAGCTACAGGTAGGTTGTTAAAAGAGCTACTCAGAAAACACATTATAATCTCCATGTTTTAGTTAAAATTCTGCAGATTTTACTGCTGTCATGTTAGAATAAAGAAGCTAAATTAAAAAGAGATAAGCGGTAGCTTTGATTTTGAACCTTAGTTAGTTTTACAAATGAGTTCTCACCAGAGAAACACTCGTCTTGACCTGCCTCAGCTGACGCACCCAATTATCTCAATCCTATAAATACACCTCTCTGCCAACATGGGTCTTGTTTGACACTCACGCCTTTGTATTTAACACCTGTCACTGGCTTTTCAAACCACTTTTACAACATTAATTCAAAGTTAATCCCACGTATGTGTCAAGTTCTCATTTTCACATCGCTGCAAAGTTCCACTTTAAGAAGTGCTTTTCTTCCAGTAATTTCTTGGCAAATCAAGTAACTGCTAATGGAGAAAGCTTTTCAGCGGAGTGGTCCTTTTGAATGCACTCCTGGGGGTTTCTTTCCCGAACCTGTAACGCTGCCTCCTCTCCTTTTTTAAATGTAAAACTTTGATAAACTTCCCGTTCAGTCCGTAAGACTGAACCACAGGTGAAGCATAATTTTCCACGTCTCAAAGCCATGTTGCACATTGTTGAATTGTAACAAGGTTGTCATCACTCCCCGAGTGCTTTACATGTCACACTTGCAGCCTTTTACATATTCATTAAACACCGATTGGGGGGGTTCAGAGTGACGGCTCTACATGGAAGCCACCCGAGCCCGGTGTTCCAAGTCAATCACAATCCCCACCCACACGGTGCTTTTTTTCCCCTCTGCATTTAATCAGTTTTGCGGCGGTTCAAATCACACCTCTCTATCCATATTTATAGCCAGGCTGCCTGCTAAAAGGTCCCCTCCTGCTCTGCGTGATTATTCAGGCTCTGTCACTGTAATACATCAGTAATGCTGTTTATGGCTCAAGGTCAGAGCCAAGAGTCCAGAGAGCCGAGGCAGTGATGGATTACTGTTTTCCAGATCCTTGAACTCTGCAGGACAGTGACACGTTTCAGCAAATCAAGAAAAAAAAGTCTATATTTACACCTCAGAGAAATTGCCTCAAGAGTTTTCCAGCGTGTGACGCTCTTGATGTGGGCCGTCATCATCCCGGAGGACAGATGGAGCGTCTCCCTCTTTTCCTCGTTAACAGGAAAACTTCGCCCTCCCTGCCACAGTCAACCTCCTCCACTTCATCTAATGGGCTGTTGCTTTGTGGTGAACACGTCTGCCTGTGCTCAGCACTAATGTAATTCCCCAGTGCTTCTCTATATTAACATATATAATCACTACATTGTTTTTTATACAGTCAGGTGTTTTATATTTGAAGTTGTCAGCAAATTCCGTCTCTCATCCTTACCGTATATACTCACAGAGGAGCCGCTGTAGAGCATCGACTGTCATGCTATCACCTTAATTGTTGACAGGGTTACATGCACTTTTAAACACAAACAAAAATGCAGCAAAATCGACATCATCGTTGGGTTTGAAATAAGTATGTTTGATACACGGACGTAAATCCAAATAAGTCAACAATGACTTCACACAGGACACGAACAGCGGTCTCCTGGGTGATCCTCCTCCTCCGAACATGGATTTACGGAGACTATGCAGTGAAAAACAACACAGAGTACAAACTAAAGTCCATGCGTCAACAGAAGAGGTTACATCGGTGCAGATAGTGTGCGAGACCTAAACTGACCATCATCGTACAGTTTAATCTCATCTGTGATTCTTGTTTGTCTTTTACTTCTCCCACATGAATAATAAACCGTTCCTCCTACATTTGTTAACTGAAAAGCAGAGGAAATCCCTTTTGGACGGACACTGAGAAGAAAGCAACACACTTTGTTTTGCTTTTTGGTAGTTTTCTTTTTGTTCATTTACAGTTGAAACACCCTGAAGGTGTTACTTCAACAACCACCATCCCACTCAATTTCCCCGCCATGTTGCGGCTTGATTCTTTTTTTTCTTACTCCCATCTCCGGGGTTTTTACCAAGCACAACTCAGAACTCCTCAGGGTCTCCATAACATCAAGACAGCTTGATACGAACATAAAAGTGCTGCAGATCAGAGGGCTAGTTTTTATTATCGGTGAACAGGTTAGTTTTAAAACAAGAGTCAGAGATACGATGCAGAAAAGTTGCACAAAGATTTCACAAGTCTACTGCGTCAGAGGAATTCTTCCTTTTTTATTGGCTTCTTTGGAGAGGACGTGTGTGTACAAACAAGCCAACATATGATTTACCTTCTCTGTCTTTTTATATATCTACCATATGGCCACATTTCATATTCAGGGATAACACTAAGTCTTACCAAACAAGGAGCCCTAATTAAATATATCATGCATTCACTAAACACACAGCCGAATCCTAATTAGTGAAATTAAATTCACTCTCGGCTGAAAGATGGCACCTGCAGCTACAACGACATCTGAATCCAATCATGTGATCGTCATCCAGAGACTAGCGGGGCTTTTCATTATGCTGAAAAAAGTTATTTCAAGACTTTTCCTTCATTAGAAAGAAAAGAGCCGAGCAGTTCGGTTTTCATTCAGAGATGAGTTTTGCCATGTTTGAGTGCGTTACGACTGTTGGCTCAGTCAGCAAATCAACACATTTTCAGATTGCTGCTGCTTTTGGCTGACAAGACAAATGAAAAAAACAAAATCCCATTAAGACGTTTGTTCTCAGTTCCACACTGAACAGTTATTACTTCCTCTGAGGAGGTTATGTTTTCAAGGCCAAGCTCAGCACCAATTGTTTCTGTTTGTGTGTTAGCAGGAGATCTGAAAAGTGTGAACAGATTTTAATTAGATTTGTTGGGAAGCTGCTGTGGGTCAAGAAACAAGTGATTTCCTTTTGGTGCAGATTCAGGATTTCTGTGGGAAATATGTGAGCATTTTATGATCAACTTCTGCATTTATTTAAATGTGAAAAACAGGCAGATGCACCAACAGTCGGTAGATGACTTTGTTTTGCATTCGTCACGTAGTATATGAACGGGGTGTTATTGAAAGTTATGTGGTAGAATAAAGAATAAGTCACAAAAGCACTGGACTTTCACCCAGTAGACCGCTGTTCGTGTCATGTGTGAAACTAAAAAGGAAGCGTTTGTAGCGTTTCAGCTGAAGGCGGGTTCGGCGAACCTTCACCCCGGCATTCTCACCGGATCCACGGAACTCTGGGGAAATAGGCTCAAACGAGGCAAAGTTGCATTTCCTCCGGAAGTGTAGCGAGTGGAACTGTTTTCATCTGGAACAGAGAAATCACTCGGTGCAGCAAAAGGAACATTGTTAAAAGAAACTTCAACCTTAGCTTGGGCAGAATGTGTAGGAACTACGAGGACCTTTAACTCCGTTAGCTTTTCCGATATTTTAGTACTGAAATGTCAAACTCAACAAATCATCCTTAATTACTAAATCATAAATCAAACTTTTCAAAAGTTGAACTTACAATAAAGTCCTGCAAATCAAAACTCGTGGTTACACTCTATTCCACAACTACAATGACTCATCACCTTCGACTTATTTATTATTTTCTCTCCAGGGAATATCCCGGACGTGTTATGTCCTCTTTTCTACATCTTTTAGGGGATAAGTAGGGACGAACACACGACAACCCAAAGAATGAAAAAATAGTCCAACGTGGAAGTGATTTACAATATTTATTTGACTCACGTATTTTCAAACAAAACAATTCTCAAACAGAGCGGGAGAGGATGGGACGCATGTGGTCGAAGGATCAAACACTTTTTCCAGTTTGGCTGGGATCCAAACTGGGATCCTCTCCTCTGGCTGGAAATAATGAGTCATGTGTATGAAGGCAAATCACTGTCAAAATCCGAGAGCGCAAATGAGATCCATGCGCGCACGCATTTTACTTTGGCGAGCGCTTTACATCACTCCGCGAGCAAAATCCACTCACGCGCGAGCAAAATTCACTCTCGCGCGAGCAAAATTCACTCTCGCGCGAGCAAAATTCACTCTCGCGCGAGCGAAAGTCCCTCGCGAAGCTGAAACCTGCTCGCTCGCGAAACTTTAACCTGCTCGCTCGCGAGTCTTTTTCCTGCTCGCGCTCGAGTTGTTTTTCTTTTTGACAGTAAGTGGGCGGACCCAGTCTCCGTTGTATCTCGACATCTAATTGGTTACAATCCTGGTCTTTGGATAGACCTGATATCACTCTGACACAGACGCTAGGTCTGTTAGAGGTGGTTTTAAATCCGCCACTAAACACTACTGTACTCCACTACATCTCAGGATGTTATACATTTGTCTGACAGGTTTTGTAAACTTTTCAGACTGTAGAGGCTGATGAAATACAAATTATGTTAATAGCGTTGTTAAATACAATAATAAAAAATGTGTTAAAGTCAAGTTGCTCAGATTGGTTTACATTCACTCCATCATTCTATTACAGACAATGTGTGTTTGATAGTCAAACCTCTTGTGACAAACAGCTCAAAGAAACTCTTTGATATTAATTGATTAAAACATGATGTGATCATATTTAATCATACTGTTGTGTTTACAGAGGAGATATAATGTAGTTGTATAATATGAGCAACAATTTGGACCCGCTCAAGGATCTAGAGCCAAGATTAGGGACCACTGTTTGTATATTATCTGTTTGCCAAGTGAGTTTCCAAATTGAAGTCACTGACAAGTAGTTAGTGGATGAAAAATGATCCAGATCCTTCACTGCAGTAAACATACTAATACCATACTGATGAAACAATCCACTACGAGTAAAATACCTGCATTCAAAACCTCAGTCAAGTATGTTATTATCAGCAAAATGTACTTTAAGTGCAGAAAGTAAAAGTACCCGTGCAGTAAAATGTACATTATTTGCCCCTGACCTGTAGTGCAATCTGAAAATCTCCCCCTAGCATCTGTGTCAGAGTGATATCAGGTCTATCCAAAAACGAGGATTGTAACCAATTAGATGTCGAGATACAACGGAGACTGGGTCCGCCCACTTACTGTCAAAAAGAAAAACAACTCGAGCGCGAGCAGGAAAAAGACTCGCGAGCGAGCAGGTTAAAGTTTCGCGAGCGAGCAGGTTTCAGCTTCGCGAGGGACTTTCGCTCGCGCGAGAGTGAATTTTGCTCGCGCGAGAGTGAATTTTGCTCGCGCGAGAGTGAATTTTGCTCGCGCGTGAGTGGATTTTGCTCGCGGAGTGATGTAAAGCGCTCGCCAAAGTAAAATGCGCGCGCGCATGGATCTCATTTGCGCTCTCGGATTTTGACAGTGATTTGCCTTCATACATGTGGTCAGTGGCGGCTGGTGGAAAATGTTCTTGGTAGGGCTGTGCCACATCCAATCAATTTCAGCAAACATCCCAGAATGATTTAATGCAAACAAATTAAGGTATCAAACGCGCATTACTACTTTGCAGTTAAATATTTAACATTTATTCCAACACGAAAAAAAGCAGTAAATAACACTTTCACAAACACGTCAGGACATCTTATTTTAGTCACCCTCACAGGGAATTCAGTATAATATAATATATATAACATATAATAATATTCTGTATAATATAATAATATATATATATATATATATCATATAATATTCTGTATAATATAATAATATATATCATATAATATTCTGTATAATATAATAATATATATGTCATATTCTGTCCCCGTTGTTTTAAAAAGATAAATAAGTTATTATCATGACGTCATCCAGCTAGTCAAACCTGTCTGGTGTACAGCTAGTAGAGAAGCTTCATGTACTGCTTCTCTTTCCTGCTAGTCTGCTGTCTGATTGTGAGGTCAGGCTGATCTGGGATCAGCTCTTTCAGTAGTTTCTCCTCTCAGTTCTCCTCTCAAACGGGTCTTGGAGGAGTAGTGCTCGCGCTGGCGCTCTCCTGTAGAGACTTCTCCTGACGAGAACGCGCAGCTTGGGGCAGGAAAAAAACTGCCCCAAGCTGAATCTATTTGAGGACGCTGATTGGCTGAATTGTATGTCACTCATTTATATCTTTACTCAGCATTGGCTAAACTGCTTTATAGACCCGCCTCTTTGGGGCAGTTTTTCCAGCGCCCCAGCCAGCTGAGACGCGCACACACAGAGAGGAAGAGCAGACAGGCAGAGAGGACAAGCAGGAAAAGCATATATTTACCGCAGATATCATATTTTACACATATTACTGGGTGATTCCATGTTTCAAAAACACAAATATTGACAATTTGTATAGTTTATTTTTATTTTAAATTTTATTTTTATTTTTATTTTTATTTTTATTTTTATTTTTTGTAGCTCTAGGGGGGGCGGCGCCCTAGCGCCCTCTATGGACCAGCCGCCACTGCATGTGGTCAATGTTTGTTTTCACACCTTTCTGTTGGAAGGACTGCATTCTTTCCTTCCAGCTGTACTACTTGGTCCCAACATGTCAGCTTCCATTTTTCCCCCTTTTCTCTGCTCCTGTCGAATAGTTTTCAACAAAGCAAGATGTTGAGGAAATGGATGATCCAAATTCAAGCTTTTAAAGTGTGAGAACATTAGAGAATCTTACTTCATAGACCTTTGGCACCTCTGAAGGATATCACGCCCATCAGAAAATAAGAGCTATATCTCGTGGTCAACTGTTTTGTTCTTCAGTGGGTACAGGCCTCTGCCCATTTGGTGAAATACTCAACCATGACACAGATGTACCGATTGCCACCATCTGTTACTGTGAGTTTTCCCACTAAGTCCATTCCAACCAGCTCCAGAGGCTCCGTTACCTGGGAGAAGAAGAATAAATCATTCTGTTTGAAAGATAGAAATACACCTCTATTGGATTGTACTCCTGTTCTTTAATGTTGACCCTCTTGGCCTGGCACTGTGGACACTGAGCAATCTAAACAGACCAACGGCATTTCAAACCTATGAATACACTTGATGCATACACTCTGCTGTGCTCTACTTTTAAACCCGACTGTGGTTTCCACTTAATTATTTTTGAAGAGACCAACTCACCCACTTGCGAATGTCATCCTCCATGTCAGGCCAATAATAACGCAATATAATGGCTCTGTGTTTCAACGCCACAGTGACCAACATGGCTGCAGTGAAACTCTTCAAAGATGTTATTAGCTTCCTCTGCAGTTGATGCCACTTTTGCACCTGCAGATGTAGTAGAGCTTTCCATCTGGTGTTTAAATGTCATAGTATTAGAGTCGTTGGGAGTTTGACCATAGTGTTCTAAAGTCCATGTGGCATGCATCCTTACCCTTTAACCTGAAGGCGTTAAGCTCTCTTAATCACATAGTTCTCCTTGTTGGTTGACCCCTCAGGAAACCAGTTGTAAAATCCAGCACTTGTTTAATAATTGTAGGATCCAGTCCACAAATCTCACCTACACTTCAAATACTGTAACTATATGCCGTCTCTTGTCCTGGTTAACTCCTCACAAAGCTGTGACATGTTGCACCACTTTATATACCATGCCCCAATCATTTCAGTCGTCTACACCTGCTGCACGCATTCTTAAATGAAAGCCTCTTGAACACCAGACTGGAGTTAAGCCATTAGTCATCTAGACAACAAATTCATTTGGGTCACAGCGTGCTCTCCATAGACAGCAGATCATTACCAATACACAAGAAATAAGAACAGCAAAATAAAAGCACCGTACAACATATATTTGCAGATGAATCATCCAAAAGCATGCAAAGGAGGACAGGTGAAACTATTAAAATAAACTTAAAATCAAGTGGTTGCGCAACAGAGCTATATTTAATTAAAATACATGAATAAATAATTGTCAGGCGCAAAAGGCAAGTTGGTAACAATGTGTCTTAACTGTTCGGTTTATAGTCTTTCAAAAGATGCTGTAAAAACTACATGAAGGAGAGGCCAAGTGATCGAAATGTTTATTCAACGTGGGTCCTGAAAGGCCACTCCTACGACACATCTGCCTCACGCACCCGAAAATAAACCAGTCAATTCAAAACCAGTTGATCTCTCACACCGGAGCTCAGCTCCTCCTCGGCCTTCCAACGCAAAACTCGTACTTGAAGGATCCCGCCTGAGCAAAACGTGGTGCCTGCTCACGCTCTTTGTGATACCGCTTGTTCCGTCCTTTTCTTCTTCTCTAGGGGATAAGTAGGGACAAACACACGACAACCCAAAGAATGAAGAGGCTGACCTCCTGAGGCTCCCTTCTTGTATACTGGGGCCTCCACTCTGCTGATCGGTGCAACCCATGGAGCAGCGTGACTGGCCTGCACAGGTGGAGCCCAATCAAGTGAACTGAGGAAGAGAGAAAGAAAGAAAGGCAGGAGGAGAGATAACATGTAACGCTGCTTTATTATTAAATGCAAACACCAGTGTCGCCTGCATACGTTTGATTCTCTCTATCCAGTTACATTTGTAACTCCTGCTGCATGTCTGAGTTTCCCAAACTCGCTCATTCAGTTCTTAAAACTGTTGCGGCTCACAAACACAGAGAACATGAACGTGTCTGTGAGATGATAGGAGGTTAATATTCAGGTGACAATTGAAAGAAAACAAATGACGGCTTCATGTGTGCTGTGATGGATCTTCTTGCTCTGTGAATGTTTTCCACACTAAATAAAATGAAGCAAATGGCTTCTTCTGACGGCAGGAAAACAAGCCGTAACATCTCTTATGCATGCTGAATGTGTGCAGACGCCAGCTGGAGGAATGATGAGTCGAGAGGCAAATCACACGACTGGCACAAATGTAAAGAAACACTTGAAATGAACCTAATACTCTACCACCCACTGTAGAGGATAAACGATCAGTCCTGTGGTTCTGTTGTCCTCCGTGTGTAGGCAAAGCAATGTACCGAATCACTACACGCAGTCATCACTCAAGCAGCTGTTCAGTCATCAGTGTTTGAAGTGTTGGAGTCTCTGAAACCCACTCAGCAGTCAGAGCGTCGTGGCGTTCTGCTCCCTGAGGGCCGCCGACGCTGAGCTTCCTTTGTCAAAACCCGCCGACACCGACTGACTGCAGCGGTCCGGTCACAAAGCCACACGGGTAATCTATCCATTGACTCCACGGAAACACAAGTGTCACGAACTGACTTGTGATTTGGGAGCATTACCTCCGCTCTCCCCAACATTGGCGACATGATTCAGGGCGTGGTACAGGAAAGACAGTTGTGCAATTTGACCATTTTGGAAAGTCGTTCAGAGCAACGTATCCTCATACAACGGTTCGTATGATATCTTACGAAATGTTACTCCACATTTTTTGTGCATTTTTTCTACAGAAGTCCAGCAACACGTGAACATTTTCGCTCTTTACATACATAAGTCTTTTCAAAATAAACTTCCAGGAACAAACTACAGAAGTGACTTTACTGAAGTACAGAAGTTACTTGAGAAAAGAATCGATGTAGACTTCTTGTGTAACACGGGGAACAAACAGCTGTCTCCTGGGTGGTCTGTTGGACCCGTCCCCCCCCGTGTGTGTGCCCCCCATCTTTATACTTCCTTGTTCATGATTACATAAATAACATACAAAATCATTTTGTGGGATATCTATGAATTAGGCTACCACGCATTCTTTTTCGTCGGTATAATGCTGGACAGCCGGTACAGATTGTAGGTGTCATGGTGAAACTATCCACAACCAACAGAAACAGCTACATGACCCAGTGCAGTGAGGAAGCACATGGTGTCTGTTAGAAGACCTCAGAGGCCGGGGCAGCGTAACCACAAAGCATACGGTGCTGTAAGGGCCACAATTCTGTTTTGGCATAACAATGTCTGGTCTCTCACATATCAAAACCCGCGTTCGCAATTAGCGAGCGCATCAAATCAAACCATTTTCTCCAAGCACCTCATACTCCACGCTGCAGGAGTCACTTTGCTGCTCCGACTGCTAATGAACCCGAGCAGCCTGAAGTGAACCAGCCAAGTACTTTTGAGCAGAGCGCCGTTCATACAGAACCCGATATGCAAATACGAGCAATTAGCGTTCCTAAACTAAATTGGCACTTTTGAAAAACCCAGAGGAAGATGTTTTAACGCGCGAGGAGTCGTTCTCAGAAGGGTCCTCTCTCAGTTGGAGATGCTGTAAAGCCTGTGTGGCTCAGATCCGACTCTCCGAACTGATGCATCCATTTGATCGGTAGAGTTGGCAGCCGAGGAACGTCCGTCACAAAGCGGGCGTCGTGTTTGAGCCGTGTGCCGCCGCGCTTCCTCACGTCCGTTATCACTTTCACACGCCTCGCTTCCCTCTGAGAGAGCGGGAATCAAACACATCGTGAATCCCTGATGGAAACACAGGCTCAGCAACACACACACACACACACACACACACTTTCACAAACAGACACACACAACCAGATGGCTCGTACGTGTACACACAGACTCTGGACAAGCTCTTAATTCTCCACAGCTGCTGTCACTTTGTTTTGATGGTTGTGTGTGTGTGTGTGTGTGTGTGTGTGTGTGTGTGTGTGTGTGTGTGTGTGTGTGTGTGTGTGTGTGTGTGTGTGTGTGTGTGTGTGTGTGTAAGATAGTGAGATGCTACCGTTTTTATAGGATATCTTGTTTCATCCATCCTCGAAAGCAGCTGAACATCTTTCCTCTTCTACACAGGTATCTTATTAAATACGTGTGTAATATTTGCATTTCCAGAACAGAAATGTGGATATTGGATGAAGCCGGGTTTGAAATTGTTTCATTTTGTTGAGTCAAAGGTTTGGACTGAGGGGATTTGGGATATTTATGTTGTGTTGATATGTGTCTTTGAGATAACAGGGTGACGTTTGGAGAGCTGAACAACAGAGGGGACCGTCCACATATTTATTGTGTTTTGCATTCATATGTTTGTCATGGTTTCGGGTATGTGTGATGTTTCTTATGAGTTGTTGTGTTTCTAATTGTAATGAGTGAGTCAGTGGTTTATAATATGTGCTGTTATTTAACTGTTTCAGTTATGGCTGTCTTGTAAAACCTAAATTGCCCAAAATGTCAAAAAAATGACTTTTGCATGAAAAGCAATGTTTTTGCAGTGTCTCCCCTTAAACATTTAAATAAATATAGGAAGGTATATTACTTTGCATTCATGCTTGGCAACGAGGAGAAACTACTATAAATGCTGGATTCCCCGTAGATGTGCTACACGGCTGATTGCTCTGATCCCCTTTTTAATTAACTTTCAATTAGCACGCTAAACTGCACTAAACAGTGAAATGAACTTTAAGCAGGTGCACGTCGATCTGTCCTGTTAACGAATGAGCTGAGACGATAAACGGTGTTCTAACTTATAAAAGGAGGTCTTTTAATAAAGTCTGATTTGCACTGAAAGACTTCAGGTTTGTCGGTGAACATCCACAAATCTATAGAGTTATAGCCTCGAAGGCTGATCTCCAGCTGGTGGATCGGCCTCACAGACTCACCAGCGTGAAGACCCATAGGTCAACATGGACCACTTGTGTTTCTCCTCCAACCTTCTGGTGCTGGAGGCTGAACATACACTTCATCACACAATGCTCTGTCAGAAACCAGTAGAAGAAGATAAAACACGGGTCAGTAGTGTTTGTGACAAAGTGAGTAAGAAACAATGAGAAAGACGCGCACATCTGAGAAACATCTTCAGGAATAAAACAGACGGATCTGCTCTGCATTGAACAAGTATCAACTAAGTGTAGTTACTGTCTGTTGGTTTCTTGCGTTTTGTTTAAAGGGGATTTATTGGGCTGAATTTGTCTAGTTTTTTGGGCAGTTTGTTGAAAAATAGTGATAGAAATACAAATATCAATTTGTCATCATTAAGAGAGAGACTGGGAAGATGAATGTATCCATAAATGTAGATGCATGCAGAACTTCACTCAAACGTATGATATTAGAGATGTGATACTTTCACTGTGTAACAGTTCAAATTCCTCCCCAGCTCAACCCGAGCTGCTCTCCGTTATAGATACGTCTTCAGCTTCTGTCTATTATGAATTATGCTCTGAATACAGTGTCATCGAGTCCATGTGCTGCTTCTATTTGTAGAGGAGGAGAGACTTGTTTCACTGCCAGAAGAAGAAGAAAGAACGCTGGCGGAGTCACAGGTTCAGACAAGCCAGCAGCCTTCATCCTCCTCCTCATCCTCCTCCTCCTCCTCTTCCTCCTCCTCCTCCTCCTCCTCCTCGCTTTGTTTGTCACACGTCGTTGTGTCTTCATTGTTGCCTGGTTTAATTTTTCCATCTCAGTGTTTGTTTCCAGTTGGCCCTTCTCCGTATTCTGCCTTTTAGATTACGGATCAGCTCCTCGTTCTGGTCGGCAGCTACGATGCGTCACAAGGTTGTTCAGCCCGAAGAGATCTCAAACCCCTCTGCATGCACCAGCATTGAACCGTGAGATGTGGAGAAACAGTTGGCTGCACATATGTATATTTTGCATTTTGCTCCGATTATTTACAGCAGCGGTAATGAACTAAACACACACACGGGTACGAGGGGCTAATTGGGAATAAATGAGTGTAATTGGTGTCGATGAAAGGATCGCTGGTCGTCTTCTCCTTCCAATGAATTCAATCTGTCTCCGTCTCGTCCTTTTTGTGAAGACATCACCAAGCTGAAACGGCAGCATCCCATTAATCCCATTAATCAGCCGAGGGCTGTTGGGGACATTAGTGTGTGAACGGCTGATTAGTTTGGAGTAATGTGGTGTTGAGGAGGCTCTTGTCTACTGTATAGAGTTCATAGTTTCTGCAGTTCATCTCAACTTATCCACACTCAGAAAAACAAGCTACCTGAACACACACAAAACAAATAACACATTTTATTTAATTTCATCCCATTTCTTGGGGGTCTTTGGACATTTGGACCCTCTACTATATTTCCTTTTCTGTTTAAAATGTTACATAAGTGCCTAGAGACACATTAACCGACAAAATCTGGCCTTTCGCCCAGGAGACCGCTGTTCACGTCCCATGTGAAACCAGAATTTTAACCCAAACCACACCTTTTCCTAAACTAACCAAGTTATGTTGTTGACTAAAACTAACTACCTTGTTTCCTGGGAAAACTTTATTTTGGAAAGTCCTACTGCAGAATGACCAGGAGGGGGCAGCGTAGAGTGCTTCACAGGTCCTGACCTTTAAATATACAGCATATCAAGCCCTTCGAGGATTGGGTGTTCCACCTTTCAGGCCACAACGGTGAAGGACTACAAGCTTTAAGCTGTGGGAAACATCCAACGTCCAACATGTGAAAACAGTGAGTGAATAGTAGGCCGAAGAAAAGGGGCTTTCTGGACTTAACTACGATCATTGTGTTGATCCTACATGTTCATTATTCTAACTGTGAATAAAAACCTTGACTCTAGAATGACTGCAGCAGAAATGATAAATGCCCTGGAGACAGTGAAAGCATTGACTCAATATGCTAAACAACGATTAGTTAACTATTAACGTGAACATAAAGTTATCAAACTGCAGCAGAAAGTCCTCAGGAACGATATCAACAGGCTAACAAACGAGTGTCTGGTACATGAACAACATCTTCTGTATCCTTCAGCACGTGGGCAGCAGTTCAGCCTGAACGGGAGGAGTGGAGGGCAGCGAAGCAGAGGATCGTGTTGGATAACCCTGCAGGGGTTTAAACACTGTTTAAAGCCCTGATGATTCTGTTCTCTTCACTGACAGTTACTTTGGGAACATATATACGTAGAAGCTGAGAAGGCAGTGATGGATTTCAAGCATGTGGCTGTTTCCTGGATGCCAGAGTAGATCCTGCTGTATAACACACTCAAACAAAGAGGGAACGGCGTCTTCAGAGATGTAGAAATAGGGGATTGAAAGCTGTTTATTACAGTATATTATAATTATAAAGTTCTACAAGTTGTTGCTGAAGGAGTAATTCTGCAACGTGATGTGGGATAAAAGCTGGTTCTGTTTGTGAATATACACTCGATGCTCAAGGGTCAAGACGATGGAAGCCCCACCAGGAACAGAAGTCTGAACCCATGACCTCAGTCCTTTCAACAACCGATACCTACGAGCTCGGGTAGAAACGTTGCAGACTATATTTCTGGCACCTTGCTGAAAGACGGCGTTCTCCTTTTTCATGATCTTAGAAGAGAGGCGGCTGTGATGAGAAGGAAAGAGACGGACAGACAAGGTGAAAGAAGAAACACTAGTTCTTCCTTTCCTTTGTCTACCTTGACAACTCTCTCTCTCTCTGTCTCTCTCTCTCTCTCTCTCTGTCTCTCTCTCTCTCTCTCTCTCTCTCTCTCTCTCTCTCTCTCTCTGTCTGTCTGCTTCTTTATCGCCACGTTCTCTTTGTTCTCATTTCTTCACAGAGAGATTCCCCGCTGGTGATTCAGCCCCTGATTCTCTTTAAAAAAGACGCACTGCAAACACCTCGTTCACTTTGTCCTGTGTGTGTGTGTGTGTGCGTGTGTGTGTGTGTGTGTGTGTGTGCGTGCGTGCGTGTGTGTGTGTGTGTGTGTGCGTGCGTGCGTGTGTGTGTGTGTGTGTGTGTGTGTGTGTGTGTGTGTGTGTGTGTGCGTGCGTGCGTGCGTGCGTGCGTGCGTGCGTGCGTGCGTGTGTGTGTGTGTGTGTGTGGGGTTGTTCGTCATGCTGTTTCCTTCTCATCCTACTAACACACTTCAGTCTGTAATCTCATAACGGCTTCAAGCTTTATTCTTTCTCTCTCTTTCTAGGTTTTTTCTGGCTTCCTGAATAAGAAGAATGAAGAGTGATGGAGACCAGTGAGGGTTGGAGTGATGGGTCCAACAAACACAGAACTTTCACCCAGGCGACCGACGTCCGTGTCCCGTGTGAACCCAAAAGTCAATGTCGAGTTTACAAGTGCTAAATATGAATGTGTAAGATGCAACATGAGATTAAACAACTTTGACGTATTAAATCGGATCAACAAAACTACTTAGTTAGGTTTAGAAAAACGTTGTCTTTTGGGTTAAAATAACCTGAATTACTGAAGTACGCAAAGTCACATGATGAATAAATCAACGTTGACTTCTTGTTTCACACGGGGAACGAACAGCGGCCTCCTGGCTAAAAGGTCACCGTTAGTTGGACCCATCCACCTCCCGTCCTGCGTGTTTTACTGGTCATTAGACTTCCTCATTCAAGCTTTAGTGGATAACATACATAGTAAAAAGGTGATGCACAAAAGCTCTCCGACAGAGTTCCCCCGGTGGGTGGCAGCTTCGTTCCCGTCTTGTAATTGTGGCCCCTGGAGGTGCAGCACGTCTGCCCCGCAGACACAAGGGGGCACCATTTCATCATTTATTTCAAAACGTCCTTTATGTTAAGTGTCAGGCCTGTTATGGAGAAACAGCAGACCTCACAGAGTGCACTGAGAACTGATCATCAGGACTAATAATGTGATGATTCAATGTGACGTTGTTTCAAATCGTGATCCTCATCCTCCTGACTGACGTCACAACAGAGCAATGAGACCGTGTTCGACATATACACAACATTCAGTCAGATTTACAAAGAGGCATGAATTCCCTTTTCATGAATTGTTGTCTACATATTCTTGTCATGCTCTATAACCCCACAGACCGTGACGAGGCTTTTAGGTGGCTGTGCTGTCTTCTGTCGGGACACAAACCCGTCATGTTGACACAGATGTGAGGTTCTGTTTGGGTAGTTCTCACAATCTGGAAGAGTATCATCTTTCTGCCACATGCATCATTTGTTCTGCCGTTTTGTCGGACCGTTTGTTGTTGACAGCTCTGGAACAAGTTAACTGAACTGCTGAAACATCGCGGAGGAAATCCAAGTTCCTCGTGTGTCCGAGTGATTCCAGCCTTTATGACCCAACAGCAGACGGTGTTTTGTGTTGTTCGGGCTCTGTTGATGTCTCCTTGCCCTCTAAACTTTCTCATTTATCCTTCAACCTGTTATTATTATTATTAGTTTGATAATAATAATGCCCCTTCTGAGCATGTGACCAGATATTACACATAGCACCATTGCCAGCTACAATAACAGGAGTGGGAAGTTTTGACGCGATGATTCAGACATTAGATGTTGCGTCATGTTACTAACCATGTTGGGTTTTGTCCAACGGAAACAATCGCAGCAGTTAATCTTCTTCTGTCAGACACAAATGCCAAACAATAAAGCACATTTTGAACGTTAATAAATGCAGATAAAGCCAAGAAACAGATTGAAAGGGGCTGTTCATTATTTGGTTTTGTCTCTATTTAGAGGCCTGGCATAAAGCATGTATGTTAATATGTCCACGACTGGAAAGTTTAGTTAGTAAATATCAAAATACCTCAGAATGCAAACTGTATTTTTACAAGATGAACAAGGCTTTTTATGAACTGTGAAGGAAAAAAACATTATTGTATCTCAGGAAATCTCTCCACTTGACCCGAGATGCCGTGGGTCAGCGGCGGGGATTGTTTCGTGGTCCCACACAGGAGGAAATAAAGAGAGCTCAGTCGATTAGGGAGCAGCTTTCTGCTTTACTCTCAGACACTAATTGGTTTTGCAGCCTGAGGCGAGGCGGCCGGTAAGCTGAGCCGGTGGAGGAGCAGACAGCTGGAGGTGATCGACAGGTAGCAGGTAGCAGGAGGGAGAGAGGTCTGCAGGACGGGTCCGTGTCCAGATGAAAGCTCAGCACTGCAGCAGCCACTTAACAGAGTTTATTAAACTAATCTCCTCCTGTGTGGCGTATATGCTCTTGGGGAACTTTAATGTCAAAACCTGGAATGCCCTGAGCACTTTCCCCTCAGTAAGGTCTGTCTCTGTTTATGTGTCAGGACCGCTTTCAGCTTTAAGACCTCAAGAGTGAAGACGTTTAGGGGAAGTGAGGACATTTGGCCCGTTACAAATGGAGATGGAGGAATATTTCCCTTGTCTCCTCCATAAAAATGTACCTAATTTAAAAAACAGTCTTTAATGTAGGTCATTAAATGATGCGCCTCATAGTCCATAAAAACATGCCGTCTGAGATTAAAGCTAGCTGGAGATAAAGTGAAGAACAGGAGCTGCTTATATTTCATTCATGGGGATTCAGCTGTTGCTTCTGATTCAAAACCAGTTCTGCAGCTCTCTTTAATCTTTAAATCGTTCTCTCTGCCTCTATATCCAGGTTATCCTGTCTGTCGGCAGGTTAAAACACCTTCATTGTAAAAAAAACAAAGAAATTCTGATGTTCTCTCGTTTGCGTCACAGTTATAGGAAGAAGTGTCACGCTGCCAGTTTTAGCTTTTTGTCTCTTCGGTATTGAATCTTAAAGGTTCTTTATAACCTATTTAAAGCATTAATATAAAGATATAGTGGAATAATGTCGAACTGAGCAGAGAATGAAGTCTCTCTGTGTCATCAGAGCTCCTCTCTGGCTCGCTCAGCATTGCTCTCATAAGTGTGACTTCTTGAATATCAAACGACCTGGCTCTTCCGGGCCGTCTTCCACACATCACTGGGCTCACATATATAGCGGCGTAGTGTTACCTTTAACCTCTCCTCACAGGCCTCGATGCAGGATAACTCTGGATTCAGACATTAACGATAGAAAGGTGGACAGACAGACAGACAGACATGTTTATTCTGTTTATTCTATAAGTCATAAGTTCAAAACATATAGAAGCAGAAGGCCTCGTTTGTTGATAAAACGCTCCTAGTGGGAAGAAGCATGAAGCTTTGCTGACATCTTGTGGCAGCTGTAAATGTCCCATCAGGTGACTTCCCCTTCCAGTCTTTGTTAAACCGGTTAACTGAGTCTGTCTGAGTCTGTCTGAGTAGTTCACTAGTATGTGTCAGTTTCACTTCCGTTGTGCAGGCCAAGTCATGTTTACCTTGTGCTGATGTTGTGCTGGCTTGTTGTAACTCAGATGGTGTTATCAGTCAGAGGGTGTGGTTCAAAAAAGGCCCAAAATAGTTTTAACCAGAAATGACGATGTGAGGAAGCTCCATAAAGAGGAGAAAGCTCAAGTCAGGGAAACGTTGACCTGCAAAGAACAGATTGTGATTTCTAAAAGTGTAATTTGCAGCACACTACTAATGTTTAGTATGGCACCTTCTGAAGTTAATAAATGATCACAGTGTGAAAGACAGCACTATGATTTACATAAACGTTTTATTGACCACAAAGGGAGAGTATTCAAATGGTGCGGAGCACCATAAACAGAGCATAAGGGTTAGCATGAGATAACACCCATGCTCTTAATGAATTAATCACGTGCAGTTAAAGCAGCTCAGATACTTGTAGCTGCACTAAGTGACTTGTGCTTTAATGCACAAACAGCTTTCTGACACAGTAAGCATGGACATGTGGAAATATAAAATTGTAATTATCATAGAAGCCATCAAATATAGAATATGACATGTAACATGAAATAGAAAAAAAATCTTTATTCCAGCTGAGTCATGATGGGTTTGCAACAATTTTACACACACACACACACACTAGGGCTGGGCGGTATACCGGTTCAACCGGTATAACTTTCCCGTATGATATCAATTTTTCATATACCGTTCTACCGGTGCATAGCCGAAACTACTGCTGTCAATTTTCAATTTTCAGACGTTTTATTAAGTCCATTTCAAGGGCATACAGGTCAAATATTTACACACATTGACATCCACACTTTCAGGTTCTTACAATACACTTCTGACGACAATCTCCCAAATAACATTTTCCACTGACACAGTCCATGCATCTATCAAAACAGACCAAAAGAAAAACAGTTTTACCAATAGCGATTTTTCCTTTTCTCCTCAGGCTATGAACAACTTCAGGGACGCACAGGCTCTCCTGTCGGCACACTATAAAAACAAAACCTCCTAATTAATTCCCCCCCCTAGTTCAGGCTACACATTAGCAAAGAAGTTTGAAAAAAGGGGAGTTCGGGGAACTCTCCACACTAACAATTTGTTTTCCTTTGTTGTCTTGTCTTTTAACAGATAATCTGTAAAGATGTTTAACATGGTTTTCACCACAATTTCCTGTATCTTCTCATGATACATATATGTTTCTCGCCCTCCATAGACCTTTGTACAGGAAGTCTGTACAAGGCTCGCAGCCACGGTGACGCTATTGACCAGACACATCTGGCAGCAGGACATGACCAAACAAGGTGTTGTAGTGTTTCACTATCACCACAGGAAGGCCGAGGGCATTTTGCACTGCGAGTGCACCCTCTCCTCTCAAGGAACGCTCCTGTGGGCAAACACTGACTTACAACTTGCCAGAACAAATCTCTATGGTTATTTGTCCTTTGAATGATGTGGTGAAACTTCTGTTCTTGTGATTTTAGCACATTTTTTAAAACCTTTAATGTCACTGTTTTGTAGTTTTATTTTATGTAAAGGTTTTTAAAAATGTGCTTTTTTCTTCTTCTCTTTCTAGATGAGAACAGTAAAGAGGTATTGTCTTCTTCAGTGAAGTCAGAATAAATGATGTCAGTGTGTACTCAAAACTGTCCCTCCAGCACATTAAGAACAAAGGTATGAGGCTGCAGGTGGAACGGACTCGAATTATACCGAATCAGTTACATGAATTTATTAAAAGTCAGCGTCTCTTCATGCATTCCTCCCTTCTTTAAAATGAAACCCACTGGGTCTTGGAGAGCTGTTTACAGGAAGACACTGATTTACCAAAAGGGTGAAGACTTCAGGGAACTCAGGTCCCAACTTCACGATGAATCAGACTCATGGTTTGTTCGTCAATGCGTGTTTGCGTGCACATCTGTGTAATGTGTTGTTACAGAGATGAGGAAGAAGCATGTTTTCCACTTTGTCTTCCAAGCAGCAAAAACACTTACTTTAGTTCCCAGTGTGACGACCCTCCTCCTATGCTACACTAGTGGCTGTTAATCTGTTACAGGTGCTGAGTGGAGGATCGTCAGCAGGATGAGTCACACATGTGTGTGTGTGTGTGTGTGTGTGTGTGTGTGTGTGTGTGTGTGTGTGTGTGTGTGTGTGTGTGTGTGTGTGTGTGTGTGTGTGTGTGTGTGTGTGTGACTCATTTCATGTTACATGTCATGGCTTTTTTTACATTTCCACATGTCCATGCTTTACTATGTCAGAAAGCTGTTTGTGCATTAAAGCACAAGTCACTTAGTGCAGCTACAAGTATCTGAGCTGCTCTTCTGGGCCCGAACCCTGCCCCAATTGGGGCGGTTCCGAGCAGTACCGCACAATGCAATTTTCAGTAACAAATCTAATAATTCTACAACCATGTAGCATACCGTTTTAACGAAGAACGTCTGATGAACAGAAGCATGTGTAACATTTTACACACTGAAAACACGATCTAACACAACCTATCAGAACCGCTAGCAAAATATCGTCCTTTTTTTGCTTTCATTTCACGAGATACGCACTCAAAAAACTCCTCCAAATGGCGATCTTTTAGCTTCCAGGCTAATGCTTGCTACTTAGCAACATTAGCATTCCACCCGGATTCTACCGAACACTTCTGGTTTACTCTCCGTGAAACGGTTCAAACGTTACCCCGAAAAGAGAGGACATAAACACGCCAGTCACCCCGCTGAAGAATTCTGATTTTGCACTCACTATTCGAAGAAAAATTAAAAAGAAGTCCTCATATTCCATTTTGACCGCTGAAATCGGCTTCCTCTATATATTTCCTGTCTAATAAAACTCTTTCCTGAAGGAAGGGGGGTCAAATAAGCCTGGCGGACCATGTTTCACATTAAGTAGACTCAGGCTTTTACGCAAGCTCCGCCGGCGTAAATCAGGATTTTCCAGAAAACGACCCTCTCAATGAAAACCCTGTTTCCTCCACTGCATTGGCCAGATCCTAACACATGCATAGATATGTCGTAGTATGGAATCGACCGACCAGAGGCTCAGCATTGGTGCAATACACACACGCTATAGCGCATTCTGCCGTGAGTCGGCGGCCCAAGAGACTTTGGAGACGGTTCCAGCTCTCAAAAATGATTCCAAACTGCTGTATGTGATAGATTGTGCATGTAGAAGGATGAAGGAAGTGAAATATATCGTTATTTAAGTTATAAAAGTACAATGGAACAGCTGGAGAGGCTGTTTCTCAAATGACGACCTCTCGTGACCTCTCGTACGTTTATGTCTCTTGCTCTGGCCTACTTCACTCTATTCACTCCAATTCTTTTGTGTATGACTACTGCCATCGTTTGCTATGATGTTGGGTGGGTTTTAGGCTTTACTGAGCCTCATGTAATATAGTATTATCAATAATAGTGCTTTTTCACCATGCGAACCTGACATTTTCAAAGTGGAGCTGTGTTCCATCTTCATTTGGTATTAACCAGTAACATATACACAATATTTACACCTCTCACCAAAGCTCACCCAATTGAGTGTTATTAATAAATTTAAATTATTCAAATAGACCTTGTAGTTAGAGAGTAAGGCCCCTTTGAGTATGGGTATAGTATTTTCGAGCAGAAGCCAAAAAAAAGGCCTCGGGTTTAAAGAGTTGAAAAAGTTTCTTCAGGCTTCCTGGCTTGTGGAACCAAAAGGGCCTGAGGATCTTATTCTGCATTATGACTCACAGGGTTAAAAGGTCAGCAATATAGCTCGTGGCTAGGTCCTTCAATGCATAAAAATACTCAGTAAAATCTTAAATAGCAGATAAACTGAGGTAATACGGTCTCTACGTTTAGTGCAAGTTAAAATTCTAGCTGTGGCATTTTGAACAATAGTCTAAATGAGATGGAATGGAAGCATGAACTACCTTCTGTAAATCAGCATGAGATACTTTCCTAACTGAAGAAACCACGACTGCACAACTCCCTATACCAGCACATTCTCACTCACAGCTAGTGCACAAAAAGCTTCAAACTACGACGCTCTAGGTTTTGGACGTTTCAGGGACGGCGTGTCAGTTTCCACTTGTTACATGCAGAGTGTCCTTTTCAAAATAAACTTCTGTCTTCACAGGACATGCGATATAGGCAACAAAACCCCCGTAGTAAGAGCGTGGTTTACGTTATCTTGACTCGTGTGGGCACGGGACACGAACGGTGGCCTCCTGGGTGAAAGTCCTGTGTTTGTTTTGACCCACCCACCTTGAGTGGACTATGTCGCCCTTTATACTACGTCTGTTTCTCTGCGAGTGTAATAATGACGCTGGTGAGTTTACATACATTGTATTTGAAAGTGCGTTGCGTCCCTTATGGACGCCTCCATGTATCTGGAGATAAATAAGATTCAAGCCAACTCTGTGATAAACCTGAGATACCTACCCACTGTTCAAGGCACTCAACTAAAACAGAATGATCTATGGAGGCAAAGGTTGAACTCAGGTCTAGAAAGATGAGCATTTCAGGGGAATCTGCTGCTAGGCGGAGGTTATTAGCTGCTTCCGTGCAGAGTAGTGCTCTAAAACCTTACTGGAAGTTTTACAACATGTGGTTATGAGTCTGAGAAGATGACAATTGAGGAACTACACTTTTTTCTCTAAAATGTTTCAAAAGAAAAAAAGGTTGAAAAGATGTGGACAGGTTCCTATCAGCTACACTCAGTGCTGACACAGCTGTGCCTTTATAACAGAGTGTGGGAGGAAGGGAAGTTACCAAGGGCATGGAAAGAGGCAGTAGTGATTCCGATTAGAAAACCTGGCAAAGATCCATCTAAACCCACCAGCTACAGGCCAATAGCACTTACCTCTAATATATGTAAGATAATGGAAAGGATGATAACAGAAAGATTTTCATATGAGCTTGAGAAGAGAGGAATGCTGACAAGTTTTCAGAGTGGTTTTAGGAAGGAACACAACACCATGGACTCTGTGATAAGGCTAGAGACTGAAATAAGAAAGGCCCAGGCAAATAAAGAGTAATGGTACGCCTCAAGGTAGTGTGATTAGCCCACTACTCTTCATCATTATGATTGACATATGACATATTCACAAAGGTACCAGTAGATATAGGTAGGTCTCTGTTTGCTGATGATGGGGCCTTGTGGAAGAAAGGAAGGAACATGGAACATGCAGTCAGAAAAGTACAAGAAGCAATAGATGAGGTGGTGGAGTGGGGGTATGAATGGGGGTTCAGGTTCTCAGTTGAAAAAACACAAACGGTCTTTTTTACCAGGAAAAGAATCACAGATGGGATGAAGCTAAGGATGTATGGGAAAAACTTAGAAAGGGTTGGAACATTTAACTTTCTGGGAGTTCTTTTTGATGCACGGTTAACATGGGCAGACCATATCAGGAGAATAGAGGAAAAATGCAAAAAAGTAATAAATGTGATGAGATGTGTGACTGGTAGGGAGTGGGGAGCCAGTTGTTCAGCATTAAAAACCATGTATGTATGCTACACTCAGTAAAGACAGGAGCTGTTTATGTGTGGACTTCCCCGCAGTAGATTACATCACAGTCCTTTCAATGACCTGAAGTAACCTCAGTTTGCTTCCTGTGAGGGGAAGGAGTCCTCTAACAATGTGTTTGATTTAAATGTGTTTAGTTTCATTCATTGTAAAAATAAGTATTACTCCCACAGGAGGAGGACTCCTATCACACTTTGTCATGTCTTAATCACACACACACATACACGTGTGTGTGTGTGTGTGTGTGTGTGTGTGTGTGTGTGTGTGTGTGTGTGTGTGTGTGTGTGTGTGTGTGTGTGTGTGTGTGTGTGTAAAAGTTGAACCCAGCGACTGATGAAACTTTTGTTTTGAGTAATCATCGGTGTTGTCTTGGTAACAGCAGGTTTCATTTCGGTTGTTTTCTTGTTGTTGTTGTTGCTCTTTGTCTTTTTTGGTCTCAGTTCCTGTAACAGTAACATTTCTAAAGTATTCTGTCTGTCTGTCTGTCTGTCGGGACTCCAAACACATTTTGAGAAGCTGAACTTTATTTAATCTTTCTTAGCCACACTGCAGTGTGGTACAGACATCCACGGTCCGCTGATGTTTACGCTATCCACACCATTAAGTTTAGGGTTTTGAGTAAAATAGTGAACGAATGTGTTGCCATGAAATTGAGTTTTCCTTTTATAATCAGGTCAAATCCTTAATTTGTCCTGTTCTCTGGTTTGTGACCACAAACCTGCACAACCAATGACATTCTCCTCAGCCTAAGTACGCCATATGTTTTACTGTTCACCTTGCAATGTCACTGTGAGAACCTCCCCGACTTGTAGAATCTTTAAAAAGATAAAAGTCACAGTGTGTTGTTCTGGCGTCTGATAGGCCTTCAATGTCTTCAATCTGTCACTCAAACTGGACTTCCTGTTTGTAGTTCAAAGTCTCACCAGCACCTGAAGTAACATCATAGCAGCAAGGGGCTGCGTGAGTTTCACTGTCTAGGACAGAGAGCTGGCAGCACAAACACCCCGATGACTCACTTCCTATCACAAGACTCTCACCCCACCACCTCCCCGTTTTCACTGGACGTGAACAATCATCAGATTATGAGACTGTTGTAAGGACATTGTTGACAGGAATATAGGCCTCCTGGACTCCGCATCCAGGATCCGCATCCGCATTCGTTTTCTAGCCTCATTGTTTGACCGATATACTCCTGCTAGAATCAACAGACCCATGTAGGCTTGGAGGTCTACCTGGTCCAATGCTCTCCACGTGTCCCCAAACGCACGCCTCCCCTCCAGGTTTGTCATGTCCTGTATAACACCCTCAATGGACTCTGGTAGAAAGAGTTGGAAGCTGGACTTGAAGTCATCCACACGAGATGTTGCATATCGTGTTGGCCCTGACGTCATCCTCATTATGTTTTCAACTCTCGCTCTGCCTGTGTGCGTGTGTGTGTGTGTGTGTGTGTGTGTGTGTGTGTGTGTGTGTGTGTGTGTGTGTGTGTGTGTGTGTGTGGGAGGAGGGGTGGTTGTGGGTGTTTTCCATCTGATGAATGGACATAATCTAGTATTTCCCATTAATTTCCTATGGCGGTCACTTTTGACCGGGAACCCCATGATGGTGTTACAAAGTTGACTAAACCACTAAAAATTCAATGAAAGTGGTGATCAGCAATTTGTTATGTTCAAATGCCTAGTGTGGAGGATATCATGAGGCCTTGAGGTAATAAGATGTAAAACACAATATTTAAAGTTGTAAATCGGTCCGATTTGACCCAAACACGACAGGAGGGTTAAGTCAATAAGCTCAGTGTGAACACTTGCTTATTCTTGTTAATCAGTTGATTATATCAAAGTCACGGCAGGTGTAAAACTAAAACTCCAGTCGCTGTCTATAATCTACTACATTGTTTGTGTTGCAGGCGTGAAATACTACGTGAGAAGGTGTTTCACTGACATCACTGCAGCACACAGGAATGTCTCGTGTTACGAGGGTAAAGTTGTAATCGGTGTTTCTTCCTGCTCTGGCCCGTCTCATTGGCTGGTGTCTTGAACAGGTCATGCTCTGAATACAACACAGAGGCTGGTGATTTCACACAGATGCTGTCATGTGACCTGCTTCTTATCAGAAATGACCAAATATCAGAAATGGAGGCGTTTACAGTAAATCACACGTCTGTTGTTCGCTGGAATCTCTTTTTTCATTCTGTCAGTCTGAAACGTCTCCTTTTGCTTGTACAAGTCTGTCTGTGCATGTTTGTTTCCTGTCACTTTTTACTTGCCCTTTGTGGATTAATAAAATTAAAGCAAAACTGTATGAACTTTTAAGGTATTTTGAATTTCCCCAGAGAAGCAGAGAAGTCTTTATCAGTACTGAAGGGAAAGAAAACACTGGTGTGAGGTTACAGCACAGGATCTACACACATGACATGTGTGTACGTGCCGTCTGTCAGCATAAACACCCCGATGACTCACTTCCTATCACAAGACTCTCACCCCACCACCTCCCTGTTTTCACTGGACGTGAACAATCATCAGATTATGAGACACACCTCTACTGTAGCACAATGAATGAACACGACTCTCGTTTTTAAAAAGTAGTTTATTTTGCTATGACAACAAAAGCAAAGTGGTTAAAGTGAATGCTACATGATTATATTCATAACACATCATTTCATAAGGCACAGAGTTAACAGATGGATATATCATTTAAGAATAAAAGTCATACAGTGGCTGAACATAATCCCCTATAGATAGATATAGATAATATAAATATGTATTTATATATATATATATATTAAATGTATTATATAAATTAGATATTAATAATAATATATATAATAATAATATAATACAATATTAGATGTTACCATAACATTATCTCTCCACAGTGGAGCTTCAGGTGGAGGTTAAAGTGGTTTGTGATGCTACAGGACACTGAAAGCGCACTCCCTGGTGCTCCATTACAAGTCAAATAGCTTCCACAGCTTAGTTTCACTTTAACATCAATATATGGGTCTCCTGGGGGGATAGGAACCTGCATTACGAAGCGGGATGAGTGGATTAGCCACCCATCTTCAGGCTTAACACAGTGACGAGTAGCTGAATCTAGGCACGGTTAAATAACGCAGAAAATTAGGTCGATCTCTAACTTTTTCTTTCTGCTGTGACAGCAAAAAACAAACATTTCTTTAAACGTTTTTGTGTGTCATGAATGTATAATAGTTTATAGATCGTGATAAGAAAACACTTCCACGTGTACTTATAGCCTTACTTTTAATTATTATCATCTCCGCCAGGAGGATCATGTGACCGGTGGCATGTGTGAGTGTGCATCTCTGCGTCTGTCCGTGAATTAGTGTCTGTGCATCTCTGCGTCTGTCCACGGCTATTCTCTCATTCTGCTGCAGAGAACTGCTTAATATTTTGACATGTCCAGCTATGGCTGCACGCTCAAGGACCTCTCGTGGGTTGCAGTGACTCACACTTTCTCTAAGCACAGTTTATTACCTGTTTTATAGGCTGATAACCCCTGATGGGTTTTTTATTGTTTTGGACGATGGATCTGGCAAACCTCTAGCCACTAACGGAACTACCACTACACACACTGCTGAGTGCAACGCAGCGGGCAAACAGCTTGGTGTGTTGTAATTGAGTTTTTGGCAAGAATGTATATTGTATAATATATTGACATGCCAATTGCCTGCATTTATCGCTGCGTCGTTTGAGTGGAGTGTGTTTTAAATAGATTTACAGCCCATTGCAGCAGTGGTCTTGCAGACACACCTGGCGGAGATCGGCACTCTACTGAGTGCACCTTTCTAGATTTTAATGCTTCTACAGATACATAATGTGTGCACGTTGTGTAATTATTTTCTATACTTATTTTTCCTTATCTTTTTCTTGCCATTATTACCAAATCTCATATAATCTCAAGTACTCCATGATTGTCTTCATGTTTCTTGTAAATAAACCCCCTCAAAGCTGAACGCATAGTTAACAGAACCTGCTGATAACCAGCTTCGTGTCACCAGTTATGTGGAATCACCAATGTTAGGTGTCAAACCTGTAAGTTGATCTGGCTTTGTGACACAGTTTCCTGGGTAAATTAGTAGCTGTTGCTTCTCAATGTGCACTCACTGGTGCCGCAGAGATTCTGTCAACTTTCACAGCCAACTATTCATCTGAGCACCAATTAATGAAAGGCAACTCGTGGCTGTTCAATTAGTATTTTGACAGTCTCAGCCATGATAATGTTTGTGCTTATTTGAGATTTAAAAAAAAAAAAACTTTCTTCTTGACTGAGAAGCTGCTTTGACAAATATAACAGAAAGCAGATATGGGCCATGCTGTGTGAAAACTGTTTGGGATTTGAGCTTAAAAGTTGGTGGAATAACAAAACAGAATGCAGCTTATAGTGCCATGGTTCTTGGCGTGGTGTGTGTGTTGCAGAAACCTAATCAAAAGGTATTTAGCTATAATAGTTGTTCTGCCAATCCTTCATTATAGTAACTGTAACATGAATACAGTAACATGAATACAGTGCAGTGGCGGCTGGTCCATAGAGGGCGCTAGGGCGCCGCCCCCCCTAGAGCTACAAAAAATAAAAATAAAAATAAAAATAAAAATATAAATAAAAATAAAATTTAAAATAAAAATAAACTATACAAATTGTCAATATTTGTGTTTTTGAAACATGGAATCACCCAGTAATATGTGTAAAATATGATATCTGCGGTAAATATATGCTTTTCCTGCTTGTCCTCTCTGCCTGTCTGCTCTTCCTCTCTGTGTGTGCACGTCTCAGCTGGCTGGGGCGCTGGAAAAACTGCCCCAAAGAGGCGGGTCTATAAAGCAGTTTAGCCAATGATGAGTAAAGATATAAATGAGTGACATACAATTCAGCCAATCAGCGTCCTCAAATAGATTCAGCTTGGGGCAGTTTTTTTCCTGCCCCAAGCTGCGCGTTCTCGTCAGGAGAAGTCTCTACAGGAGAGCGCCAGTGTGAGCACTACTCCTCCAAGACCCGTTTGAGAGGAGAACTGAGAGGAGAAACTACTGAAAGAGCTGATCCCAGATCAGCCTGACCTCACAATCAGACAGCAGACTAGCAGGAAAGAGAAGCAGTACATGAAGCTTCTCTACTAGCTGTACACCAGACAGGTTTGACTAGCTGGATGACGTCATGATAATAACTTATTTATCTTTTTAAAACAACGGGGACAGAACCAGCATGGACAGTTAGGGAGTGAGGGACATGAAGCACCTGTCTGAGAAATGGATATATAGTTATATATATATATATATATATTATTATATATATATATATATATATATATGTGTGTGTGTGTGTGTGTGTGTGTTTTATATTATAGTGAATATTATTATATGACATATATATTATTATATTATACAGAATATTATATGATATATATATTATTATATTATGCAGAATATTATATGATATATATATATATTATTATATTATACAGAATATTATTATATGTTATATATATTATATTATACTGAATTCCCTGTGAGGGTGACTAAAATAAGATGTCCTGACGTGTTTGTGAAAGTGTTATTTACTGCTTTTTTTCGTGTTGGAATAAATGTTAAATATTTAACTGCAAAGCAGTAATGCGCGTTTGATACCTTAATTTGTTTGCATTAAATCATTCTGGGATGTTTGCTGAAATTGATTGGATGTGGCACAGCCCTACCAAGAACATTTTCCACCAGCCGCCACTGATACAGTGCATAAAATCTGCTATGATAATGTAGTAGCGAAACCACATTGCTACTGATAATATGTAGGGGAACACTGTAAAGAGCTTATAAATAGAATATTTGCTGCTACTACTACTACTAATGCTGCTAATAGTCGAATGACAGTAACAGTTTTCTACTAACGCTGCTCCTCCACATCAGACAATCATGGAGTCATCCTGCGTCTTCACCGGAGCGTATGGGCAGCTGAGAATCACAAACACATATACACATGTTAAATGCTTTATGGATGCATTTAGGCAAAGTTAATAGGCTATCTCATTATTTTCATTTTCTCTCATCAGTTAAACACACACAATAACGAACATCAAGGTGTTACTCAGATATACATGTTAAATAAAAGACGACCCTAATAAAGACTCCCAACGCCTGTGTTAAGAGTACTCAGATTAGGGTTTTTTAGCGCCTTAATGTACCTGCGAATACGATCTCTGAATATGTAGCACAGCAGCAGCACCAGCAGCACCAGCAGCAGCAGGACTACAGGGATGGTAACTGGAACGATCCAGGAAGCAATCTCTGTCAAGAGAACAGATAGTTTGACAGTTTATTCATCAATTCATCACATTCTGGTCAGAATCAGTAATCTCTTTTAAATCACTTCTTTAAACCCATTTTTACAGACTGGCTGTTATGTGGAGTCTCCTTTTTTACTGCTTTATTTCATTTTATTTATTTTATTTATTTATTTTATTTTATTTATTTATTTCATTTATTTCATTTATTTCATTTATTTCATTTATTTCATTTATTTCATTTATTTCATTTATTTCATTTATTTCATTTATTTCATTTATTTCATTTATTTCATTTATTTCATTTATTTCATTTATTTCATTTATTTCATTTATTTCATTTATTTCATTTATTTCATTTATTTCATTTATTTCATTTATTTCATTTATTTCATTTTATTTATTTTATTTATTTTATTTATTTTATTTATTTTATTTATTTTATTTATTTTATTTATTTTATTTATTTTATTTATTTTATTTATTTTATTTATTTTATTTATTTTATTTATTTTATTTATTTTATTTATTTTATTTATTTTATTTATTTTATTTATTTTATTTATTTTATTTATTTTATTTATTTTATTTATTTTATTTATTTTATTTATTTTATTTATTTTATTTATTTTATTTATTTTATTTATTTTATTTATTTTATTTATTTTATTTATTTTATTTATTTTATTTATTTTATTTATTTTATTTATTTTATTTATTTTATTTATTTTATTTATTTTATTTATTTTATTTATTTTATTTATTTTATTTATTTTATTTATTTTATTTATTTTATTTATTTTATTTATTTTATTTATTTTATTTATTTTATTTATTTTATTTATTTTATTTATTTTATTTATTTTATTTATTTTATTTATTTTATTTATTTTATTTATTTTATTTATTTTATTTATTTTATTTATTTTATTTATTTTATTTATTTTATTTATTTTATTTATTTTATTTATTTTATTTATTTTATTTATTTTATTTATTTTATTTATTTTATTTATTTTATTTATTTTATTTATTTTATTTATTTTATTTATTTTATTTATTTTATTTATTTTATTTATTTTATTTATTTTATTTATTTTATTTATTTTATTTATTTTATTTATTTTATTTATTTTATTTATTTTATTTATTTTATTTATTTTATTTATTTTATTTATTTTATTTATTTTATTTATTTTATTTATTTTATTTATTTTATTTATTTTATTTATTTTATTTATTTTATTTATTTTATTTATTTTATTTATTTTATTTATTTTATTTATTTTATTTATTTTATTTATTTTATTTATTTTATTTATTTTATTTATTTTATTTATTTTATTTATTTTATTTATTTTATTTATTTTATTTATTTTATTTATTTTATTTATTTTATTTATTTTATTTATTTTATTTATTTTATTTATTTTATTTATTTTATTTATTTTATTTATTTTATTTATTTTATTTATTTTATTTATTTTATTTATTTTATTTATTTTATTTATTTTATTTATTTTATTTATTTTATTTATTTTATTTATTTTATTTATTTTATTTATTTTATTTATTTTATTTATTTATTTTATTTATTTTATTTTATAATATTTTATTATATTATTTTATTTATTTTATTTATTTTATTTATTTTATTTATTTTATTTATTGCAATTAGATAAGTTTTCAAAATCGTTCCTACCTCCATTTGGAACCACAGAGATTCTGCTGCAATTGGCTGTAAAATCAGAACATTGTGTAAATAAAAATGTACTTCAAACTAAATGAAGGATATAAAAAAATAAAGCAAAGTCTGACTGTTAATAATACTCACAGGTGCAGGTGGCCATGTTTTGCACCCCCTAAGCAGAAAGAAGAGATGTTTTGGTATCAATAAGTTTCAGTGCCTCTAATGAAACGGTCATCAATACAATTTAATTTAATTTTGTTTTACAGTGTAATAATACCTCAGGGAAGCAGGTGCGGTAATAAATGATCTGCTTTAAGCACTCGTAGGTAACAAGAGTCCGGTTTGTTCTCCGCACCACCACCCGCCCGACAGTCGGCTCCTCCTGATTCGCGAGTACGTGATTCTAAAGTCGACATGTGGAAGACAATAAAATCATAGCAGCTTTACAAACTAGCTCAGATTGACTACCATCATCTCATGTATCACAAACCATACTTATAAAAACACATAACTACAGCTGAAGAAGTGTGTGATATTATATAATACGTTTACACTTGATTGGCCTAACAATAAAGACAGGGCTGGATGGGACATCTGGCAGATCGCCGCTATTCTCGGTTGTTGTTTTTTGTCCGATGGGCTCATAAAACAAGTAGATCGGCCCATATTTTATTTTAATAATTTTTTATTAATTACAAAGTTATGCTCAGTCGGGAATAGGAATTGGTTTCAAATATGAATAGATATTTCCAGACTGTGTGGGCTAAAACGAACAAGAAGCCTAATTCTCCTAATTCTCCTCATTGAAATATGCAATAATTAAGATGAGTGTATATGGAATAGTGGGATCAGATTGGGTCAGACTGCTCCTAAGTCATGAGCATCCTAAAGGGAGTAAACAAATGCCACTCTTTGAAGGTAGCGTACATATTCCCCTGTTTTTAGGGAGTGGCACGGTTGGTAAACATGGGGAGCATGAAGGTGGTGGGTCGGCTATGGTTCAAAAAGCCAGGGCAGATCTTCTTCTTTTCTGTCCCAGTCCACCCCTGCTGTCAGATATATTTACACGTCAAACAAGTGTAACCATAGAACGGTTCTATCATCGACGATATCAGTTACACCTGTGCTGTGACGAGTAAACACGTCTGATGAGAGAGGTTAATGTAGGATAGTGTTGCTTTGTTTTAACACATGGGTCATGTCAGAAGATAACACTGAATTTAAATGAGTAGTCCAGGCTTGTCTCACTTACGGTCATGTTGAGCCATTGGTATAGGCAGTCGGTCTCATTGAACTCTGGGACACTGTAAACTGTCCGTTCTCCATCCTGGGAGACGGTGCAGGGAATGTCAGTAGCACCGCAGAGCTTCAGGAAGACGACTGGGGGAAGAAAAACAATAAAAGAACATGTTGATTAAGAACAGCGAGCCCATGTGCGAGCTGTTTCCGGCATTGTGACGTCATGCTCCGCTGCAACTCATGAAGCGCACCATAACATCACCGCCGTCCTCCACACACACGTGCGCGTGCGTGAACGGCTGATGACACATTACAGAAGAATGCAAAATCTGCTGAGTGCGTTAAAGACAGAGCAATACAAACACACACACTCGTTCCTCCCTTGATTGAAAACAGCGCCTCGTTCTGTGCTTCTTACCGGTTCAGTCCAGCAGAGAGTCTCCGTGATCTCATGCACCGACTATTAACCTCAAAGACGAATTATAAGAAAAGATAACTTCTTTGTATGGCTGCTCAAAGAGTTTCTCTGTGATGACCAGCTTTGATTCACACAGTGACGCAATGAATCTCCCGTCATGAGTCAGCGAATCTTACAGCGAATCTTATAGCGACATTATTTGACTCTTAATGCGATGCAGACTACATGTTACATGGCTTCAGTTATTTTTTTTGTTTTAAAAAGGTTACTTTACTCACATGAAAAAGTCCACAGACGAACAAACACGTGCAATGGCATCTTGTCCGCAGCGTGTACCGCACCCTTCTGCCAACTAACTGACTGACTGTCGGCTTCTACTGCCCCACCACACACACACACACGCACACTGCCATAAATGGCAGTGGGCAGTTCATCGAGTGTCACATAGAAGCCGATTGATCAAGTCCTCATCACCTCATATCTCAGCGGAGTAGGGAGGGGGGGGGATCCGGAGGTGTGTCTTCTGAGCATCTGATTTTTTTGTACTTGGAGACTCCCTCCTCCAAAGCGTTCTGAGATATTTACATTTCAAGTATATTATCAACAGCCTACTGTGTGCCTGAATACTATATTATCATTCCATCATCTTATTATTGCGGCTTATTCCGCCACAATAATAAGATGATAGTAATAACAGGAATGCCACGCTGTCCCTGCCTCCACACACACACACACACACACACACTTACACAGGGATGATTAAACATTTCCACACATCTTATCCTCTGGAATAAAGATATGCACCGGTGAATAATAACATAAGATAACTTATTTTCATGGCTGCTCAAAGAGGGTCTCGTGCTTTCATATTCTAAATGCTTTTCTGAAACGATGGATAACTTTTTCTCTGTAACGAGCTGGTTACCTTGATTCACACAGTGCCGCAGTTAATCCTCACTCATGAATCTGACAGTATTTTACTCTTAATGCGATGCAGGCTACACGTTACATTGCTTCAGTTATTTAAAACGTTACTCACATGAAGAAAGCGTCAGGTAAACCACCACATGTTGCAGCATCGTCCTATCAGCAAGCGGCGCGTGTCCTGCACCTGTCTGTCCGTGCCTCTCGATGTATACGCTCGAGCAAGATGTAGCTACCCGTTAACAAGAAGAAGAAGAAACAAGGAGGTGTGGGCTCGCTGCCTTGTATCTTGTGATCCCTTGAATCCCTCTTCGCTGAATCTTTATTCAGTTACGGGGGTTTCCGCGCCGGTAAAACCTGCACTTGGCAAGTCCACATGTGATTGGTTGAGCCCGCATGAGCTCATGTGAGCGGGATAGGAAGTGTGTGAGTGTGTGAGTGTGTCTGTGCCTGCATCTCTCCTCCACCTGAAGGCTTTCTGAGAAACATTTCAAGTAGAATATCAACAGCTATACTGAGTGTCTGCACATTATATTCTCATTCCATCATCTCCACAAAAGAAAAGCGAAATA
Source organism: Leptoclinus maculatus (assembly GCA_032191485.1). NCBI lineage: Eukaryota > Metazoa > Chordata > Actinopteri > Perciformes > Stichaeidae > Leptoclinus > Leptoclinus maculatus. The sequence goes on along the minus strand of JAVDOI010000082.1, from coordinate 283,122 downwards.
ATGTCACCACTTTATTTACAGAACCAAAAAAAAAAAAAGAGTACATACAAAAAAGCTGCTAAATGCTTGTGTGCCACTGTGTTCACCAGCTCGTGGTGAGAGCAGTGACAGTGAACCAGAACAGTAAAGTTGGGGCCGGACAACTGAACATTGAGCTGAAACTCACGATAAAGCTCAAACTGAGTGGAGCTGCAGATTCGTGTGATAATTATGTCGGTTCATAACTTTGCGTGCGACAGCTTTCTGCAGACATTTGAAGTGTACCCATGGTTTCCTTCTTAACATTACATACAGGCCTGGACAGCTGGTAGCAGTGACCTGGCAAGAATGCACTTGTTACTAAGCACCATGAACAACAACCCCAACTAAAGTAGGTCATCACACTTAGACACTCAGAAATGTATGTCTTCGCAGAGAGCCTGTGGGGTTGGTGGTTTAATCCTCATATCCACATTCCAAAAGGTCCTGCCAAGACACTGAACCATGAGTTGCCAACAGACGGCATTAAAGGTCAGGCATTAAAATACCAATGTCATCCTGTGTGTGAGAGGGTGAAAGTTGGAATGAGTCAGGGTGATAAACGTGCTGTATGTAGGGAATCCATTTACCTATTTTAAGAGCTTAGAAATTAAACACAACAAATGCATTATGTGAACAACACATACCTACAGGACATACAATACATCAACTATGTGTGTTAAACTTTGCTCTTATGTATAAGAATATTATGTATTATGGATGGCAAGGAATTACTAATCAGTTGCATATTAAACTGATCAACAGTTCAGACGCAGCTTCTGGTTTCCTTCCCTTTGATTCATGAACACCGTCTCTCTCTCTCACACTGAGGCAGTCACTCTTGTTAGAGAGCAGAGGCTTGGGGGGTCAGTGCAGGACCTTCAGAGGTCAGTGCAGGACCACCCCCTCTCCTTCACCATCTCAATGGACAGTTCTATCTGCTTCTTCACTGGCTTGGAGGACGGACATCTCCGAGGCCTACGGGAGTCGGGAGAGGTGTCCGACTGTGGGTGGAGCGCGTCCGGATCCGGGTTAGGGTTTGGATCGCTTCGGCCCTCCGTGGCCTCCATCTCCAGGGAGCAGAGGGTTCGAAACTGGCGGCTCGTGGTCTCGGCGTGCGCTCCGTGTTTGGTTCCGTACACTGAGCTGGGCATGGGCCTGGCCCTGAAGGCCCGCCGCTCCTCTTTCGGCCCCAGCTTCCCAAGCTCCGCCATGATCTTCGCCTCCCTCTTCCTCCTCTCTCTCTCCAGGAAGTGGAAAGGCCTCGGCGAAGCGGCGGCAGGCGCCCGGTTGCTTCTGGGGTCACGGTCCCGGTCGCCGTCACTACTTCTGCTTCGGTCGGAGCGACCGGTGCGGCGGCTGATCATCTCGTAGAGGGGTAGGTGTATGTGCGCCGGCGCTGGGGACGCCCGGAACTTTTTCTGGCATTCTTGGAGCTCCTCCAGCTCCCGTCTCATCAGCGTGTTCTCCAGCTCGATCTCCGAGCGAGTCCGCACCTGGTGCCTCTTCCTCTCCTCCTCTCTCAGCATCATCTGGAAGGGTTTGGGCACGGTGGCCTTGAAGTTCGACCTGACCCTGACCCCAGTTTGACGGGACGGTCTTCCCTGTGGTTTCGGACAGGAGGCCTTGGTCCGGAACCGAAACTGCTCCCGGGTCGGCATCTCTTCGGGGCTCAGCAGGAAGTCTCTGGGAAGGAAGTAGAGGAGAGTGAAATGTGAGAAATCATCTCAACTGACAACCAAGCATCAACGAGGAAGACTAAAATAACTTTCTCTCTGCCTCCTCGTCATTCCTCTCCAAGAGTAGCCAGATTCAAGAACAGATGTGAGCAGCTGTACTTCACCGACCTCTCGAAGGTTCGGTCCTGGACAGGAGTCCCTCTTGGATTGCCCAGGTCCAGTTCCCCCATGCTGTCCGCTCCACACAGCTCTGACTGGTCTGAACCGCTGGATGTGTCGTGGAAGTCCAGCTCCTCCTGGGAGTTGATCCTCTGGAGCTTCCTGGCAGGGCCGCTACTGCTGGGTGCAGATATCATACATCAGGGAATGGCTGACATTCACTTTCCACACCTATCTCTCAATTAGAATACCACACAGTCACAAGCTTTAAAAGTACTGCTACTACAATACAATATCTGATCTGCACAAAAGTGACTTATAGGTATATTCTTTGTTGATGCTAATTGTGATCACCAATCTTGAACTTTGACCTTTCAAACTTTGAAACTCCGTCACTTTGCATTAAATGGAAGACTAGTCGTCCAAACAACCAAATGGCTGCCATGGATGGCTCTTAACACAACAGCGCCACCTTATGGATGAAGATAGCGATACAAGATCAGTGAGGTAAAAATAGACTCGTCTTTGTCTTAAATCTAACTTTAAGTCAGACTTGTTATAGAAACATAAACTTACCTGATGCATTAAGCTTCCCTGTGAGTGACTACTGTCACACAACGCATTGCGTTGAAAAAAAGGTATAAACAGTTGAAATAGTAGCTAAGCTCGGTTGCTTTATATGAATGAAACGATTGATTTCTACCTTTTCTCTGTAATATAGTTATTGAATATCTAACTGTTCCTGCTCCTCTTGTATGAAACGGTTGTCCACACTTGTTTTGTTTTTACACTGCTATATCAATGAAAACACAGCTGACCTTTACACATTGAATCAGACACCTTCACTCTTTATTTATAGCCGATTTTGTGGGAAATCCCCAACACACTCAAAACACCACAGACATGTAACAGCATCGTGATATGAAAGTGTCACGTATCCCACCTGACTGACAGTCTGTCCTCTCTGTCCTGTCTTCCTCCCAGACCTCCCTCCTCTTCCTCCCGCCTCTCTCTGCCCTGACCGATGTACATCCTCTCCAGCTCGGCCATGTTCCTGAGGTGGGCGCTCTTCAGCTCCTCCAGCCTCCTGTAGTACTCCTGGTTGGCGAAGTAAACGTGCGGCTCCCTCTGCAGACCGTAGATCTCCAGCGACAGAGACCTGCGACTGCTTCGGCCTCCTTTTCCTTCTTCCTCGCCGCACTCTGGATCCGGATCAAACACCTGAAAGGTTGCAAGACGCATCCAGTGTCATCATGAACATTAATGGGACTCTTTGCTGTTTGATTATTAGTCGTTTAATCGTCCTGAAAACTACCACTTTTAAAGCACAGCTCAGCTCAGCTCGTTCATCTTAATTAATCTGTAATTAAATACAGAAAGTAAAAAGTGCATTGCATCGATTTCACACAACAGCTGAGGTTGCATTTCAAAGCTAAAGAGCTGCTGATGATGTGGTGCAAGAGATCGAACTCAACTCGGGGATTTTCCATCTGAATATTGTTGCAGGCGGTTTTAAATGTTATTATCTTTAAAGCCTCACCTCACTGCTGCAGTCCTCCTCTGTCACAAAGTAGCGGTCTCCTTCTCCTCCGTACAGAGCCATCAAGTCCTTGTTTTGCAGGGAGGTTGATCGGTACATCGCTGCCAACTCCCACAGAAGTATCCTCTGCCTCCTCGGTGTGAACACACTGACCTGCTACATGTCTGTAAGTCAGCGGACGCATAGATTAGCCTCAAACCTCAGGGACACACAGTCACAGACTGAGAGCTTTATCCTCTTATCATCAGGAGGAGTCGTGGTTTAACATATGGTCCATCTGGTCCATCTGGTGCAGATGGCCCGGTGGCTTTTAACTTGAAGACCTGACTCACAGACAGAGAGACGTCTGTGGAGATGCTCCCAATCTGATTTACAGATTAACTTTCTTAAATACAGCACGAGGGCTGATATGCAGCAAACCTGCACCTGCTCCAGAAACAGGTCTGCAGGAGTGAAAGGACAACAGAAGGGTTAAAGTATGACATAATCTGAGCACTTACCGGTGGATCTTATTAAATATGTGCTAATTTGCAAACATAAATCTGAACATTGGATAAAGCCAGGTTCAAGATTCTCAAAGGTTTTGAAAGAGGGAGTTTTGTATATATCCCTCCAGAAATCAGACAACAGCCATATAAAAATATCTATTTCCTCCATGTTTTATTAATAAATGTCGTATAAATGAGTCTGTGAGTGACGTGTGAACAAACCCCTCTGTGTTAACCTTCAGAACATAGAGAGGAATGAAAGTGTAACGTTTGGTGTATGTAAGAGCTGCTGAAGTGGAGATTTATGGATCAGAGTCTGAGAACAAACTCATTCAGAGAAAACGTCCTTTAAAGAGACGTTTAGTTCAATTACAGACTCTACAGGTGAAGAGGGTCAACACATGAACTCATAGATATCACCATGAAGCTTCACCACTTCATCACTGACATCAAGACAAGTATTTTTGCCCAACTGTGTTAATTGGTTTACTTGGGTTTCTCATCATTACAAGTCTTCTGCTGCTCCACCTTCTGCTGCTCCGCCTCTCCCCATCTGTCTCCTGTCTCCCTCCATTTCACCTCCCGTCTGTCTTGCTAAGAGCCTGAGACAGCTGGCAAAGCAAAATGTTTACAGGGCAGCTTTGTGTTTGCTTATGACCCTTTGAAACCCAAGAAATATCTACTTGTGACCAAAAAAGTCCTCTTTCTTTGTCAGATTGTTTCATTTGAAGGATTTGTTGTGACCCAAAAGGGTGAAAGTATCCCGGTTTTGACAAGAAAAAAAGCTTAATTAAAAAACTCCTTCTTGCACAGATCTTTGCTCTTGACCCCCCACGAATATTTCTGGAATCTGAGTGACAAAGTAAAAAAAACAAAAAAATGCTCAAATGCACTCAATTATTGTATTCGGCCCACAGACAGCATGAGTCCACACGGTGGAGCTGCTGCACTGTTTACATCCTGCGAAGCAAATAAGAAGCTTCCAGTTTCACACAAAACCTCCTTTAGTGTTTTAAATTATGATTATTGAACAAGATATATTGATCATATTCAATATGTATGTTTCTTGTACATGTATAGTTTTATTATTGTGTTTTTATGCTATTCTATATTAAAGAATGTACATATTTTATAGTATTTTTTCATATTTCTATTGTATTTTTCTTGTGTTTCTTGATTTTTACCATTTAGCTTTTAATGTGATTCTGATTCATTCTGAGAAATTATCATAAAGAAATATTCAATTGAATCTCCTTTTAGTTCAGATACTTAAAAGTTGTGATTTAGTGGTTTCACAGTGTGTGTGTGTGGGGGGGGGGGGGGGGGGGGCCTCCCACGTCGTAGTTTCTGAATTACGGTGTTTCTATTTCGACTCCTCCTACGGTTCTCAGAACACCTTGTTCTCAAAGTTCGCAGAACGTTTCCTCCACATCCTCCCAGGTACAGACTGCCCTTTGTGTGTTCCACCTGTTCAGGGTCACTGGTTGGAGAGAGCATATCCCAGCATGCACCTGTGGCCGGGTTTAGGAATATAGTCGGTCACTCTGATCTCTGTACAGTGGTACAAAAATGTGTAAAAAACACTTTTAATGTTATATTTATGTACAAATATATTTCCTGTGTGCATCAAGAGTCTGTTGTTCAGTTTTCTGAATGAAACATATCAATTCTACCTGCAGCTCTCCATAAGCAGACCATAAATATATACTGTATGTATTACTGTGGACTGCACTGATTCCTGACATTGTATATGTGTGAGTGTCCAGTTTTCCACTGGGCTGCGCGGCCTGTTGGCGGCGGATGAATGGTGGCAGTGTTCGGTCGGAGTGGGGCTGAGTAAACAGTCATCACAAGCTTGGCCTTCGCCACACAGAGCCACAGCTCTGCTCCGCTCTACTGTGTGTGGGACAGAAACCATCCGGTATCTGAAGTGCTGCCGATTTTCATTCTGAATCGCTCGTTTCTTTCTCAGCGGCCCTTCAGAGCAAATGATCTCCACTGTGTGTAGGACATGCAAAAAGAAATCTGAATACTTACGTGTTTTCTTTGGCTTTTTCTACATCTTATAACTTAATATTCTGCAGTTTTTGCCGCTTAGACATATCTTCATACACTGTGTTTCTTTCTTTTGCAACGGTCTGTGAAACCTTTTGTAAACTCAACTTTCACCTCCATTGGATTCAGACTCACAGAAACTCTGAACGTTTCTCCCGAAGTTCAAATCTCTTCATAATCTTCTAACGTAACAGAAGTTGGTTTTATTTGATCGATCAGATCCATAAACGGTGTGGTGCATGAGACACGATATTGGGTGTTTTTCAGCTTTGAAAAGAAAAATAACCCCCGAAAAAAAAAGCTTCTCTTTGCTGCAGCAAGAATTCCATTCATCATGAATTCTAATTTATAAAAAGCAATACGATTTCATAACTGAAATGATTTCAGACTTCAACAGAAATGTGTTTTGCCGCCTTCATACGCACAACACTCTCGTTATTCTGTCTTCTTTTTGATTGATCTTTTATTTTTATGGGGGGGGGTGCAAACTAAAAGGACCGTTTTCCTGTCAGAAGCCTCAAAGCCACGTCGCTGTTACAGAGAACCACAAGCGTTCCGGAAGAGGCCTGTGTTCAGGAGGAAATCCCCCTCACCTCACCTCACTTCACTTCACTTCACAGACGGAGGGGCAGACGCCCTGACACTAATGAAGTATACACAGAACACAAACACTGATGTAGACGCTCTCCCTCTCTCGTCTGCTGACCTCCCACTCCACAAGCTGTTAGTCTTCCGAGAGGGATACTCCACCCTCTCGTTAACGAGCCCTGCTCATTAAGTCCCTCGAACCCACTTTACACAGTCTGATCTGTGAATGAGCCTCAGACAAACTAACCGCCCTGAAGGCAGACGGGATGGTGTGCAATGACAATTACAATAGATGAAGAGGGCGTCTTCTTTTATACGTGGACGTACAAGGAATAGATAATTCATCGTAGCGTCTCGTACATGTTTTAGTTTTGAATTGAATGTGCCCGGGAGTGTGTTTGTGTTTTCTGCCACATAAAGTCTGACCAATGTTGTTCCCCATGGCCCAGATTATAGCTGGAGCCAATTCCACCACCAACCACATGTGTTTATCCATCAAACAGCTTAGATTCATGTGTTTGAGCTGAAGCTACGCACATCAAAGCAAAACTGTATTCCACCAAACGACTGAATAGTCTTTCAAACTTTCCCTAATGGATTTAAAATGTGATTTACTGAAAGCGTATCGGCTGTTAGCAGTGCTGGGAATGTAATAGGTTGCAGATTTCTAATTACCCTTTTAAAAATGTAATAAATAATCAAACTTATTACGTTTCATTACATTTTTAAATACTTTGATAACGAATGTTTAAAACTGGACAAAGAAGCTGAAAAGTCCTAAAAACATCAACTTAAAGCAGGTGATGTAAAAACATGAAAGGCTCTCTCTAGACTGTGTGGTTTGTCCGCTCTGGGCTACCGTAGAACATGGCCGTGCAAAATGGCGGACTTTGTGTCGAGGACCTGCTCCATATGTAGATATAAAAGGCTCATCATAAGCTAACGACAACACAGCGACTCTTAGTTTCAGGTGATTCTACACTAATGGAAAATATAGTTATATATGAAAGAATATATTGGGATGTAAATGTAGTTATTGTTAACACTGGCAACCCAGATCATAGGTCCTATTTAACAAGGCTACATACTTTGGTCTTTGTGGGCTTTCTGTTTAATATTTCAAAATAATAGTATTAAAATCATACTAGTAAAAAAAATAGTAAAAGTTATAAACTTTGTTTTTTTTTCTTCCATCATTTTAAAACGTTCTCATCCCGACACTTGGTTGGACCCCTTGGCTCCTCTACGGTCGCAGTAAACTCAAGTTTAATGTTGTGAATTCAAACAAAAAACACTTAGTTTGGTTTAGGAAAAACATCACGAGTGGGTTTAAAATAAGAACGTAAACTAAGTACAATGTAAACAACGTAATATAAACACAGGAAACACGTCACAAACATCACAAACCCAACTTCACAATAACTCAACAACACTTTGGGACACGAACACCGGTCTCCTGGTTGAAAGTCATGTGTTTTGTTGTGTCACGGATATTCAGTTTCCCAAATAACTGCAGTTTTGTCAAGAACATAAACGCAGACTCGGCTTAATATAAGGTGTAACTGATTACACGGTGCATCCATCCTCTGATGAGCTTATCTGTGATGCATTCCAGGAATTTGTCCTTGGGACCAAGTGTTTGCACTTTCTGCTTTATCTGCTTTATCTCTGCCTCGGTGGCTCTTTCCCACATTTCCCAGAATGCCTTTGGACGAGCAAATATAACTCTGTTGGAATGTTGATTGGCGGTTACAGATGAGAGAGAGCGATAGTGGTGGCAAAAGAGAGGGAGCTGCTGGTCCGGCTGCAGAGCATGCTGGTCTATTGAGGATCCTCTTCTTCTCAGGATTCGTCTCTGACTCACTTTAATGGGAGACTCTTGGTCTTCATCACAGTTCTAGTGTTAGTTTTATACTTTCTTTATATCTTCTGAGTCATCGGGGACACCAATGCTGCAGGCCGGGAAACAGAGCGACCTGGAGCAACCGATTTTAACGTCTTTGTGACATCACCTCCCCACTAACACACCACCGCCTCATAGTGTTAGAATGACATCATTGTACGTATGTGTTTTTCCTTCACAGAAGGTTTTCTGCAGGTCTGACAGGTTGATGCTGCACTTCTTTATGTAGAGCCCTGTGTTGGCCACAACATTGTGTCAGCACAACGCCTAACTTAAGTACGAAGGTTACGTGACAAATGAATCAAGATGTTCATTACATGTACAAACAAACACTTTAACACTGAGTCAGGTCCCATAAAAGAAAAGTCTGGACACGCTTCAGACATTATTTGTTCCTGGTTCAAAGCTTCTCTTCTGTTGCTTTGCTCAGATAAAAAGTGAACAATGTACAAAGTCAATGGCTTTGAATCTTTGAGCTAAATGAAACAATTTGAATCAGAAGAGTGATAAGTAACATCCAACGGATTACAGATAGAGCTCGGACATGTTGAAGAATTCACTGCAGCTGCTGCAAACATTCATTTTTCTTCTGTTTGTGGGTGAGGTGATTCTTTAAGCTACATTCACAGGTTTACAACCCCCCAAAAAACACACCACGTCTCACCTCAACTGTGACGTCTGATCAGAAACATTCAGTGAAAAGGAAAGTAGACGGCATGTGGTTCCTCAATGAGTGAACGTCTCGTATTCGTGTCACTTTACTTCACGTGGGTTTACTTTCAGCTTGTGCTTATTTCTATATCTTGCTCTTAAAACGTCTCTCACGGATCAATCGAAGGGGAACTTCCTGATTTGTTTTTGAAAGTCAATATTTATTGTGACATTTCTGCTTTAGAGAGAGAGACAGGAGACAGATGTGATGGCGTGCACCAAAAGACCCCGAGCCGGACTCGAAGAGTGTCCTGAGCTTCTGTAATGTGACGAATATTCCAGTGAAACAGAATATTACAAGAGTGATCTAAATCAAATCCTTCGCGTTTGATTGGACCGCTAAAATGTGGGCGGGCTTAGAGTTTAGCGCGATACGGCTCCACAAAGACCTTTGATTGGCAGATTGATTAAAGGATGGATGTCATGATATCATTGGTTGGTACTTGCTTACGTAAGCACATGTCACATATTGTTTTACAGGAAGTAAATCATTTTGGATTTTGATATAAAAATACAAAGAAAATGTCATATATTGTTAAATAGATGCACAATGTGATCTAAAAGGGTTAATGCAGAGGAGGCTTTATAATATATATTGACAGACTGTTGGCGGGGGAAACAATGTGGTAAAAAAGGGAAGTGGGAGCACAATAGTAAAAGTCAAGTAAGAAAGCAAATTTGTGTTCACATTACGATTAGGCCACCAGAGTGACCACAAACATGTGCGTAGCAGGCAGTGATGTGTGACGATGCTCCCTAAAGCACACAGGAAGGCATTAAACATGATTTTAGTTTGTTTTTATACTGTAAATAAAACTTTCCCCTTAAACTGCACGCGATTATTTAAAAGCTTTTAAAATGTTTAGTGCTTCCAGTTTGACAAGATGAACACAGATCTGAGACCAACACCCTGAAAATGATTAAAAGTGCACAGTTCTAGTGTTGTACAATATTAAAACGTGAAAGTCCATTTTATTTATGTATCCCTAATATCACAAACTTTGCCTGAAGGAGTTTTACAGTCTTGGCAGCATTTGACTCCCTCTCTCCTCAGACCTTCACTGTGGACAAGAAAAACTCCTTTAATGGGCAAAATAAATAGAAGAAACCCTCAGCGAGAGCAACGGAGGAGTGATCTCTCTGCTAGGACACACGTGTGATAGATGTTGTGTGTGCAGGATAGTCCCGAAATAGCAAATTATAATAATAAAATCAGGACAGGGTGACAATATTGTGATGGATTGTAAACATATGAAGAATTTGATGTGGGAGGACGTCGAGCAACGTGGAGCCGCTAAAAGACCTCTTTCTTCTCTAGAATAAAATCCTAAATGTTCATCAATTAAAAAGTGAAACAGAGACACTCCAGCTGCGAGGTTGTTGTGAGTTTTGGTCCAGACCTGAACTCGCTGCAGGTGTTTTCAGCTTTTCTCCATCATATATTCTTCAATAAAACCCCAAATCTCTGCTTGGCAGTCGTGAAGAGAGACACAAAGGCTTCTCCTTCACTGTGTTCGGCCTCTACAGAGGAGGAAGAGAAGGATCCCTGCTCCCTTCTATGGGCATGGCACTGGCTCCATGTATCAGGCAGCAGTTCGGGTCCATCCTCTCAGTTTGGGCTCTTTCTCCTCTCCATATTTCACCAGGAAATAATGTTTTGGCCTGTGGGTTCGCTCAATGGGTTAGAACACGGCATTACGAGTGCGAACAGTGAACGAGAACAGTTTGGCTTTTTCTATTAATGTCATTATGTTACAGTAACAATGACGGGAGTCGTCTTTTATCATAATGCAATGACAAAAAACATGCGGGATGTTCAGTGAGCTCTGATGAAGTTATACAGTGTAGAAACACTGTTCAGACACACCCAGTAACATGTTGATAACTCTCTCCAAGTCTGAGAGAGAGAGAGAGAGAGAGAGAGAGAGAGAGAGAGAGAGAGAGAGAGAGAGAGAGAGAGAGAGAGAGAGAGAGAGAGAGAGAGAGAGAGAGAGAGAGAGAGAGAGTCTTTGGTTTTACTGCACAGGAAATGGCCCATTAGAGGCGGTGGTTTGATATTAAATTGTTTGGGAATGTGTGTTTGTGTGTGTTGAGTTTCCCTCTGTGTGTGTGTGTGTGTGTGTGTGTGTGTGTGTGTGTGTGTGTGTGTGTGTGTGTGTGTGTGTGTGTGTGTGTGTGTGTGTGTGTGTGTGTGTGTGTGTGTGTGTGTGCGCGCAGCATTTGCCTGCAGCTCTTGTTGTGTTTGTGGCTCTTGACAAAAGGAACCTTGATGTTGTTCCAGCGGTGTTTCACGCTGTGGTCCGGTCGAGCTGCTCCTCTCTAATCTCTAAAACACAGTCTGACTGTTGTGTTCCCGCTCTGATTAGACGGCCCGGCTCCTTCTCGCCACGCGACGCATTGGCAGAGCCACAAAGTCTGGGCCGACGCACGACCCAACTGGACTCCTATTAATCCGTCACATATACAGTTCGTCTGGCTTCCGTCATCTCGTGTTTGATTAATGGCCGACCAGGAAGGATATTGTTAGATAAGCTGCGCCGCTGCTGCTGCTCCAACTTTCTCCTGTCTGCTTTTACTTTTAAAGGAATACTTCACCCCAACTATTGACAACACTTTGGACTCACACGGGCGAGTAGCACGCCTGTGCAAGCGTGAGACTGTTGATGCAGAAGTGTCCCGTACGAAACAAAAAGGAGTCGTTAGTGTCGTTAGCGTAGACTGTATTGAAAAAGTGGACATCGTCGTGTAGTCTCCAATTGGCTTGCCTCGATTTCGGCGGTTTGACTGTCGCCATCTTGGATTTTGGCCTACCGTATATTGGTCATTTGTAACCAGTGAACAGGAAGTGACCATATCTGGATTATGGTCTGTTTGACTCTGAATGGACCATAATGTACTAAATGAACATCATGCTGTATTGAAGAAGACTTGAAACTAGAGATTGAGACCATAAACTCATGTTTACAATGTTTACTGAGGTAATAAATCAAGAGAGAAGTAGAGTCATTAAATCAAGTTTGGTGACTTCTGACTGAAGGGGTTTCACATCACTGAGTCACTTTTCAATCAGTTCCATCAGAGAAGCATTTTCTCCTCCATTGTGCTGCTTTCCTTTCCTGAGAAACAGAAGAGGTTGGTTGTCGTCTCACTTTCTAGTTCATCAGTAGTCGGTTTGACACCTGTGTGTGTGTGAGAGCTGGTTTCATGCCTCACTGGTTTTGCACCAGCATGTGCTTTTGTGTTCTGGGGAAATGTTTTAGTTTTGCATGAAATTAGGGCTGCAACAACGAATCGATAAAATCGATAAAATTCGATTATTAAAAGAGTTGGCAACGAATTTCATTATCGATTCGTTGTGTCGCGCGACTATTACGCCACTCAATAAGTCGCGGAGATGTTTGAGTATAAAAAAAAAAGTTGAGTTGAGCGCAGGTAGAGGAAAGACCACCGGAGACCCGTAACGATGTTCTGAAACACCCAGAATGATTTAATGCAAACAAATTAAGGTATCAAACACGTATTACTACTTTGCAGTTAAATATTTAACCTTTATTCCAACATGAAAAAAAGCAGTAAATAACACTTTGATAAATACGTCAGGACATCTTATTAATGTCACCCTCACGGGATTCAGTATAATATATGTATATATATATATATATATATATCATATAATAATATTCAGTATAATATAATAATGTAGATCATATAATAATATATTTATAACTATATATCCATTTATCAGACAGGTGCTTCATGTCCCTCACTCCCTAACTGTCCATGCTGGATTAAAGCACGATTAAAGCAACTAAAAACACTTTATTTGGATGGAATGTTTTTTTTCCAACCGGATCTCATTGGAAAGTGTGTAAAAGCTCATTGTGGGTGTCATGATAACACATTTCAGGCTTTTCGCGTGCTTTTTAACGTGACGAACACCAGTCCTGTTAGTCTGAACCATCCACCTCCGCTTACTCCCACCATAAGTCTTTCTCATGTCTTTACACTACGGAACGGTCATTGCTCTGAGCATAGCATGATCACGTATGTGCATTTGCATTGCAGTCAGTGCAGATTATATAACGTAAAATGACACGCAGAGTTCCTTATAACTTTAACTCACAGTCACTCACACATCACTGCTAACGTGCTCACAGCGCTAACATGGTAGCTGCTGCTGTTACTCTGCTCAAACGGTCACCGTTCCAGGTACCTGTCCACCCGTCTGCCCTGCAGGCTGCAGCCACCACGGCTTCCATGACCTCTCTATCCAAAATACATGGATTACAGTGGAGGACGGGCAGCGCCTCACCAGCCGGATACATTAGCAAGTGAGCTTTTTACGACACAACATTATGGCAGGCTTCTCTCTCGCAGTAGTTCCCCAGAGTCAGCGTTTCCTTGAAAAGCATGCAGCGCCTTTCTGATTTGATATCAGGCAGATTTTGTTGTAAAAGTGGACCAGGGGGGTTTTCTTTAAGTTCTGTAAGTGTTCAGTATTTCATGTCCTGTTTTGTTCACTAAAGCTAATGTTTCTCAGAACACTAACCTTCAGGCTTCAGGGCACCGCGGCTAATCTTCAACATTGATTGCATGAATGAAATATGCTGCCAGGAAATATGTTACCAGGAAAATTTTAATCGTTTTTCCCGTAGCTGCAGGTTGATTATCTACACTCTTCGAACACAAAGTCGGCATCTTCATGGGTTTGATGTCAGTTTCATTGAGTCATCAGCAGAATAAGGAATAGTCCAACTTGACTCTCTCCTGACTGAGTCAATGCCCAACAAATTAGTTTGGATGCAAAAGTTGTGAATAACGTCTATTTTGTGCACCAATACACATATTGTAACGATTGAAATGATTATTGTTGTTGAACACAAAGGCATAGATGTGAAAATGGGTTAGTATAGGATGCAAAGCAGTCAGAGGGGGTTGAGGTCTATATTTGTGTTGGGGGCCTGTTCAAGGGTTTTAAATACATCAGACCGAGAGTAAGTGGTCGACTGGGGAATCCCCACTATTACAGGCAACACTTCCATCAGGGAATATGTGTATGTTAATGCAGCGCTGCTATAGTGGGCCTCTGTGGAGCGCCATGCACTGAACCTCATACAAAGGTTCGTATGATATGTCTCCTCCTCGTTTTTTCGTGCATGTTCCTGCAACACGTGTCAAACTCCTCAGTTGGGTTCAGGCAACAAAACTACTTGGTGAGGTTCAGGAAAAGATCATCATTTGGGTTTAAATAACTACTGAAGTACGTAAGGACTTCTCGTTTCACTCGGGGAACAAACGATCTCCTGGGAAAGTCTTTGTTGGACCCATCCACCTTCCCGCAGTCTTTATACTTCCTCGTTCATGATTACAGGGATTACGGGGTTTTGGGGGAACTGGGGGGACGGCTTTTGAACAAAAAGCCTTATTCTAAAAAGACATAAGAGAGATGGCTGTTGCTCAGATTAAATTCATCTGACAGGGACGTGAAGGATGAAAAGGCCTCGTCTTCATAAAGGTCATTAAGTGTTGTGAGACCGTTGTTTAACTAGAAGCTAAGGAAGACGGGGTGGACGGCGAGACGAGCTTAGAACCAGAGAGAGAACATAGAAGTATAGAAATTAAACTCCATCTTGATTATAAGCGAAGTATTTAAACAGCAAGGTTCTGTATCGAATGTTGAGATACGTATCAGAAGATGATCTCTGTAACCGTGATCATGCATACCCATCAGGCAAGAACAAGAACATAAGTACCTCCCAGACTGGTGGGTCTGGTTCTCTCATCCAAACCTCTCAATCCAATTTATGGACCCATGCATCAGTAGAAATGGAACATTCTCCGTGTGCACTTGTTTTGGTTGAGTGGACGTGTCCTTCAGCTTTTATCTGAGTGCAGAAAGTTAATGAACTTAGAAATCAGAACGGCTGAAATGTTTGTAAGTAAAACGTTAGTAAAATGAAACTAAATGAGAGAGAGAGAGAGAGAGAGAGAGAGAGAGAGAGAGAGAGAGAGAGAGAGAGAGAGAGAGAGAGAGAGAAGGCGTGTCTCTACATGTCTGTTCTTGTATTCCTGTGTCAGGACGCACTACGGGAAGACAAAGATTAAAATCCACAGATTTGAGAGTTCAATCTGGGGTTTAAAGTTGAGTTTGGTTTGTGGGGTTCATATCATGTTTAATTTAGTTCAGGACGATGTCAGATGTTTACATTTAGGGTCAGTTTCATGCATTCAGTGGTGATGGACGAGCCCAGAACCAGAGTTTAGGAACAGATTTACTGAAGTCAAAATTCATTATTTAACTCTTTCACAAATCATTTTCATAGTTTCGATAGAACGATAATAATTCGCCTTTTAGTGATGAATCCGATGAGGAAGATGTAATCATAAATAAGACCATAGTGCCATTAAAGCCCAACACCTCTCACCACCCACACACGCTTTTATTCAGACTATTGTGCAAAAGATCGCTCGGACACATTCGGAGTTCATTCTTCTATCAGCAGTTTGTGAGCGAATGAAAACGCTGCTGAAGTCGTTTTAGTTTAAAAAACCTCTCGATGGGCAGAAACGAAGACCTTTAAAAAACGATGACCTGTTCTGATTGGGTCTTATCAGTCACGTGACCCCCAGTCACGTGACCTTTATCTGGAAGAAAACAACCCCAGCCTGGATCCAGTGGTGGAGTCAACATAGATAATGCATTACTGGTCATGTGATGTGTGTTTTCAGGTAGTGTGGTAGAGATTATTTATGAAACGGAGCTAAAGCGCTCGACAAAGATTGTTTTTGTTCTATTAAATTAAAAACACAAGCGGTTAAAAAAACAACACATTTGGTCTTTGCAAACGGAAAGGATCTCCGTGTTTGTTTGCATAGAGTCAGTGAGATTCTGATGCCAGGTGGCCCTTTCACACACACACACACACACACACACACACACACACACACACTCACACACACACACACACACACACACACACACACACACACACACACACACACACACACACACACACACACACACAGGGGAGGGCAGGTTCTTTGGTAGCTGCACCTGAGGCTCCAGGTGTGGCTAAAGCAGGGGGGGGGGGTGTATCACAGACAACAGCAGGAACAAACACACACATGAATACACTCGACACAAAGCACTACGCTCCTCTGAAACATTCTCTATTCTTTAAATTACAAAGAGAGTCTACAGTGTTTGTGTTTTAAGTGCAGTCTTG
Source organism: Leptoclinus maculatus (assembly GCA_032191485.1). Taxonomy (NCBI): domain Eukaryota; kingdom Metazoa; phylum Chordata; class Actinopteri; order Perciformes; family Stichaeidae; genus Leptoclinus; species Leptoclinus maculatus. Next base: position 266,755 of record JAVDOI010000082.1, on the reverse strand, counting down.
ATTCTCAGGTTTAAACACAGTATGATTGGTGTAGATGTCAAATATAGATGACAGTGATTATTTCACTATAAAAACGTGATGAATCAAGTTTTAAATGGTTGATTGTTATTAAACATTTCTTGTAGGTCGACAGTGAATTTAAAGATGTTTGCCTCCCTCTCCGTCGCCAAACTACATTCCTAGAACATGTGTGACGGCCGCGGTGGAAGGCCCATCACGGATAATTGCAGAGCTTTCAGGAGAGTGGGGAGGCCGCAGATGCAAACAGTGACGCTCAGCGTGGTGAATACTGCGGGCGAGTCGGTCGTCGGTGTCTCTGGCATTTCCTCCGAGCGGAGGAATTCTAATGGCAGCAAATGTTTGAATTTATGTGCATGTTTACTTGTTTCCTCAAAGACACGGTGTAAAGAAAGTGAAGATACTTTAAAATAACAGCTGGTTGGGGATGTTTCTCAGGGTCACAGGTCACATCATATATATTCTGCTCCAGATGATACTACGACCTATGAGAGACGTCTTTAAAGGCACAGCAGGATCATTATTGATTGTAGCTATAGATCTTTTTAGAGTAGGCTATATAACTACTACTACTGTATGTAATCGGTGCTTTCAGCTATTTAATGTCTGCTACATCGTCTAACGCTAACGCAGAAGTCTAAAGGCATTGCAGGGTCACTGCTATATAGAGGGATAGTATCCAAAATAGGGTTTGCTTTCATATAAATCTGAATTTAAAGGCCTTTATCATGCATGTCAGTGGATATTTTGATTTAATAGTGCATAATCCTAAAGAAAGTTTGGGTTAATCAAATCACCTTAAATAACAGAGTTTACAAAGCAGTATAACAACAGAAAGCCCAACTAAAGTAAGACAAACTATCAGGTTAAACATTGATAAAATAGTACAATAGAGCTCCTCTTCTACACAGCAGGAACAAGTTGTTCAAGTTCAACTTGTACAACTTGTACAACAAGTTGTACAAGTTGTTGTAACCAGATATACACACCAAAATATAAGTCAGGCTAAAAGAGGGACGCTACAAGGTCCTGAAGTTCCTGTGTTTCTGCGTTTGATCGATGTCACCATAAACTCAACGGTTTTACTGATACGATGAAGTGAAACAAATGTCTGTTTGCTCAGTAACACTCAGTGAGTCACGATGGAAACTGTTTCCTCTTCCCAACCAGAACTCAAACATGCAAACAGGGAAACCTTTTACCTGCTCAAAGCTGGGACCTGAGACACACACACACACACACACACACACACACACACACATTTCCCTATCAAATCATTTGTGTTCTCTACATCCACTGACACTTCACTGGGAGAAACAGAAAAAGCTCAAGCGTATGTGCGTCTAATAGGCATTATAATGCTGTCTTCTATGAAATGAACCTGGTTCAAACCACTTTTGCAAAAAGAAAGTTATGTTTATTTAACTTCCTTGTAGCTGCATCGTGACGTTTCATTTCTAGTATCAGATAAATAAAATAAATCATATCAAACTCATTTTTTGACATTTAAGTTGCAGACATTTGGCTTTAACTTCTGCATATATCCCAGTTTCATCAGCACTAATCATTGTGTGTTATATGCTATTTAATTGACGTAAATCCTTCTCCTGTATGTTGCACGCCTGACGTCACAGCAGGCTGGCGTTGTCTCTTCTAATCTCTCCATCCTCGTCCGTCTCTGTAATACGAGAGCAGGTATCAGATTAATTTCAACGCTTCTCAACGGATTAAATGGGACCCGAGAGGACGAGTCAGGCTGCAGGTTACAGGAGGAGTTTTGCTCTTGTTTTGTCCTGATGGATTTGTTTTGTCACATGCAAAGAGTTTTATGGAAAGAAAGACACATGAGAGAGAGAAATACAGTGAGCTTATTACAGCTTATTGACTTTAGTCAAAACTGAAATGAAACTTTTTCTCTATTTCGCTTCTGCTTCCTCAAAAAGAGTGTGTGTGTGTGTGTGTGTGTGTGTGTGTGTGTGTGTGTGTGTGTGTGTGTGTGTGTGTGTGTGTGTGTGTGTGTGTGTGTGTGTGTGTGTGTGTGTGTGTGTGTGTGTGTGTGTGTGTGTGTGTGTGTGTGTGTGTGTGTGTGTGTGTGTGTGTGTGTGTGTGTGTGGTAAAGACGGACACACACACACTTGGACACGCGGCACTTTAGAACTCTAAAGTCATGAGAAGTTCCACACATCAGTGCATCCGATCGTGTCCCGTGACCCTGTGGGTCAGCAGTTTCTTCCTCTAGTTAAAGGGATCTGAAACCGACACATGATGCCAGAACAATGAAAAACAACGAAGAAGAACGAAGGTCACCGTGAGATAGGACGAGTTTCTCTGATGCGATAGCTGCTGCGCTCTTTAACCAGCGACATCCTGCACAGAGCTAACAGATTCTAACAGTAGCTACTGTCACAGATAATGATTAACAATCAGCTGACTTAACCAGCTCAGGAGACACGCTCGGGCCTCACATATTGGCCTTGGGTAATTATCTGCTCACCGTCGTGCAACCACAGTCCAGCTGAGCAACGTGTTCATTCCCACAACATTCATTGATTAATACTGGACTCCTGTTAGAAATGACACAGTTAGAATAACATGATTCATACATCTTGTAATCATTTATTTAAAGTTACTGTGAGGAACTTTTAACTGCAATCTCAGTTTGATCCTGATGCCCCTACATGACTTACATCAGTAAACGAGTAGTTTAAAATAGTCTATTTCTATAGAGTTATTATAGCTCCGGAGGGAGGAGGAGAGCTCAGCTCCCGGCAGCAGCAGCAGCGTCTCCTCCTCCGACACCGACACCACGCTGCTGGAGACCCAGGACGTATTGCTGGACCCGCTGTAGAGAAGGGGGGCACGGGAGAACCAGAACCAGGACTGTTAGACCCTGATGCAGTAAAATGAGAGTTTCCACGTTAATGAAATTCCCTCCTGATCTACTGGTTCTTTTGTGTCAATAGTAGTTTGAGCTCTTTACAGTCCCCATTAGTATCAGGGTTTTATAGCCAAACGTTTATACGAATGTGTCCGTGATGCTTCCTCACACACATGTTCGTCTGTGCCAGTTTGTTTGCTTCACGTCGATGTGGAAGTCACAAATGTGGAAGTGAGATGATTCATTTGGTTTTTACGGTGTCGTTAACACAGTGTGAAGTCAATTGAATTAGTTTATTTTTCTTAATCGTAGTCAAATTCTTCACACCTCAATCATCTGTTTGCAGCTTTCATTTTTCCCCGTCACCTCCACTTTCCCATGCTGCCACAGTTTTTATACAACACCAGAACAGAACAATCATCTTTCTCCTCATATTCCATCAACCAATCAGTTGTTGGATTTCAAACCAAGTTCTGCTCAACCCTCCACTTCCTCACTTCCACAGTTGTCGAGGATGTCATGGATACTGGTATTCATTCCTAACTGATCCAACTGGTCTACTGAGTCAGAATCATAGAGAACACCTGCATGTGCGAGCAGAGCTTTTAAAGGTGTGGGAACATGGTGATGTCTACATTTACTTTCTGAGCTGAACGGTCTGATCAGTGATGTGTTTTATCGGCCATCATAGTCTTCTGATCTACAAAGAGAGCGCTGGGATTGTGTGAGAGGAGCGAACAGACGGACACCCGGGACCCAAAGTCACAGGACCTAAGGACATCGCTGCCAGGATCTGTGCCACGAGCTACAAAGCTGCTATTGTTGCTCCGAGAGGAACCTCGAGCGGACAAACGACAAAGAATTTCAACAGTCCTTCCCCTGACATCCACCCGGAGTTACTGTAGAAGAAAAGGGGATGTTTGAGGATTTAGCATGTTTCATTATTAGAACTTCAATACAAGTGTTCTTTTTCTTTCATGGAATCGCAGCAACGCCGAGGTTGATGCAATATAATAAATATAAAATATAAATTGAGTTAACAGCTTATTGGCTTTACTTGGATATAATCTAAAACATGTGAAGATTTCTGGATCAGAGTCTGAGAACAATTTAGAGAAAACGTCCTTTAAATAGATGTTTAGTTCAATTACAGACATTTAGAAGACTCTACAGGAGAATAGGGTCAAAACAATAAATCATAGATATCACCATGAAGCTTCATTACTCACATTATTTAGAGTTAACTGCTGCACATCGTCATCTGTCAACATCCTCAGACTCATTTTTAATTCATATAAAATCCAACGTGGTCTTGAAGAGTTGGCACTGGCTAATATTTCACGGCTGCTTTGCCTGAATCCAAAGAGTGTGAAGTTTATTTGAGCCGTTCGTCCCGTGACTCTCACCTGTTGCACATACAACAAGAGTGCTCTTTGTGTGTTTAAGTGAAGGTTATGCATCTTAAATATCTGTGAGTGGGTTTTACGTGCGTGTCTGTGACCGACCGCACAGAGATGCCTGACCCAGAATAACAACGTCTGAGGAATTTCCCATCCTAAACCATGGATGCCCCCAAAACAACAGCTTCAGATGACCTCAATTTGCCGTGCGAAGCTTTGGCTTCCTGTGTTTACAGTTTGTCTTCCTTCAGAAACTCTATGGCGCCACAAAGTTATTAAATAAATAAAGACACTATGACACAAATAATGATATGAATGAATTGTGTAAAAGATCTGAAATAATTTGTGATTTTCTAATAACAGGGGACATGTGGATAGCTGAAAGGGGATTGGGCGTCGACACCAATATGTCATAAAAGAAATGTGATATTATGAAATTAAAATGTAAAATAATTAACTAATTAGTTTAATTTTTATAATTTTCTAAATTATTTCACAAAGTATTATTTTATAGATATATAGTTATTCCTAAGACTGTTTATTTTACTTTTTGGACTTTATATATATATATCTTCTAGAGATGTTTAGTCAGCAGAAGAACTGTAATGTGTTTTTGAAGTACGGTGTGATATTTGAGGTCAGGACCTAGTTTACAGAGATTAGCATACAGTGTGTTAGCATGTAGCCTACAGTAGCTCCGTTTGATGCCTCTGCGAGTTTCATTTCTCAGCAAATGCCTCTGTTTCCTCCTCGTGATGTCAGCCGTCATCCTCAACATCGTCGTCGAAATCCCGAGTCAGAGAATGTGCTGATGTGTCATTTGCAGACGCATGTTTGGTGTTGGGCCAGAAATATTTCACAGCACTCAGGTTTACATTTCTTACATTGTCATCTCTTGTTGTCACAACAACCATTTTATTTAGTAAACAACGGGTCTCCTCACAATCTCCACACGGGAGCCGCCTGACACGCCTTTAGATCCCTTTTCAGTACATTATTGCTTTAAAGGTGAGATCACTGTCAGATGAAACCTTTACCAACGTTATATTTATATTTTTCCTATAAATAAAAACCTTTGCGCCTTGTCCAATCCACAGATGGCCAAAGAAAATTGTCTGCTAGTAAAATCATTTGTATTTATTCATCTCCAGCTGCAGATAGTTTGCAGATGTTTTCTCTATTTACATTTTTTTTATTTATTACCATTTTAGATACCGGCACGCTTGTTCTCAACATAAATTGTGTTTGTATTTCACAGTTTACATTTGAAGTTTTGTTTGCTATAAGATGAGCTGATAAGGAGTGTGTGTGTGTGTGTGTGTGTGTGTGTGTGTGTGTGTGTGTGTGTGTGTGTGTGTGTGTGTGTGTGTGTGTGTGTGTGTGTGTGTGTGTGTGTGTGTGTGTGTGTGTGTGTGTGTGTGTGTGTGTGTGTGTGCTTCAACTGTTTCAACCGTTTAGCCGTTCAACCACACAATAAAAGATTACAACACATGCAGTTGAATTTTACATGCTTGCTTCCTGTTTCTAATCAACGACTTACTGGCAGCTGTGTGTGTGTAGGTGTGTGTGTGTGTGTGTGTGTGTGTGTGTGTGTGTGTGTGTGTGTGTGTGTGTGTGTGTGTGTGTGTGTGTGTGTGTGTGTGTGTGTGTGTGTGTGTGTGTGTCCCTCGACAGAGGACACACTCTTTGTGTCGGGTCTTGGCTCAGTTACCCTGGAGGATGTAATCACACATACACACACCGTCGCTCTCATTAAATATACAGAAGAACTGCAGCTGAATCCCAAGAACCAAAGCAGCACCACGAGAGATGTTATACATCAATGCTAATCATCAGTCCTGTTAATGCGTCAACTAAAGTCTTCCTGTCAGTCGCTACAGTGATGTGAGTGAACTCGATACACCTTACAGACCCAGATGAAGGCAGCTCAGCCAGTCAAAACATTTCTTCTGTTATTCCTCACTCTGGTTTCCCGCGTCTCATTAACAGCAGTGTGTGTTTGATTAAACCTGATACACGAGCAGCTGGGTGGCAGCAGTGACACCATTGGTTGATCACACACACACACACACACACAGGAAAACAACGCCTCGATGACCACCTGAGACTCTGGGCGGTGGACGGAGATGAGACACCTGAGTCCTGGCTGCCGGCGAGCTGCCTCACACCCCTCGCTCCGTCCGGTCATCCTATCCGGTCTCGTTAGCGTCGTTAGCTGAGATTAGCGCCGTTAGACCTGCCCTCTGTGCTGATGACACACTGATTGGTGGATGGCTCTAAATGTTTGAGTAGCAATTAACCCAAACACACAGCAGGGTGTGGACCACATGCACGCATGTATGTTTGAAAAATTAAGCAATTACCACACGGATGTAATTATATTCAGGACAACTGAGAGCTGTTGTCGGTAATTGGCGACACTGTGACGTGTTTTACTTATTTTGAGCCCAAACATGATGTGTCTAAAACCTGCATTCTCTCTACTGTCCATCAATATAAGAAAATATAGAATATCACCAGCCGTGTCCTTTTAGCAGTAAACTTAGCTTATTAGCTTTACGTCCACAGAGATCAGTCCGGGGGACATTTCTTTGTACCAGACTTCCAGCACAGCCTGGTCCGTATGTGAATTACTATTTATGAGCACAGGCTTGGTGTCCATTGTCTCCATGTGGGAGTGACCAGCTGTGGGTCTGCTACACACAGGGATGTAGAGCCACCACACCCCCTTTTGTCTCAGCCTGGGTCATTAAGAGACAGGACAGCCTGGGGACGGGCCCCCCTGCTGTTCAGAGACCCCACACCCATCACACACACACACACACACACACACACACACACACACACACACACACACACACACACACACACTAACACACCTCCAACTGCCATCTGGGTGCCTCTTGTTTGGACCCTTTAGTTCTGCTGTTGATGAGTTGTCTCAATGAAACTCTGTCTCTTTTATTTCTTTGACTTTTGAGCACCAGATACAGATTATTTAATTCTGGATGAATTAAATAAACAGGCGTTAATGTGAAAGTTGTGTCACACCCGGTGAGCTGATCTCTGTCTGCAGACTGATGACAGACGCGTCACCGTGTTTGCTCAATGAGGGTCAGATCAACGTTATGAAGAATATTAGATGACTGCTCGTAGCAAAATACACGTATTTTCCAAAAATGTGGAACTATTCCTGAAAGAGAAGGAGCCAAAGTTACGTGATTTGTGACCAGTTTCTTCAGTGAAATAGAGCTTCAAAGGAGGTCTTAAAAGAGAACTTGTGAGGTTGTGTTGAAGTGACTATTATATTATTTAAAGTTATTGTAACCGTATCAATGTACTCCGTCGTGGACAGACTCAGATCCGGGTTCACTGAAGCCTTGGACCTGGAGCTCCGGCGGGAGGAGGAGAGCTCAGCTCCCGGCAGCAGCATTGTCTCCTCCTCCTCCTCCTCCTCCTCCTCCTTGTATACCCAAGTAACTCAAACGAGCTTCACCTTTACCAACATTCAATCAATAATCATAATCCATTATTAGCCAAGAGAAAATATTTAAATTAAACAATATAAATATTCCTCATCTTTTTGAAATGAGGCTACTTTAACAGGTTTTCGTGTGTGTGTGTGTGGATGAGTGTGTATGAGTGTGTATGGGTGTGTATGGGTGTGTATGGGTGTGTATGGGTGTGGGTGCACACAAGAGAGAGACAGAGACAGAGAGAGGGAGAGGAAGAGACGGAGAGAGAGAGAGACAGATATAGGGAGAGAGAGAGACAGAGAGGGAGAGAGAGAGAGACAGATAGAGGGAGAGAGAGAGACAGAGAGAAGGAGACAGAGAGAGACAGAGGGAGAGACAGAGACAGAGAGAGCGAGAGAGAGAGAGAGACACACAGAGAGACAGAGACAGAGACAGAGACAGAGACAGAGAGAGACAGACAGAGAGAGAGAGAGACATACAGCGAGAGAGAGAGAGAGACAGACAGCGAGAGAGAGGCAGAGAGAGAGAGAGAGAGAGAGAGAGGCAGAGAGACAGAGAGACAGAGAGAGCGAGGCAGAGAGACAGAGAGAGCGAGAGAGAGAGAAAGCCCCGCCCCCAAAACAGCGTCATCCCCGTCGTAACGGTTGAGAGAAGAAGACGTTCCTTTTAACAGCGAGTCCTCAGTCGGAGTAAAAACACAGGAGTGTCTCGCGGTTTAAAAGAAAGAAGACGACGTTGTTTTGTTTTAAGCTGTCTGGAGAAAAAAAAGAAAAGAAGTCGCATGGATTTATTTAACTTTTCCGCCATTTTTTTGGGGCGACGAAGGACGACTGAAAACAAGTGTGTTTAACCTCCCGAGGAGTTTTCTGTGAGGACTTTAAAGGAGAAACTAACGTTCATATCACGAGCGACCATCTCACCGCCCTGAGAAGTAAGTATGGCGTATTACGAACAAAAAGTTTACGTTAGGGGACTTATTACGTAGGTAAATTAACGGTAGTGGACTTATATACGTAGGTAAATTAACGGTAGTGGACTTATTACGTAAGTAAATTAACGTTAGTGGACTTATTACGTAAGTAAATTAACGTTAGTGTTTTTATTACGAAAAGTGAGTTAACGTTAGTGGACTTATTACGAAAAGTGAGTTAACGTTAGCTGACTTACTACGTTTCTTACGTTAGCTTACTTTTCTTACGTTAGCAGAAGAAGCTATCATTGGTACTGGTGCTGTGCTGCAAGGAGTTAAATCAATAAATGTGATTATTCGTTTAAAGACATTCATCAAACCAAACATACCAATATTTTAAGAATAGATTAGTTTATGGTTAAAAAAACAAAAGATTAATAATCAACCAACACATGAATCAATAATTATAATAATCATTAGTTGCTGCCCTGGTCAGTGTAAACACTCACCAAGCTTAGTGTCCCCGAAGGAAGCAAAGGAAGATATCCTGATAATCATTCTCCCAGTTTAACATATATTCTTTCAGGAAATAAAATATATTTATATTGCATTACAGATAGGACACATTTTGTGGAAAACAATCAAACAAACTTGAATAGAGTAACTCATAAGGCCCCTCTGGATAAATATAGAATTAATACATTTAGGGGAAACAATAGCTGCATTGTGTGATTCTGTTCTTTCTTATTGATTAATAATCTATCTTTCAGTTCTCTACCACGGTAGCGGTCTAGACAGATTTTTATCATTTTATCACCCCTGATAACAATCCTACATCATCGCATCCGTTCATGAAACCATAGAGACTCAAACAGACAATATATGTGTGAGGCAGAAAAGCAGGGAGATGTAAATCCAATATTTGACTGTGATAACCGAGAGAATATTGTCTGAATGGTGCTTTTGTCTGCCAGCTGATAGCTGTCTCTTTATTTCTGTTAACCTACATTTCTTCCTCTTCTAGACCTTTGTGGTCTGCTCTTGTCTCCTCCTCTCTTCCTCCATCCATCCTCCTCCTCCTCCTCTCTCTGGTGCCATAAGTGCTCTCCAAGATAAAAGTTTTTGATCACATGAGCAATATTTTCCAGAGTCACTGCACAGATGTGTGTGTGTGTGTGTGTCTCAGCACTGTTAGAAGTCCTGCTATGTTTAGACAGAAAAGTCCAAACCACACTTTGGATGAGTAGCCTCCATCCAGCCGAGGGCAACTCTAGCTATTTTGAGATTTTATATGGAAAAGACGACATCTTGAAACAAAACGATTTGCTGATTTGGTGGTTTGGCTCCGTTTTTGCATCACAAACCACACGACTCTTAAGATGTCTTATCCTGGATTCATATGTTGTTGCATTTATATCTTTCTGTTCTGCACACCAGGTTGCAGTCATGAGAAATGTGTTCGTTCCTTGAGAAGTTCCTGTGATTTGTACGTACAGTTTGTCTGTTTTTGATGGATCACATAAAGGAAGTTAAAATGACACGTTTGGTGCTTCTTTGGTGGCCGTATCAACTTGCAGAGATAGAGAGGTGTCATTTTTTATTTATTTCATGAACCCAGAGCACAAGAAACGTCTGTGCGCTGTATTATATGATTTTAAATTTAAAATACAGAGTCTCTTGGGTTATCTCAAACACAGCCAGCACTCTGAATAAATAGCCAATACTTTCCCCACACCATGTGGAGTGCTTTCTGTTCAACATTTGCTTCTCCAGCTCAGTGAGCAGGCTCAGAGCTCCAGTTTCCTGCTCAAGGACACTCTGACCGTCACAGGATGTGCATTCACCTGTTGATTTAATCAAACCGGTGACCGTTCTTCTACATGCAGGACATGTTCTCTCCCCACTCTCATGTATTCGTCTTACTTTATCCGTGCCACCTAAATGAACCATTGTTATTCCATGCACATTCCTGACAGTGGCTGACTAATGGTTTCTGTGGATGTGGTGAGGAACAGGGATGAGTAATAACAGTCATCTACATGTGGCATGGAGCTTCTTGTTTAAGAAGACGAACGTCAAAGCCAGTTGACTATTAAATGGACGAGCTTGACTGTGTTTAATAGCAGAAAACAGGAATTTTTTTTGTGAAATTAGGTTTTGGCTTGAAGGCTGGTAGATCTGGTCCTTCCTCTCATTTTAAGGTCAGTAAATTCAGCACATCCCACCTGGGAGCTCTGGATCTACCCAGCAGTGCTGCTAATTATGGGGACATCCCACCAGGTCTGTACTATAAACCACACTGTCGTCATTCATGTTGACACAGAAATAAGTACTGTCCTGTTTAGAGAGACTGTCACACGATCCCTAATAGTTCTAGTTTGCATTGCATTTAAACCGGCGACACCTCAGACCACAGAGGGATTGTGTTTACCTGACGGTTAGCCTGAGATCATTATTGCATCCGACTTTAAAGTGTTCTCTCTGAACAACTCAAAGAGGCTTTGTCTGCACGTTCATGATACGGAACAGAAAGATAGTTAACATCCACCTGCTACCTCTGCCCGCTAGCTACTATCTGCAGATATTTTGTTACCTTTAACAATAACCTTAGCAAATGAGAGCCGGCTTTATACAGACATCGGTTTAGAGAAACACTCAGCAGTCTACCAGCTCTTGTGCAGTCCTCTTAGTATTGGTTTCCTTTGACACAATATTTATTTCCTGCGTTGCCACCAACACACTCACAGACTCTTTTGCCGTGTCATCACCAGTCATACAACCAACGTATGGTATGAATATCCTTGTATTTTTATGCATATCTCAATATATATATATTGCAGAAAACAAATGCAATGTCCATTTTTTGTTCTAATATCGTGCAGCCCTAATCTTACCACAACCAGCCGTCTTCAGTCTTCAGCAGCAGATTCTAGCTGCTTACCTTCTTCAATGCAGCTTTGTTGAGAGTCGCTAGGTCAACCACAATGGCTCGTTTTTGGTTTCGATAACGTGCATCTAAGACCACTTTGAATGCACGTTCTGCTGAGCGAGGCTAAACTCATCGTGGATGTATCGCCACACAGGACACACCCAAAAAGGAAAGCGATATTGATCTCCTCTTCTGAATACCTGTAATACAATAAACAAGCATGCAGTATTATTTCACAAAATGTCAGCGTTGTTTTTTGCACGTGTCCCTAACTATCACTTTCCAAGCGTCAATGTTTGACATTACTCGTGCAGTTTACATCCTGGCATGACTAAATATACCTTGATAACACCCACACTTTCTGATCACACACAGAGTTCTTACTCAAGTACTAAAGTCAGGAATGACTGCTTCGGCCTCTGTATTAGTTCTCTGATGACACTGTAGTTAAACCACAGAAGCACAGTGAAAGTCAGACAACACAGAACAAAAGCTCTTCCAACCACATTCCGTGCAACTCTCAAAAGAGGGCCATGGTTTAAAATGCCAGACCGTGTTTCTTTTTCTCATGACTAACAATGCCTCTGAATGTAAACTCAAATGTAGATTTTCCAAAGAAGCAGATGCTGCCCTTTTAATGTGCTTGGCTGCCGCTGTTCTCGGAGATCCATTAAAACCAGCTTACTGCTGCATGGACACAGCTAATCCATAATGTTACCATCATTCTGCCCACAGCACAGCTCTTGACTACGGCAAATACATCAGTGGGTTTAAACTCTTTATAGGCATTAAGAGGAAGATATAAACTGACACTGGTATAGCCTATAATGCACACAGAGAGCCGTATTGTCAGTGGGACCGTGTATGTTTTTAGCCCAATAGAGCAAACTAAAGTTATAACTTCTAAGTAGGTACATATTTAGACAGTCTTAGCACAGTGACACACATTTGTTATGTCAGAAGTAACCTTGTCTCTGTGGGTGGACGTCTTCATCCCAAAGACTCTGCCAGGTCTGAGCTGCAGCCATCTTTGTTTCTTTCTTGATTTGGGTCTTGTGAAAGTCACTCAGCAGAGCAATCTTGAAGAAATATTTGCCCTTATAATACACAAAATGAAGGAATACTCTTTCCTGCTGGACCGTAAGTTTGCAGTTTGTCTCAGTGAAGCCTTAAAGGTGCACTATACGAGATTCAGATCATTTAACAGCAAACGGCTTCTAGCTATGTAAAGATATACTTGAGTAATGTCTACCTGAGCAGAGAATACAGTCACTCTCCCCCTTTGTTGGTTGTGGTAAGAGAGTTTTCTTTACATAGTGCATGTTAGCATGCCTCACTTTGTTTGCACTGTTAGCTCCTATCTGCCGACTCAGCCGACGGCCATGTTAAGAGCCGTTGAGAGGCGATACACATGCTCCTAGTTTTGTATAAAGCACTTTTAACTTAACTTGTAGCCTTATTCACCAGTTCTGCTTTTTAATACTGTTCTCTGCCCACTTTGTGGATCAGTTCCTGGAGATACATTTCAGCACCGCTTGGGAGGCAAAATCCAACTTCCATGTCCGTTCAGGGTGGTGCAATGCAACGTCTTGTATGCATCATAAATTGAATAGCAGAGCCCAAGGTGACGTCTTCAAATGTCTTGTTTAGACCAAAAGTACAAAACCAAAAGGTATTCAGTTAACTGTTGAACCCCCCCTCCTCTCTGTGATCTGTCTGGCAAAGATGACAATGAGACGGGTTAATGAGGTGCTTGTGTAACAGGATATGACTGTTTGGAGTTGGGCGACATGTGAGGATACAACACGGTCAAGGAGGAACTACTTTGCCACCCAACAGTTTCCCAAGCACAGTGCACTGAAACTTAACAATGAAGTCACGCAACAAAGACGCGTTGAGTTAACTAAGTTCGTATTGCTTATGACACGTCAGCTTTTTGTTACCTTGTTTGCACCCTTGTCTGCACTCTTCCTCATACCTTCTTCCTTCCCCCAGTCCCTGAGGATGTGTAGCGTACTTATTTAGCCGTTTTTAGATCCTAATCCAGACATAATGCTCGATATCTCATGTTGCACAGACTCCACGTTTATATCACATGCAGGTTGTTTGAGGTCAATGTTATCTAAGGCTCCAGCTTCATCTTCTCAGTAATATGATAACTCTCTCCTTTATTTGATTACAAACACTCAAACTCAATGCACATGAAAAATTATGATTGGATTTATTTTAATGTGATTTTGATCTTATGATCTTTGGTTGCAGTTGCACTCTAGTAGACTCCAGCTGCACCATATGAACACTTCAGCATCCTGTTCTGAAATGTGCTCATGTGAGCAGCTCATTGAGTCATGTGAAAAGAAGGGAAGTGGGTCCTTGTGGGAAGACCTGCCTCTGATTCGCTACTGGCTGCTAAACGCTAACATTAGCCTAGCTATGATGCTTACCTGTCAGCTCAAGTCTTTGTTCCCTTGTTCGTAGGTAAGCTATACCCGGTAGCTCGATAGCTAGCTCTCCCAATAGACGCTCCACTAGCGGACCCATACCGATCTCCCTCTTGGGATCTATGGCGGAGCAGCAGAGCACAGTGGAGGCTTGCTGGAGGCTGTTTTAAAGGTTGTGAGATATAAGAGATCTATGAGATTCAAGATGGTGCCTGCAGAGAACAACGTCAGGTATGCAAGGTCCATGCCAGCTATCGGCTGTCCTCCAATGCCCACGCACCTCTAGATGTGTGCGGCCTCCAACATGCTCTCCGGGCCCTATTTATAGGAGGCTACCATAATTATTATCAATGATATCAATTTCCCACTTTTGTAAAACTGCCAATATATTCCAAATATACACACCACTCTTGTGAAAGCGATATCTCTTCTTACGTCCACGTGGACTCAGGGATGAACAATTCGGTGGTCAAAAGTCAGGTTTTTATCCATAAGTCAAGAATTCATATGCTAATTATGACGCTTTTACACAAATGTCTGATTGGGTAAACTGATTTTACTTTGGAAAGATGAGGATGTAAACTGCAACTTGACTTGGAGGCTTACAAGATGACGATGGATAATTCTACTTCTAAGATGCACTCAGTAATACTGCCTCTCTTTCTCTGGTTCTTTCTTTGTCTTCCTGTAATAACTAAAGACACTAGATGCATTTTGCAATTTTTCACTTGAAGGCTGAACAACCACATCGCCCACAGCTTCAGTGAGGCTGTTTGTCGCTCCACTTAAAGGTAGAAAATGCAGAGCTGTGGAACGAGAGTAAAGCCTGAAGCCTTTCTTTCTTTTTTACTTGTTTAAGTTGCTTTATCATCCCAAAAAAGCCCACAGAACCGCTGCATTGTACTTCAACATAAGGATGAATGACATAGCTAATTAGATAGATAAAAACGAACCTCTTCAGGTTCACCTGTAAATGTCTTCAACCAGCTTTAATCAAAATACAAATCGTTCGTTTGCGTTCTCTGGCTCTCCGTTTAGTTTAAAACCAAACGGGTGCATTTGTATAAGAAGAGCGGACATCTTTCCTCGTGTGGGTTAAATGGGCAATTACTACAGCTTACTACCGTAAAGTTTAAAGGTTCTTTCATAACGTCGACGATCATATTATTCGTGTTATTATTACCACCATAAATTTAATTTATATACCCACAGCACAATCAGTTTCTTTGGGTGATAACATCGTAAAATATGACCGTAGACGTTCAAAGATTAATTGGCAAACAAGCTTTGAATGTTAAATACATATTTTGATACAGCCCTAATAAAAGGGTACAGCGTCCGACGTATGCCGGGATGTTGTTACTTTTCTTTTAATACGCAACAACAATGTGTTGAAGCAAGAGAACGAGAGACACTGAATATAGTGCACAGCTTATAACAGACGTTGCATAGTTGATCCTTGTTCTGTTATTGTGGTATGTGAAGACTATTATAGTAGTAGATAGTTAATAGTTTCAACTCTAATGCATTTGTATACATGGATGTAAACGGTGCTTCAAAATGCCATTAAATGGTAATCCTCACTGTTTGTTGTGCATCGCTACAGTTCTATTTATAAGTATAATCACAACAGTATAAAGGGATTCATATGTACACAATGTCTCTGCTCCTCAGGTCACACGGCCAGCCGTGTGTCAGGATTACATTTAGCTTGTTTTATGTAATACAGTAACGTCCACACACACGCACCTTTAAATTTAGATAACGTTGAGTGTGAGTGAACGAGTCACGCCAAAGAGAGAGGTGACCTTTAGCATGGAGAGACGGCGTGACAAGTATTTGTTGATAATTACAAATTCCATTCTATTTAAAGTGTGTGTGTGTGTGTGTGTGTGTGTGTGTGTGTGTGTGTGTGTGTGTGTGTGTGTGTGTGTGTGTGTGTGTGTGTGTGTGTGTGTGTGTGTGTGTGTGTGTGTGTGTGTGTGTGTGTGTGTGTGTGTGTGTGTGTGTGTGTGTGTGTGTGTGTGTGTGTGTGTGTGTGTGTGTGTGTGTGTGTGTGTGTGTGTGTGTGTGTGTGTGTGTGTGTGTGTGTGTGTGTGTGTGTGTGTGTGTGTTAGGATTATTGCCAGCTGAAATACGTTTCTCTTTATCCCACCGACGTTTTATATGTCCTGGTTTTCATTTAGTCACTTTAACGAGATATTGAGAGATAAGACAACCAGAAGTGGGCAGACTCCAGCTTTCACCTCTCGGCTCTATTTCTGGCGCTCTCTATTCGCACCGTCCCGCTATCAGACCCACATTCCCTCATGCAATAACGTGCTCTTATACTCTGCAGACCTGTGTCAGTAGACCTCAGAAATATGTCTGTGGTAGTTGTGATGTCCACAGGTGCAGGATGACGACGGGGACAAGGAAAGCTTATTTACATCGCCCGTATAACGTAACGTTCCTTTCTATTTATAGTTTAAGAAGTACAACATGAGAGATGTAGATCAAGTAAAAACACGGCTGAAAGATGCACTCTTTGATGTTGTTACGTGTCTAATAGCTGGGAGGAAGACTGGAAATAAGAAGCTGTTACAATGCAGATAGTCAATAGTCACGTAGAAGCGCCCGCTTCTACGTGACTTTTTGGTCAAACCAAAAAATGTTGAGTTGAACTTTGTCCAGAGACCTGATGTGACCTCTCTTTATCTGCTGTCACACCACAGAGCACTCAGCTAAATGAGGAAAGGGATATTGCAGCAGAGGACACACCTGTACACATTTTATTTGTAGCCTATTTGCATACAATATTTGGAAATGACTGAAACGCTCTTAATTGTGGGACCTGCCGTTGGATGTTTGGTTCACAGAAAAGCAGGTTTGTGCTCATCAGCGTTGCATCATTGCTTCTTTTCTCATCTGTGAATAGAAATGTCAGTTAACATGACCTTAAACCTGACTATTATTTCCCTTTAAGAGGCGTTATAAAGGCCCTGTGGCTGTGAGACAACCCGGAAAGTCATTAGAGATGTCGGATGGCTTTTGACATTTTGTGGTTAATCCTTTGTGGCAGGGTATGATGAAGGTGTGGAGGAAGAATGCAGCTCGTTTAGTCGTTTCGAAGCTAACGGGTAACGGTAACGGAGGTCGCATTGACTCTTATTATGTTGTGTTCAACCTCTACTCTGTAAAACTGGTAACGGTAAATTATAACGCTATCTTCATGTTTTCTTGGCGAGAAACTTGGAGCTGTTTTCACAGCAATATAAAGTAGATTTTAGAGATGGATTTATGATTTTTTTAACTTCCTAACACTAGCTCTTATAGCAGCTTATCATACATTATTAAAACTACCAAGAAATAATTCAATGTAAATACAAACATTTACTAATCATTTGAATTGTGTGTTTTTCTGCAAATAACCATCTCTAGACAATTCTATCGGCGTTCGCTTTTGTAAAACATAAACTCACTTAAAGTAGTTTTGTTTTTTATGAACTGTGGCTGTGATAATGCTAATTTGGTCGTTTGAAAAACAACCCTTGCACACCAATGTGGTTACTTACATCTGCAGGAAGCTCAAACCAGCCTGCCTTATTTTATCAGTCGAGCTTTGAGTCTGATAAAGAAATAAGCATGTGAATGAAGCGATCGACAGCGTGCAGGGTTGTTCGGTCTCTAAACGCCAACATTAAAATCTGTACAACTGTGTTAGACATGTGTGACATGTGATTGCCATTTAAAATAGAGAAGCAGAGCTAGAGGACTTAAAGGTGGAACGTTCCCGAACAAGTCAAACAGACTGAGAAGTACTTTTTCTTTTGTAAAGGAGCACAGACAGAGTGAACTCTTGAGTACACAGGATTTAGATTAGACACATTCCATCGTTGATTAACTCTTCTGCTCATATTCCCCTTTTAACATGTTTGGGTTCTTGGATAATCTTTAAGTGAATGTCTCACGGACGGTTTGTATGTTAACGCCACATAGTGGAAGGTGATGTGTCCTCGTATCTAACCAGTAGAACCGGCGGTTTAATGTTTAACTAACCACAGTCCTGTGTGTAAAGTGAGTCTTTGGCGAATGCTACAGATGTTATTTTTTTTTACCAGCGTGTTGTGCACCTTAATACTTTTCTCGCTCTGTATTTGGCCTCACCCCTGTTTACACACTTGTTTTTAATTTAATTACAGCAGCTCAGGAAATATCTTTTGGCTTTACAAACAAGGTTTCTAAGTCGAGTCGACGCATTACAAAGCGTCTGCTGTCCTCCAGCAGTGTGGCTTCATGGAAATGTTTTCCGTTTTCTCCACATGTACATTTAAATGTGAAAGAAAGTGAGAAATATTATCACAAAGGGTCATTTGTTTTTGTACAAACAACTTAACTGGATTTAAGCACAATTTAAGCCGATCTGGATAGCAGATACACAGTCTGAACAGGACCTTCATGACTTGCATAGAAGCACACTTATAGTAGTAAAAGGGGCGTTGTGCTTCACAGAACTGTGGTTGAACATTGAGACCCAGGATGGATGTGGAGCACAGCAGACGTTCATACAGTAGCTTGTCTACATGAGTAAGAGAGGCTCGAACATAAAGAGCTCTAAGCCCGAGGAGGGAAAATGACATGGGTGAGCACGAATGTCTGTAAACTGATGAAAGTCTCTGAAAACAACTATTAGAGCAGCTGCTGGTGTCTGTGGTGGGAAGAACATCTGTGGCTCTGTCTGAGAACAGGCTGGATCGTACACCGTGTGTAGGCTCGGTGTCTGAGAACAGGCTGGATCGTACACCGTGTGTAGGCTCGGTGTCTGAGAACAGGCTGGATCGTACACCGTGTGTAGGCTCGGTGTCTGAGAACAGGCTGGATCGTACACACCGTGTGTAGGCTCGGTGTCTGAGAACAGGCTGGATCGTACACCGTGTGTAGGCTCGGTGTCTGAGAACAGGCTGGATCGTACACACCGTGTGTAGGCTCCGTGTCTGTTTTGGTGTTTTGAGTGTTACTCTTCTGCATAACGTGATGTCTTAGCTGTCAGTGACCAGGCTCTGGTCTGGTTTCTGCAGTAATCTGATTTCTTTGACATCATGTAAATGAGAAGCCTGGTTTTCTGCAATTAGAGAAACCTGATTTTCCCTGGAGAGAGTTGATTTATTGGCCTTATATCACTGATACCCTTGACCATTTCTGGACTATTTCATAATTACTTTATTCTAGTTAACTAGATATGCTTTGTTGTTGAGTTAATAGTGAATCAATCTCTCTTTTGTACTCATTTGCTCTTCAGCTTGTGTTCAGTAATGTTTATTTTGGAGTTTCCTCATGTTGTTGACACAAAGGTTCTTTACTTTGGTTTTCAGGTTTTGATGCTCCCCCCCTAACCCCCCCCCCCCCCCCCCCCCTCCTGATCCTTTTCACCCATTGGCTGCTGTTCCCCAGAGGGCGGAGCTAAGTATGGGGTAAGAGAGGAGAGAGGAGACACCAAGGCGACAAGAAGCTGAGGAGGCCGTCTGAACTGCACAGGTAAGATGAGCACTCACACTTCTAGGATCTCTTAGTGTTACAACCGTAATACAAACGCTTTATAAAACCACAAGCTTCCAAGTAACAGTCCTGCATTGGGAATGTTGCGCAAGTAAATGTATATCAGTAAATTAAAGTAAAATGACTCACTTTGTAGCCAAATGAGCTCTTGAGCGGTATTTCTGTTTCATTTTTATTTGTTGATTTTACTAAATTATTTCCCAAAATATTTATTTTATTTATTTTTATTTATTTATTTTATAGTTTAATAATATTAGATTATTATTACTGCTGCAGTAACATGTAAGATGCATTTTAATGTCACAGCTGCCTGCAATTTTTGGGTTCAGATCATTTTAATTGAAAATAAAGATAACCTCAACCTCAACAAGTTGGTAGTACTACCCCCCCCCCCCCCCCCCTCCCCCACACAGGTGAGAGGGCCCCCCACCCCACCCCCACTGAACCTGTTATCAGTTGAAACCACCGTGGTCAAACACAGCCGGGCTTTGTCCTGTAAACGATGTAATCAGTGTGTCACAGACCTTTTGTTTGTGCGGATCAATGAAACTGAAAAAACATCTCGCTGTTGTCGCCAACATATAACCTGCATTGTTTAAAAAAAGAGGTAAATGTAGATAAATATGTAAAATATTAACCTCCATATCATCTCCAGTTGGAGTACGATTATCTGCAAAAAGTTGACTAGCTCATGGTGCAAAACCTCCACCAAAACACAGAAACAGTGTATGTATATATATATATATATATATATATATATATATATATATATATATATACACACACACACACGTATCACACAAGGCCTGCATGAGGAGGCTGCTTAATATATAATTGGATTAAATTTAAATGAAGCTAATCCACCTTTGAAACAGGATGTTCTTCCTTGATTGAATTCTTTACATGATGTGATAGTGTTTAGTGTTTACTCGCTTGTTATTTCTTCACTGAACAGTCTGAGTTGTAGCTCTCACTATTTGTCCCGTCTAACATGTATAAAGTGTTTTATTACAACGTTTACCCAAATATCATCAGAGTAAACGGAGCCAAACTAAGAGACATGCCGTTCTCAGTAAAGGCCATTTAAAACACTCTTATATTGTTGTTGTCATCACGTTGTCTCTGCTGCTTTATCTTTCTATATCTGATCTCATACATGATTTATGGCCCCAGAAAGTCAATAAGTCTATCATTGTTATTAGAAGCTAGATCTATTTCAAGCCAATGGATTTATGATTGTCAAAAAATAGTAGAATCTTGGTATCCGATTTTAATTAAAAATATAAAGTATCAGGGTGACGGTACAGTAAAGCATGTGTGCTCTCTACCACTATTTATTATTTAAGTGTAATCATGCTGCTTCCTGATAGGCTGCTTCCTGACTCTTTCATCTTGAGCTTGCGTGCATAAAGAGCTTCTTCATGCACCAGTTTGGTTTGTGCTCAATGTACAGAAAGACGACCACAGGTATAAACTGCAGCAGCAGCAGTAACCTGTGTGAATACTGGAGGGAAAACACTTCAACGAGTGCCTCCTCAGTCATGAACCTGTGACTGGAGTAGTCCACCATAAGTCAGACGTGTGAGCAGTTCTTATTAAAGGCCAGTGTTCAGATGGTTACAGTCAAAGTAAAGGTAGTAAACGACCCGCTGCAGCTAAGAACAAACTCCTTTTAACCAGCCACAGATGTTCCATCAGATGCAGGTAGACGTATGTTTAGCTCTGCTGATGGGTAATTAGACGTCGGAAGCTGTGGTCTTGTCAACATGTTGTTCCTTCTTTATAATCTCCCCCCCCTCCACCCACTCATTTCCCAGAAGTCTCCTTGTTTGTATGGGGATGCAGAGGACAGGAAAGCCTGATCATCCATGAGAGAAAGAGAGAGGCCGTGTCTGCGCTTGTCTCTTGTTTGTAATGTAACTCTGATGTATATCTCCAGGATCATGTATTCCCTTCGCTCTGTTTTCACTTCAATATGAGGGAAAAATAACAAGAACGGGAACAAGGAGACGGCAGGTCGAGGAGGTGAGGAGGGGGGTAAACAAAGGATAGGGAGTAGGAAAGTCAGCAGTGTTGCTAGGAGGCCGAGAGAGCAACACGATACAGAGGCAGGAAGGATGCATGTGGTGGTGCAGAGAAAGATGCACAGGAGCACGAGTCTGGTCTCCATTTTAACTCGTCCGCTGGAGTTCACTCGCACTTTGAAACCGGTTCGTTTTTACTAAAAAGCCAAATATATGCAGGTTCCAGCTTCTGGAATATGAGGATTTGTTGCTTGTTTTCATCATATATGATGATAAATTAACTATTTTGTTGGTTTTGAACTGTTGTTCAGATAAAACAGCCAATTACAGGACATCACTTTGGGCTCTTTTGGATTGCTGTGAAACATTCAAGGTCCCCAGAGGATGAACTCTGGCTACTTATTGGTGATCCTGACTTTTCCTCTAGCACCACCTTGAGGTTCACATCTGTGTTTCTCAGTGAAACTACGTGATGGAGTCATTAACACATTCATGTCTCCTTCAGAATGAATTGTAGCTTTGATGATTCCTAAATTTAAACGCCATCATCGCCTGCAAAAGGACTCTCATTCCCAGCAGCCTCAGCTGCACTTTGTGGTTACTGCTAACGAGCACATGTTAGCATGCTAACAGGCTAAAGTAAGATGGTAAACGTACCCACTAAACATCAGCCTCAGTGAGCATAGCATGTTGTTAGCATTTAGCTCAAAGTATCGCTTTTATTGGTTTCAAAGTTTTGAAGTTTACAGCTTCAGTTGAAGTGCGGCGTCCTGGTAGCCGTTGATCAATTAGTTTGAGATCTTTAGTGCTCGTCAACCCTCCCCTCACCTCCTGTCGCCTCTCTACTGCCGGCTGTCTGAATACAGTCATTTTAATAATGATCATTTGAGTCATTCTGTGTTCTTCAGAGGCTTAGTCCATCAATAACTTAACTGATGAAAACCCTCCAGATGTGACCGCCTCGCTGTCCAAAGAAGGAGGAAGAAACGAGGAATGAGGGGCCTAGGAAGTGAAGGGAAGGAAGCTGGAACACAGATTTTATGTAAAAAGAGAAATGAAAGTTATCAGCGAGGATGTGTTTGAGTCTGCCAAAGCAGAAACCTGAGGCTCAAACCTCATGAGAGGATGAATTGCCAAAAAGAGACGGAATACATCCTGAAATATTTATATACCGAATATAACTCCTCTGTTGTGGATTAATTACACAGATTAACGTTATTATAACGTTATGATGTGTTCACATGTAATCTGTTAAATGTAGTTTTAATAAATCCAGTTCGAGATGTTTTCACAACAACATAAGTAGATATTAGAGATGAATTATGAGCTGTTTACATTAACTCTAAGCATCTTATAATAACGTCATTTAAACTCTAAATGACAAGATCTGTTTTAATTCATTAAAAAGTCTTTTATTTCCTAATAAACTCGAACCGAGAGTTTTCCGATCCGTTGAACTGTTCCTCTGTCTTTATATTGATGAAACAAAAGACGGATCACAGCACTCTGCAGATGATAACTAGCGTTATTACATTAAGTCAGGCAAACCTTTTAATGAGGTGGAATTACCTTCATGTGCTTTATTGTATGTGCTTTGGACTGTAGCCAAAACTCAGTTCATACTTTATGACTGAGATAACTACCTTCTCTCAGTGAACACTTTACAACCTGAACGGCATCTGTTGGTTGTGCAGAGTTTGCATAATAACCTTCTAATAGAGATTATTATTATTATTATTATTATTATTATTAGATCTCTTGTGACGTTGTAAATGAACCCTTTGTGCGTCTTCATGTGACCGTTTGTGTCTCAGTGGTTCTTGATGCTGAGAGATGTTCTCACGCGTTGCTTCTCAACAAAGAGAGAAGTGGTAGAACTTCACACTTCCATCGCTGGGCCATAAAAATCAGAGATGACTATCTCGTGTTCCCTGAAATGGAAAAAGCACATGATCATTAAGATGAGAAACACGAGTTAAGTTAATCGTTATCCATCACTGTCGCTGTTATTCATGCTCAACATTTTGAATCTTAACATATTTGTTTCTTTCCCCCTGTGCTCGTCTGCTCAGGTGGTGACGGGTGTCGGACCCTGCCATGGCGCGGAGGAGGCTGAAGCTCGTTGTGATGGTGATCATGATGGTGAACTTCTTCATCTTCATCATCATCTCCCGACACAGCAGCCAGGACAAAAACGGCCTCAACAAGGTCCGCATCCCCTCCAAACCGTTCTGGTCCAAGCTGCTCCCCAAATCGGCGTACTGCAACCGCCAGCAGCAGGTTCTGGACCTCCAGAACAACCCGGTCCTGGCGGCTAACTACAGCGCGGCGGACGTGCCCGATTGGCTGAACGACACCAGTTTGACGTCCTACCCGTGCCAGCCTAACTTTAAGGTCACCACTCAGGTGAAAGAATACAACTCCCTGCCGGTCCGCTTCAAGGACTTCCTGATCTTCATGCACTGCCGGTCGTACCCGATCATGGTGGACCAGCCGGACATCTGCAAGGAGCCGCCCTTCCTCCTCCTGGCCGTCAAGTCGCTGGCGCCGCACTTTGACCGCCGCCAGGCCATCCGCCAGTCGTGGGGCCGGGCGGGCATGGTAGCCAATCGGACGGTGGTCACCGTCTTCCTCCTCGGCAACGCCACGCCCGGGGACCACCACCCGGATCTGTCCGGGATGCTGCGCTACGAGAGCGTCCGTCACAGAGACATCGTCCAGTGGGACTACAGGGACTCCTTCTTCAACTTGACCGTCAAGGAGGTTCTGTTCCTGGAGTGGATCCAGACCCGCTGCGCCGGAGCTCGCTTCGTCTTCAAAGGCGACGACGACGTCTTCGTCAACACCTTCCGCATCCTGGACTTCCTCGGGGGCCTCTCGGAGCCCAAAGCCAGGGACCTGTTTGTGGGCGACGTGATCACGAACGCGGGGCCGCACCGGGACAAGAAGGTGAAGTACTTCATCCCGGAGAGCATGTACGTCGGGATGTACCCTCCGTACGCGGGCGGAGGCGGGTACCTGTACTCCGGCGACATCGCCGCTCGCCTCCACAACGTGTCGCGACAGGTGGCGCTCTACCCGATAGACGACGTCTACACGGGGATGTGTCTCAGGAAGCTGGGGCTGGCCCCTGAGAAGCACAAGGGCTTCAGGACCTTCAACATCGAGGAGAAGTACCGGTCCAACCCGTGCGCCTACAAGAGCCTGATGCTGGTTCACCCGAGGACGCCGCAGGAGATGATCCAGATCTGGGCCTGGCTCAGTAACCCCGATCTGAAGTGCCAGTGACCAAACGTTTTATTTTGAAAACGGGGTCGTGACTTCAGAGTTGGCAGCTTTAAGTTAAGATGTTATAACGGTCGCTCGGAGGACTGATTTCAACATGACCACCATAGTATTTGTTTGACTGGATGTCGAGCTAAACCCTGCTTCACTGTCCAAAAACGAGCTTCACCCAAAGTGGCCGTGTCTTCTTCTCTGCGTGCACATATTTATATCACAACTATTTATATGGCCTTCGTAATGCTTTAACACTGTGTGAGTGTCTGTGTGTGTGTGTGTGTGTGTGTGTGTGAGCTCCGCGACGGAGCACCTCAATGCTGTATTATAGAATAAAGAGACTAAAGAACTGGGATGTGTCCATCTGGGAGTCTCTGTTGAAAAACTTTTCAAAATAAGAGAGGACTTCTCTAATGCTGCGTTCACAACAAACGCTGCATTATTAAACAGTGCAGTGGTTCCGACATGCTTCAGTTTCTTCCTGCTTGCTAAGGAGGAGCTTTCCTGGTGAACACGTCCTGGTGAAGTGTAGCTGGAGGCTCAGTCTGTGCTGCTACTCCCGTCCACACTGCCTAAAGTATTCACTCGTGACTCGCTCCGACTACAAACTAAACCAGTTCCTCCTCACAAAGAGCCTCACTTTGTGCTCATGTACAAACTGTTTAACCTTAAACTTGAGATCGTCCGTAGAGCTTCTAGATGTTCTGGTGGAGCGAACGCACGCTTCGCTTTCAGGAAAACAGGAATGTGAGTCCGGCTCAGCAGGTCTGGGCTTGGTTTAGACAGAGAAAATCCAAATGCTGTCTGATTGTGCTTCAGGTTTCTCGCTTTATACACAAACAGAAAAGACACAGAGTGCTCAAATGAACCAAAAGTGCATCTTCAGAGATATACTCGCTTTAACTTGATCGTGCTGCTGTGTGAACGTGTTGAATGCTGTTAATCGTTGCTTTACTGTTGAATCGGAGGGATTGAAAGCACAGGTGGAACTTCTTCTTTAAGCTACTTCGGCTCTTCTTTTACTTGACGAATGGTCTCTGCCGTGTTCATTCGGCTTCATTTCAAAATGTTTCTGTTCGAGGAGGAGATCACGTGTTGTCGTCTCTGTTTTACCGACTTGTTCGCTGATGAAGCTTTAAACTGTGTTCATGTTTGAAGGTCTGCTCGGCTCACTACTGTACGGCTTTTAGTCTTTTAGAGGAGTGCTGCTCGTTGTTTGTTGTGATGTTACAGGTCTCAGTGATGTGGTTTTGTGTTCCCGTTAGGAAAAAGGTCAGAGCAGTGCGTTACATGAATGTATATGTTTATGTAGTTCTTCAGTATTGACACTCAGAATGTCCGTTAAAGAGAAGTCAGTCAGACCCTCAGACGGCCTCTGTTAGAGCTCCCCCTGCTGGTCAGGATGCTGATCTTTAGCATCACACGTTGACGACCCAAAGCTCTTGACCTAATTTATTGTTCTGTTCACGGTTTAAACCAAACGTTCGTTATCTCTCCAAGTTACAGCAACGTATCGCTCCTGCTAGTGTTACTGTAATGGGACAATACTGTTTCTTTGTGGTCACTTTTGGTGTCAGAAGAAAAACAAAGACGGTTAAAAAGACAATCACAGTGAGGTCAATTAAGTCCTTTTTCTGGGATTACATGCTGACTGGACACTATTTAAAGAGTCCATGTAGGATCAAACGAACACTAAAAGAGAGGGAGCAGGAGACGAGGACAGAAGCAGCATGTATCCTCAATAATATACATATATCATATAATAGGTCACACTCTGTTCATGTGGCTACTTGAATGATGTTTACATGCTTTTAAAAAGTCCTCACTCACTTCTTTTCTTTTCATTGTCTGATTGGATTTTGTAATTTAGCTTCACAATTGTTCCCGTTTTCTTTTCTTTGTGTTACAGTCGGTGTTTGTCTGGTCTCGTTTCATATTTCTGAGCTTCTGTAGATGTTTTGTTTTTTCGAGGGCAGAACAGGAAACGCATCATATTTACATCAATATGAAGTGAAATGTATTAATCAACACGACAGGGAAAAATTAATCCACATGACGCGATAAATGCACGAGTGTTTGGGCCTTTAATCAACCAGGATCTGTCTTTTGTTACCCAGAGAGAGAATACTTTGATTACCACTGTCACACGCCTTCAACTCATAGTTACAAGTATTTCACAACACTTCAGATCCTTTAATACTTTCTGAAAACATGCGTGTCTGTGTGTGTGTGTGTATATGTGTCGCACCTGCACTATTCAGAGTTGATTACCAAATCTGTGCCTGTTTGTTTGTAGTGTGTGTGTGTGTGTTTATCCATCAGCCATGTTAAGTGTGATCGCTTTTTTTTTTTTTTAAATGACTTGATTATTTCAATAAAGTTGTATTTTGCTGTTTGTGTCTATATGTCGTTGTTTATGCATTTTTATTGCAATACAAATAAATTATGTGAAGTAAACGTTCACTTGATTTGTTCATACGTATTTATTTTTTGTTAAATGTTATTTATTTAGTTTTAATAAACAAATTATATTATATTCTTTATCTATTATATTCTATATTTTATTATATTCCCACATCTCATTCATATGAACTGGTGCAGTGGACGCGTCTCACCAGCAGAGGGCAGCAGTGTATAAACTCAGAGTTCCATAAACACTGATTATAAACTAAAGGTCTTTAGTGGAGGAAGAGATTTTTTCCCACAATGCAATGCATCCATTCTGCAGTATTTGGATACTTGTTTGTGTTAAACACTGGGGTCAGGATTCAACGTTTTATTTTGAAAATACCATAAAAAAACAATTCTTGGTTTTAAAGACATTTAAATAAATGACTCGTAAATATTAATGTTGTGTTTCCTTAACTTAAACAAATTCAATCACTTCCTGTATTTATAGATTGATCTTTTTTTGTTTACTTTTTTCTATACTTTGTGTTGTCCTTTTTGTTTATTGGATTATTTTGTTTGTTTTGTTGTAACAACGTAATGGTAAAAATGTGATTTCAGACAGACTCTTATTTTGAAAGGGAGGCTGGAGCTTCAGTGCCTTGCTCGGCGTCAAGTCAGCAACAGTTTGAACAAGACTCTGAGGCGGAGGCTTTGAGTCTCTCCTACTATTCAGTGTCGTTTAAAAGCAGCATTCTAGACTCTTAACTTGATTATTTTTGATCAAAATGTTCCTTTAAATGTTTTAAATACCTGAAGAGTGAAACGGTTATTAATCCGCTGCTGAAAATAGTCCCCGACAAATGTTATTTAGTCAAGTTATTTATTAATTTATTGTCTTGTACACAATGACACAGAAGCAGTTATCGGGAATTAAAATCTGAAAAACAATTATTTAAATATGTAAAGAAAAATATTAAGTAACGCAGAAATTTAAATATAAAAAACAAATAAATGTATTATAAAGCTCCGATTGTCACTGATGTGACCAACAAACTCCACCCGCCTGGTTCTCCCTGCAGGATAAAACAAGCTGCTCTGAGTCATTCGCACCACTCCGCTCTTTTCTCCTCCAGCAACAGAAACACTATTTACTAAAAGTTAGTCCAGTTCCACTTTGTCGAGGATTTTAAAGGCTTCTCTCTGTTCTTGTTTAGCTTTCTCTTCCTCTATTTAGTTTTAATTTAATCAGTTTAAACTGAACGCTTGTACTTAAATAGAGATAATGTGTCTGTTTCAAATGAAGGAACATTGTGTTATTGTTTAATAAATTATCTGTTTTAGGATTGTTGTTGCAGAAAACAAACTTCTTCCAAATTATTTTGATCTCACTTCATAATCCTGACAATATTTGACAATAAACACAACTGCAATCTATATTTTAGGGAAGTAAATGTTAAGAGTAATATAAAATCCTCAGAAGCACATTAAACCAGTTTCTGGTCCCTCAGGCCTCCTTTTAATGGATAAGAATCTAAAAATCTGACTGTGAAAAGTGATCTTAAAAGCCGACCACATCCTGACTCTCGGATGGCGTCACCGTCAGCTCGCTGCCAGGAAGCCAGAGGATGAACCGAAGCTTCTGGGGAAATAGATGGGAGCAGTGATAGACACACACACACACACACACTGATCTGTACTTCAGTCTCAGGAGGTTTCACTTCCTCATCTGCCATTGAAATGAATGAAATCCCAGTGGAACGCCGTCTCCTTCTCACCTACTATCTATCTGACACGTATGCAAACACGTTGTAAAGCTCGTAGACTCTATTTAAGGCCTCTGGCATCAACTGGAGCCTGCAGATGTAAAGACAGAAGAAGAGTGAGCGGGAGTGAGACGACAGTATTCACTCTTCAGAACACGGGTTCAGTCCGGCTCAACTTTGCGCGGCAGCTGGATTTTTCGCATTTTCACGA
Organism: Leptoclinus maculatus; assembly: GCA_032191485.1. Taxonomy (NCBI): domain Eukaryota; kingdom Metazoa; phylum Chordata; class Actinopteri; order Perciformes; family Stichaeidae; genus Leptoclinus; species Leptoclinus maculatus. Next base: position 237,500 of record JAVDOI010000082.1, on the reverse strand, counting down.
GATCACGAAAAATTCATCCTGTCGGCCTTCAACTAATCCGTTTTTTGTCCGGTTAGCCGGAGCACGGACCAATCAGCATCCTCTGAGGAGCTACCAACAGCTGTGGGCGGGGCTTAAGTGTGGGTACTGAAGAGGTTAGCGTAGCTGCAATAGCATCAGTTGTATCAGAAGTGGAAAGAACGACACTGAAGGATGTTTTCTCGATGTAAAAAGATGTTTTTCGCTCTTCTCCCGCCTTGGAAACAGTTTCCACGTCGTCTTCTCAGGCTACATCCACACTTCTACGTTTTCATTTCAAAACTTCCTGTTTGCAATTGCATGCCCAGTGCACACGATCGGTCATGTGATGTGCGTGTGATATCAGGCGTGTTAGTATCTGAATCGACGCTAAAGCCAACGTATCCTCATGCAACGCTTCGTACGATATCCTACGAAAAGTTACTTGTTTTTCAAGTCCAGCCAAACGGGTCAAACTCGTTACATGCATGCAGTCTTTTCAAAATAAACTTCCGTCTTCAACTTTTTTGTTTCACACGGGACACAAACAGAGGTCTCCTGGGTGAAAGTCCTTTTGTTTGACCCATCTATGTTTGACCCTGTGCTCTCTGTACATCCTGGATTACATACACATTGATTTTGTGTGATTTCTTTATATTCTTGCATATTTGTCACATTTAGTAGCAAAGCTTTGACATTGTGTGAATACGCTTGAGAAACGTCCTCTAACAGACTAACAGACTCTCATTCCTACGAACAAAGATGTTGGAAAAGTTTTTTTTTAAATGTTTCCGAACTGGAACGATCTCCGTGGAGGAAACAGTCGGTCACAGTGAGCGAGGAGGTTTTCGTCAGGAGGAGGATGTGACATGGAGGGAGTGAGTCACTCCTCTGATCCACATCTCCTCTTCCTCCATTTTACATCACAGCAACGCAGGAAAAATGTCTGTTTGTTGATGTTTGAACGGCAAAATACGACAGATTAGAGGCTTTTATAGCCAAGAGATTCTGTCTGAGATTTCTGCCATTAACCCCTCGATATAGTTTCATCTGTGGTGCTCGCAGCATTAAAAAATAGCATTAAAACTTGTCTTTCCATAATAAGTGTGCACATACCCGAAGGCCTCGCTGTGAGAAGTTTTCACTACTTTGTTTGTTTTTGTGTCACTAAGAAATAAGAACAAAAAGATGAGCGATCATGAAGCATCGTAGTAAAACAAGTGTTAATACTTTATATACAAAAACAATAAATACAACTAACACGGGTGCTAGTGATGAGTTAAATGTACATAATGTGCAAAGATAAGTCCAAAGTCAACTGTGTTTTCACTGAATACACAGTGGGAATAATCAGTTGGCAACAAAGTTATACAATATACATTAACAACCATAAAGAAACTGTTTAAATGTTCTCTGTTATCTCAATAAAAACATAATTATCAGGGGGAAAAACAACCACTAATTCCAGTAATAAAACTAATGATCCTGCTGAAACACAGGCCGTGTTCGCCCTCTGAACGGTTCAACATGAAGCACTTTCTGCTCACGGGAGGGAAAGAAGAAGCAATTTACTGCAACGCTGTGTCTGAGAGCGTCCTGGAGGTGGAGGGAGTTATGATGGATGATCCTCCCTCCCTGGTTTTAATGATCATGCAGCTCTTCCACTCCGTGTCTCAGAGGGAGGAAGTCGTGCTCTAATTCTCTGCATCCGTTTGGGGGGAAGAAGAGAAACACGGACCAAACGGAAATGATGGAGAATTATGAATGTGGATTAATGTGATGCTGCATGTCGGATTTCTTTCATTAATCCAGACGATTAATAGCAGAAGGACTCGTTAAACATGCACTCCTGATCCAGGTCCTCTAGAGACTCCACACAGGGGACACATTAAAGGGTCTGTGAACTCTACAGCGACATGAAGAGCTCCATGAAGCGTCCTCCATCGTGGGAGGGTTATGGGAGGAAGCCTACCGGATCGATGAAGATGTCTTGAGGGTTAGAGTCTGGGTGACCTGACATTTCTGCACCTGGTTAATGAATCGTTGATTAACTGATGAAAACAAAACAAACATCTTTCTCTCCCTTCAGTGGAAGCAGACGTGGTTTTCATCCTGTCATGGAGGGAACCAGTGATCTCTGGTCTCTGCCGTGTCTCTCCTCCTTCCTCATCTTTATTCCTTCATATGGCTTCACTTCCTGCCGTTGTGTGTTTTCCACTGCCCCGCCCCGATTAGTCTCACCTGTCCTCACCTCCCCAATCAGTCATATATCAACCAGCCACTTCCTTTGTTCATACCGTGGTGTTCACTGGTCCAGCTCTGTGTTTCTGTTCCAGTTATTAGTCTCTTGGATTTTCTTGTTCCCTAAAGCTGTTAAAATCTACATGATACCTGACCTCCGTTACCTGCCGGCATTTGGACTCTCAAGCTTGTGCGTTATTTTCACAATAAAGGCCTTTACACACCAGGAGCGTGACGAATAATCACACGAAAATGTGAAATACTCGCCTGCGAGTGTTATAGGTCTAGGGCTTTTATTGTGAAAGGTAAGACTGGAAGGAGAGGATCTTGTCTGTCTTACGTAGCCTCCGTGTTTTTGTGCACTGTGATTTTAATGTGTCCGTTCAAAAATATGACTTTTCCACTGAGTAATATTTGCATCTGCGTCAAGTCCTCATGACAATAACAACAGTAAAATACAAATACATTTAGGCCTTAAATCGTCGAATGGGTGCCGCTCCTGTTCCCTGTATCAGCCGTGACACGAGGCCGCTTTGTCTAAATGTAGCGTAAACTGTTTTAAATCCACTTACAGCGGAGCAGCCTGTTTAGAGAATCAACTGAATTGAATTATTCTGATTGAGTTACCCAGGAGGCCTCTGTGTTTGCTCAACATAATTGTGTTCGCAGCACTTCAAATGCTCGACTCTCAGAGGAACACGGGGAGGAAGTTTGTGAAGATAGCAGCTCGCTAAGTGCTGGTTTAAAGGAGTTATTTGTCTCGACAGGACAACTATGTTACAATACCAACTAAAAACATGTAAGAGAGTTACAGATGCAAACAAGCGCTGCTGTGTCATCGCTCTTCAGCCTCACTTCGGATCTCAGGAGTCTCATCTTTGGCTCCAAATCCGTCTGTTAAACTCTGGGGACTCGTTTCCATCATGTTGTACATCGTCTCAGCTCTTTGTATGTTGATCGCGGAGCTTATTCGCCAAAAACACCACAATAGTTGTGACTATATTACCTCATAACATCTGTCTCTTTTTGTCCTGATGAATCCAGATGTGAATGGAAGTCAAACCAGCAGCTGGTTTGAATGAACAGTTTGTCCAGTTATCCTCTTATCAGAGTCACTTTTTAGTGACTTTGACTGCACCGTGTTTAAGGTTTGAGTGATGCTTCATGTCTTTGTCTCTTTGTTAACTGCAAACTTTGCAGAGAAATAGTCATTTTGTACGTTATTGTAGTTAATAAATGATAATCTTTATGTTTTTACTGCGATAAACTTATGAACGAGTACATACACCAAAATGTCCAATGTTTTTACTGTTATTGTATTTTAAACATGCAGTGATGCAAACATGAAAAGAACATAAGAGAGAAAAAGACATGCTTATTCATCCATATACACACGTGTATTAATATATATATTGTACATATTCATTCATGCATACAGAAATACCTGCATCCACATTTATAAATGAACTACAAAGGGGTTTTATTATGATAAGTAAAGATGGAGAGAGAAAAGTGAATATAAAAGCAAAATAGAATAAATATAAATAATTGAAGAATCCCCACAAGCAGTGACAGACAGAGGGAAACATTTTAATTCCTGCAGCTGAAACGTTTCAAAACAAGACACAACTCCGACTCTTTGACCTCTGACCCGCAGTGGAGGAAGGAATTCCCCTCCAGAGATCAATAACATGTCAAAATATTATGAAAAGCCATGAAAGTGATCATAAAAGTGTGAGGGAGCTTCGAGCTGGAGCTGGAGCTGGAGCTGGACCCTCAACCTCGATCCTGGAGCTGGAGCTGGAGCTTGGACCTCGATCCTGGAGCTGGAGCTGGAGCTGGACCCTCAACCTCGATCCTGGAGCTGGAGCTGGAGCTTGGACCTCGATCCTGGAGCTGGAGCTGGAGCTGGAGCCTCGACCTTGATCCTGGAGCTGGAGCTGGAGCTGGAGCCTCGACCTTGATCCTGGAGCTGGAGCTGGAGCTGGAGCCTCGACCTTGATCCTGGAGCTGGAGCTGGAGCTGGAGCCTCGACCTTGATCCTGGAGCTGGAGCTGGACCCTCGACCTCGATCCTGGAGCTGGAGCTGGAGCTTGGACCTCGATCCTGGAGCTGGAGCCGAACCCTCGACCTCGATCCTGGAGCTGGAGCTGGAGCTGGAGCCTCGACCTCGATCCTGGAGCTGGAGCCGAACCCTCGACCTCGATCCTGGATTAGTTCTTGTTGTTGCACCTGCAAGCAATGAGCGGGCCGGCAAAGATCCACAGCACACTGGAGATCAGCCAGGAAGGAATATTAGGCTTCCCACTGCTGCACTCTCTGTCTTGATCCTTTTTGATGCAGCTGCTCGTTTCATTGTTTTTTTTTTGAAACCTCATCAGAGGAAGTTTGACGGGATTCTCTTTATCTGGGTCGAGTGTCTCACCTCCGGGGCAGTTATGACAGTAACAGGGCCTCCACACTCCGCCATTATACATGCTTTTAATTAAGCTCTTCATTCCCTCAATAAAAAGCTTTTCATGATGAACTCATACGGCTCGATATTTGTAGAATCCTCCTTCTTTCCTTTTTAAATGTCTCTTTTTCTTTCCCCGTCGTTAGATTCTTTGTGGAAACAAAGCCAAGACTGTTACGTCTTAACGCTCTACAATATGTTTGGACAGACGGAGAGGAAAAAACCTCCTGATAATAAACTCCAGAACAAATCAATTCTCCCTGAGAGAGGGGGGGAGGGAGGGGGGGGGGGGGGGGGGGCTGTTAGCAGCACAATAGAAACTTTTTTGTTTTTGCCGACTGTGCACAACAGAAGCAGTGTTTCATTAACTGCATTAGCAAATCAGCCGTGACTTCGAAAAAGTTTGTTTTATTATCAGCAATCGTCAGCGCGACTGCTGAGTCATCACTTCTTGAAGCACAGTTTGTCTTCGAGCTCTGTTTTAGTTCCGTGTCAGTAATTGTGTCTTTTTGATGCAACAACCATCAGTTCACATGTAAATACATTCTCCAGATTGTGATTCTTCTGCTTCTTTGTCTTCTGAGATACTTAAATGCTCGTGATCTGCTGGGTTTGGACTGCTTCTTGTTCAATAATGAGAATAAACTTAAATAACTGCCCTATATCAAACATAGTGATGAAGAAAAGACAAAAACTAAAACTCCTGGTTTCCAAAAGCTTGTCTGTGATTTTTCACATCAAAGAACAGACTTTCCAAGATGATTTCCTCGTATAACATTAACATATAAAGCTAACTGCTCAAAGCACCGCTGTCCTCGTGTCCTCCTGTTTAGATGGAAAGTATCAGTGAGAGGTGAAGAACATGTCTATTAACGACAGATTCATTTCTCAGTGAACTTCCGACCTCACAAAGCAACCGTTCCTCAAAATCTTTCACAACCGTTGTGAAAGGAGGGAACAGAAGATGTGCTCATATCTGTTGCTTCACATCTCTCTGCTGTGATTTGTCTTGTTTTGCAGCTCAAACACAATTTGTTTCCCCCTTTCAGCTGAACATTTATAAATCACCGTTGGCCTTCTGTCGCCTGGAATCAAAGCTCTGCAGCTCACGCTGAGCAGACAGGAGCTGCTCTTGTTTGTTTGTTGACAAACGAGGAGGAAAAAGTCGTTTTCTCTTCTCTGACAGAGCAGCCGCAGGGAGGAGGAAACATTGAAGTATATTCAGCTCGGTTCAACAGGAGAAACGGGGAATTCTTAGCCAGCTGTGTCGAGTAAAACATAAACCCGACCAACATCTGATTCTTGTGTTTAATTACATGAACGTGTGACTCAACATGTGTTGAGGCTTCAATGGTTCGTTGTGTTCACGTTGAGGGGAAAAGCAAGATAAGAGGCCTCGTGACCGGACGGTTCAAATCAGCAGAATATCTGGGTGGTGGAAGTGAGGCGGGTGACACTTCCTCTTCTCGTAGAAACGAACCTGAATAGCACCCGATCCCCTCCCGAAAACCCTCAAAAGGCCCCCAGACCCTCCGTCCTCCTCCATCAGAGCTGTGTGTCCTCAGATTAACAAGCGCTGAAGGACAATATTTGTCAAGACATTTGTTTCAAAACAAGAAGTGTCAACCTCATGGTGGCCTTAGAGGACATGTTAGTGGATCACCACCGTCGGTAGGATTCATCCTCTGAGGACCATGAATGTCCGTCTAAAAGGTTGAGCCAGTTCATCCAGTAGATGCTGAGATATTTATTTGGATAACTGAACAGTTTGTCCTGCTAGTGGCTGTAGATGATAAATCAGGGGGTCACCAAAATCAGTAGGATTCATCCTCTGAGGACCATGAATGTCTGAACAAAATGTGGAGCCAGTTTATCCAGTAGATGTTCCGTTAGAAAACTGAACATGTTGACCTTTTGGTGGCCTTAGAGGATAAACCAGGGGGTCTTCAACATCAGTAGGATGTGTCCTCTTGGGACCATGAATGTTTCTGTAAAATGTTGAGCCAGTTCATATAGTCGAAGTTGAGGTATTTTCACTGGATAACTGAACAATTTGTCCTGCTGGTGGCCGTAGAGGATAATTCAGGGGATCTTCAACGTCAATAGGATTCATCCTCTTAGGACCATGAATGTCTGAACAAAAAGTTGTGCCAGTTCATCCAGTGGACCTTGAAATAATTTACTGAATAACTGAAAATGTTCACCTACTGGTGTCTTTGGAAGATAAATCAGGGGATCACCAAAGTCAAAAGGATTCATCCTCTAAGGACCATGAATGTCCCTACACCGCTAGCTTGCCTTAAAAAGACAAATGAAACAACACTGAGAACATCCTGAAAGTGTGCCTCACATGCAGATCAGCTCCTGTAAAAGCCAATAAGAACCACCAGTGAGAAGCAAAGTCTGTATTGATTTCAGGGTCTTAAACGAGCCCCGTGGTGTTGATGAATCACTTCCTGCAGTGAAGCTCTTGATTACTTCATCCAGCCGCCCTGCTGCTAATTAACAAGCATTTAAACATAGGAAGTGTCTAATCTAGGCTGGTGGTGGTGGAGCTCACAAGGAAGTCATTCTGCTCGCCGCCTGACTGGGTTCAAGCCCCCGAGACAGACTTCCAGGGACTAATTCAGCCTTTTGTTCAGGTTGTGTGAATGGAAGTGGAGCTCTCTCTCTCTTGGGGGAGTAACTGGAGAGTGACTGGTCTGCTGGACTGATGCTGGCTGACGCTTGTTAGCTAATGATCTCGCAGCAGTGTGCTGATCTGGTGGTCGTTCCCTTTCTGCCGGGGAGGTTAACAGGGCGTGCGTGTTCGTATTTTTCCACCTTCACACCGCCATGAATTCATATTTATATATCTTTTCTCCTCCACGTCCATGAGTCCCAGAGGAAAGTGTGGATGGTTTTCCAATTCGTTTTAAGGGCCGGTGTGAATCATTTAGGGGCTCTATTAGCAGAAATGGAATCTGATAATCACAGCTTCATTCGTGTATCATCAGCTTTATGAATTACTGTGTTTTTGTTATTGAAGAGCTCTTCATATCTACTCAGGGAGCTGGTCCTCTTCATGCAGCCCTGTCTCCTAAAGGACACCACTGCATCGGGAATGACGTTTTAAAGGAAAGATGTATTGTTGTGGATTATGTTTGTATTTGACGTGTCGAACATAAGTTTCAATAAGTCCATGACAGTCTGCATGAATGAAAAACACGTGGATTTCATCCAGGAGCGGCCATCAACAATGCTTTTGTTGCATTTTTTGTTTTGTTTTATTTCAATTTCGTAGTCATTTTAAGCCAAACAATGTTTTTTTCTAAACCTAACGAAGTAGTTTTGTAGTGTTTTTTTTACAATGTTCACCATGTGTTTTGAAACTTTGACCATAATCCAGGAGGAAGTATTGAGAACGAGTGAGAAGGCAGTTTAGTTGTATGGGAGAGTCATTTTGTAGGAATGTCCCTTTTAATGGCAGAAACTAAAGTGAGAATAACTTTATTTTCAACCGAAATAATCTCCATCTACCTCTTAATTCATTCATCCTGTATCATATGCTCATAACCTCTATTTATTATGAAGACTCGTGGCCCTTGATGGATCTTTGCCTGCTCTAGTTTTTGAAGAAAAATAAGCACCTTCAACTGCAGGTCATTCAAATAATTCTGCACTCAGCAGACGATGGGATTTCAAACCATGACTGCTTGAGTAGACATTTATTTTGTAATCATTGTGCGATAAATACTGGCCGCTATACTATCTGCAGCGCTCTCACAGTCAGCAGTAAAATGGTGAACGTGATGTGTTGGCTCTCACTATCAGCAGCCAGCAGGGCCACATGTAATCAGCGCCATGTTTCTCTTCAGACGAGGGGATCACTTGTGCTCTCCCCCTCCGAGTGTGGGTTTAATTTCACACAGACATGAATCTGATAAACGCCCACACGAGTGTAAATGGGGTAAAAAGCCATTCCTCAGCAGAGACGAAACAGATTCATTAACTTGTGATTTCAGAGCAGATGGAGGAGCTCTGACCTCCGTGGACTCAAGACTTAAATATAATGTGTCCATAAATGTAAAGAAATCATCTGATCCACCTTCACACTGATCCATATTCTAGGTGTTCTCTTTGAGTTCATCATTTACATTTTCTTACTCTCCACCTGACTTGTGTAACTCTACTTCAACCCTATCAAACTATTTGATTTTTCTATTAATTGATTAATTGACTAATCGTTGCAGCGCTGACCAACAGAACGACAAACTTTATTTAAAGATAAATTAAAAAACAAAGATGGCTACAGATCATAAAAGACCAACCTGGCACGTATAGGTGATGGTGGAAATAGCTGTTGTGAGTAAATTTGCATCGTGAAATATGGAACCAAATCACATATAAATCAAATCCATATTTAACCCAGTCGTAGAGGAAACGACCACGCCCTTCATCCATCTGTAAATCCAATCATCCACCCAGAAACAGAGAGGCTTCCTGTCACTGAGCTCCGGGTCAAGATGGTCCAGATCGGAGCAGAAGATGCTTATCGGGCACTCACGTCTCCTCGGGGACACCAGCACGAATAGGAATCTGTGGAAGGAGGAAAATATGATACAATGACCCGAGCTGCCTCTGTGAAGATCAGTTATATGTTCATGTTAGTTTTTAGGGTTTGCTCTGTTGATAGGATGAGTTTTCCCTCCTCCTCATCATCCTAAATACCAGTCCATGTTCAGTGTGCATTTAAGGGTCAGTGTGTAGCATTTAGGGGATCTGTTGACCAACATGTTATATAATATTCATACTGTTTTCATTTGTGTATAATCACCTGTAAGAATGTTGTTAGCTTCTACGTAGTGAGCAGGTCCTCTTCACAAAGTCGGCCATGTTGCACCGCCATGTTTCTACAGAAGCCCAGAACGGACAAAAAGCAAACTCTGGCTTTAGAGAGAGACATTTGCGTCTTTTATTTATTTTATTTCCAAAAACAGATAATGTTGCTCAAAGCGGAGTAAAGCGTTTTGTTGGGGACTATTTGCAGCTGTGAATGAATACAAATGTGGAGCTCTCGTAAACATGAATTACGTAGCTGATGTTTGTCAATTTAAAAGAACATTTGCACGTCAAGACATTCCTCAGTTTGTCGTAGTGTCATTTAGTTTTGTGTGAAACCGCTCAATGAACTTCTTTTAAATTGAAAAACATCACATGTTTAATTCATCGCACAGTTCAAACAGAATATAAAATATAATTGTTTCACGCCATAGACGACCAAACATATTGTGGTCCAACAAAGGAGCTCTAAGGCACAGAGGAAGCAGATGTATCCGGGTTTGGATTCACAGATTACACAACAGGATCGATTCGTTTTCACTCTTGGTCTCTGGTTTAACTTTGATCTTTTTCACTTCTACATGGTATTTCTATTAGGTTTGTTGCACTGATTGAACTCTGTTTGATAGTCTTTAGAACTGAGTCAGTAACTCACTGAAGAGTGTGTTGATCACACCTGAAGGTGTTGAAGTTAAAAGGCTTCAGCTGTCAGCAGCGACACGTTTGGCTCTCTGTGCTCCACTGAAGTGGTTCAGGCTCACTTGGCTTTGTATCTAAAGGACTCTGCTTTGTTAACGAGCTCTTTTTCAAGTGGCCCAACACCAAATGCCAGAGCCTCAGCGCCCGAAGAGCTGTCTGCTATCCTGCAGGACGGGTTTCTGTTGGCTCGTCACAGAGGGACACTAGAGAGAGAACTTAGCTGTGAAACTTTACTCTGCAGTAAGTAAGTCGGAGACAAATCACCGTTTAGCACAATCGATATAAAGCCGACAATAAGAGCCTCTCTGCTGCTATACCTGTGCAAAGACAAAGCTTCAAGGTGTATCTATCATTCGTATTTACAGCATTTCAAGCCTCTCACATTCAACCATTTACAGGTGATGTCAGTAAGGCCCTGAGGGTTCAGGGTTTAAGGCCTTAGGGGGGACACAAACGTGGTTGCAATCTGCACACTGCACCTTTTTAAGTCTCTCAGTCATATTTCTAAAAAACAGCTGGACACAAGTTTTTAAAAGGAGTAAAAAGTTTACTTGTTGGGGACTATTTTAAGCTGTGGATTGATACACATTTAGTGCTCTATAGTTACTACAGTGACCGTGTTCAATTAAGAAGGAACGTGTCAGAAAATTTGAGCATTTTGTGTCAGAAGGAGCTCCTCGTATGAAGATCTCTAGAAAGTAGTGAAGTAGAATCAGACAAAACAAACTCAAATCAAGAGTCAAAATGTTACGAGCAGCAGAGACGACCTGCTTATATCTCCAATAACTCATTGATCATGTTTGGAGTTTAATGTCTCTCTTTATTTTGGATTCATCATTCTGGCTGGAGAAGTGACAGTATGTGGAAACAGAATATATTTTGTCCAAATAGGGCAAATCTCAGTTGTGTGGATGGCGCTCTTCTCTACTGCAGCTCCACTTTGTGTTTTTAGAACTGAGAGGAATCTATTGGCAATGATTCCCCAGGCGGAGCATTATAGTTATTATAGTGCTTTTTTACGGTGATATTGTGAATATCTTCCTCTGGTAATTAAGCCATTAAAGCAGCGTAAATGTGAAAAAATAATAATCATCATCATTTGGCAACAAGGGGATGCAAATGATCATTTCTTTGTTTTTGGGGGGAAGGAGGCGTCTGAAGCACACAGAGCTCCACTTGACCTTCGCCGCTCCCCCTCACTGTCCTTCTATAATACACCCTCCCCCCCCTCCCCCCACCCCCCCATGTTGTGTATGAAAAGAGGCCTCCACCGACATGTGGGCGGACAGACAAAGCGTCACTTAGCACCGGGTCATTTGTCACATCAAAGCATTCTTTGACGCATCGGAGAGAGAGAGGGAGGCTCCCTGTAATCTGGGAGAGTAAAATGTAACCCCCCCCCCGCTGTCAAATCGGCTCTGACCCCCCCCCCCCCCCCCCCCGAAATGTTCTCAGTTAACAAACACACATCTGGATGAAAGCTGAGCTGAAATACTGCTTTGTGTTGTGACAGTTTGATCCCAAAAACACAGAATATATCATTTATCTTTGCAAAACTGTTTTAGGGGTTCAAATATTTGTACTTTTGTAAAGATTGTAGATATCATGATCAGAAATATTTATTTTTGGTGAACAAATGTAACTTGGAAATCATTATTGTTTCATGAAAAGCAGCATTTTTGTTGTCAAAGTAGATGTTATTTGACCACAAATCCTCCATCTCTCTTGCAGCTTAGAACCCTGAGCAACATGTAAACGGATATAATATAAATTTCCTGTTATTACATCCATATCTTTTTTAATTAATCTGCCTCATATTGTATTTCATTCAGTGCTGCTTCCACTGCATTTACAAGACATGTGGTTACAGGGAAGGGTGTGTGTGTGTGTGTGTGTGTGTGTGTGTGTGTGTGTGGAGGAGGGTGTATTGATTTCCGATGGATGGTTGGGTGTTTTATTTCCTCTCAACATGTGAAAAAGACAAGGTTAACACTCACTTACTATGTGACAGGACCAGGAAGTGGAGCTCTCATCCTCATTAGCACTAAACTGATTGGTTGAGCTTTAATGTGATGTTTTCCTCCCAAAAGCTCTGTATTTATTTTGTAAGAATATCTAGTGATAAATGTCAGATATTTATTGTTACAAGTCTTTAGGACAGCAGCAATTATTCCAAGAACAAACCGAGCCAGTGATTATTTTTTATATCTACTCTCACAGTGAGGGATTAAATGTCTTTGAAGGATTTGGGATTTGACCAGTGAGTGATAGAAGCCCAGAGGTGCCTCATAAATCGGTAAACAATCTGTAAAATGGAACAAGAATCCCACCAATGGCTGATGACCAGGGGGGCGTTCCGTTTAGCCGTCAATCATCCAGTCGGCAGGCGAAATGATGGAGAGGCGAAGCTGCATCAAGTTAGACGTGTAAACATAGAACAAGACCGGAAGTATATGGATTAGCCTTCAAAATAAAACAAATTTACCGAAAGAGTAAGGGCTCACGCTTGTGTTTCAAATCTGTCGTTTTAAATGCAAACAACTGTAATTAGATTAACTTTATATTTATTGTAAAATATCATATATATGTAACTCCACGTTGCTATTAGGTGCTACGTAACGATTTTATTTTTAAAAGCTTAACCGGAAATTATTTTTTAGTCTTTGCTACCCAGAGGAACAGAGCGGACACACAACTAGTTAACAGTTGGGACTACTTTGCTGTGGGAATACCTGCCTTTTTGTTAGCTTTGTTTGTTTGTTTTTGGAGGGGGGACAAGCTCAAATATATATATATATATAATATATATATCGATTATGACTTAGTCCTTAGTCCGCGCTTTAATTACCTGTGGAGCAAAAAAATGTGTCAACTGGCGAGCAACGGTTTCCGCTCGTGCGGTGTTGTTGTGATGGCAACACCGCCGTCGTCCGCTAGCAGGCTAAGCTAAGCTAGCTGTAATGGCTGGTGTCTGGTACCGCTGCAGAGAATTAGCGGTAATTAGCATATAATAAACACTTTTTTGTCGTAGACAGTTGGCCTATAAGACCACTTAACGGATAATGTTTTTTTGGATATCTCAGTGAGGTGAGTGTCACACATTTAACCTAGTTTAAACACGTTAAAACGCATTAGCATAGCTAGCTGAATCACTCTGGTTATAGCGGAGCGCAGCGGCACCGTCTATTTCCTGGATTCAGAGACATTCCAACCAAATTATAACATGTTTACAATTTATTTTATTCGCGTCTTGGGTGGTGAGTTTCTCGGTTGCAGGTTTATTGTAGACTGAGGTTGTGACTTATATTTGTAATGTAATGTCATAGCTTAACTGACAATGTTTCAATGCACACATTCATGTTTTTATAATTATTATAAAACATCATAAGTTAGCTTTTTTTAACCACGCCAGGAAATAGCCACCGCCACCCCGGCACGCCGTGCTGGCAGGATAATTTATTTTGGAATTCCGGGACATTTACGTTCCCGCTGTTTCTCTTACTGACTGTGGCTTTCTTCTTCTTTTATTCTGCAGGAGGATCATCACCAGATGGAAATATTATATTAAGACCGAGTGGATTAACTCATCGTGCCTTTCAATAATATAAAATATGGAGTAAAATGTATTTTACAACATCATGAGCGCCGTCAAATCTCCAAAAAACCTCCACTGCTGCAGAGATTCCGTCTCCTTTACATTTGGATTTATCTGCAGCAGCCACTGACTGAATGTGCATTCTTATTTATTCATTAGTTATGTGTCAGCACGTGTTGGATATGCTCTGATTCCTATAAACACTACTATAGCGTGAATTCGTGTAAAGGAAGCCCCCCCAAAAAAAGAAGGAAGAAACATGGCCTCTGTGTGGAAGAGACTGCAACGTGTTGGGAAGCATGCGTCCAAGTTCCAGTTCGTGGCTTCCTATCAGGAACTGATGGTGGAATGCACGAAGAAATGGTGAGTTTTTGTCGGCCACAGAAGTGTCATTTAAAGCCCCCATGAAACACTGTGTGTGTGTGTGTGTGTGTGCTGGAATGCTGAGCACACACACACACATTCAGGCATGTCTGCATGCTGGGAGGGGCCCGGCTTCCTTGTAAAATTGCTATGTTTTTTCTCTCTTCTTGTGCCGCTGATGTAGAATGTGTATGGTTTGAGTCACGAAAAAGAGGGTTGCAGGAAGAAAGATTTCCCTTTCCTTCTAACCCGAAAAGGGTTGGGTTTAAAGCTGCCACCGCTCTCCTGAAATATGTCCTTGAGCAAACCACTAAACACCTACCAGCTCCAGGGATGCTGTTGGGAATCTGATCTTGACTTCTGATCCCAGATCTTGACTTCTGATCCCACTGGAAGTAGAGGAGCTATGAGAAAATTATTCTTGGGCGCTATTGTATCAGCAAACAGATAATGTGTAGTTAGCATAGTCATTCATAGCATGCTGACTATTTCTTCCACACATGTTGTGTCTTTTCTATTTGCAAAAGAAGAAGAAGAACTGGTTTATTGCCATGTCGGAAGTAATTTTCCTTGGTGATTTGGTGTGTAACGAAAAACAAGTATGGCAAAAGTCAAGAATCATAAATGTCGGTGTTTCCAAAAGGATTTTGTGAGACTTAGCTGGACCTTGCCTGGAGCTTTTTAAGGGGGTCTGGAGGCATGCATTTTAAATATAATATACATCAATCCGGTGCACTTTGAGAGCTTAATTGAGAGGTTACATATATGAAGAACCTTGTTAAATTTAGAAACAATTACGTAATCTACAATAATCTACACGGACTGTGTAGCATCTTGTGTATAAGTACAGCTCAGAGACACTTCTGTTGTAAAGAATGAATGATATGTGGATGTATGCCACACTGGAGCCTGCAGGTATGTGTGTGTCCTGTAACGAGTGAACAGCAGAGACTACGTAAAGAGAAGACGTAGCCTGCAGACATGGATTCTCCAGCTTCTTGCCGTAGGCGTGACTAAGACCTGGGACAGATGTTAACGTGTCGGAGAATGGAATGAGAAAAATGTACATCAGAGCAAAAAAGGGTGGGTGGGCTCAGCACACCGTCAGCAATACGCTTTATTTTTACAATCCGAGCTGATCTCTTTTATGTCTTTTATAGGAAGAAATATGTATTTGTTGTTTCATAATTTAGCTCTTAAATGAAAGACATAACATCTAAATTGAGCAGCCCTTGAAGATGGATTGATTAGGGCTCAGTTTTTCTTCTTCAAGTAAAAACTCTGCTCATTTCAGTTGCTACTAGACAGTGTGTGATGCCACGACTCTTCTTAAATGCTTTACAGCATAAAACTGATACGAGAAGTGTCTACCTTCAGCTGATAGGTCTCTGCTCTTCTTCGTTGGTGTGTATGTGTGCCCGTCTGGCTCGTAGCGTGTGTTCTGGCGCACGCTTTCTTGCCTTCCTCAGACTTCATCAGTACGGTATGTTATTGTTTCAGTGGAAACTTTCCATCTACGCAGACTGGAAACAGTCCCCAGAGCTCTAATGGATCTGAAATCCTGAAGCCTTCAGACGTGATTTAAAAAAAACAAAAAACGTACAGCCCTTCAGTTACTGTATGTGTCCATACATAAGGATGTGGGTGCTTTGAATGTACACTGTGTAAACTGTACACTTGGCTGACACTTAAAAGGCTCGGTAGAATAACCTCTAAAGACTAGATAAGTTAGGTTCACTTCAAACAATCAATAGGTAAGAAGTTCAAGGGTCTGTTTTGCATTTTTCATACGACAGGCTGTACAACCACATCTGAAATCAAACAGGCACACTTGAAGATGGAGTGAAAAGTTGGCCATCATAGAGAGAAGAGAGAGGTGTTACGCTATATTGTTTAAATATGGGGTTAAAGGTGCACTTTTTCAGAATGTCTCTCCCTGAGGTTAGGTGTGATAAGTCGCTTGACTCCTCTTAATAATCCATTCCATAATAAATGTCTTGGTGCTTGAATCTTCCTAAATTGTCTCTGGTAGTGTTGCCTCTCTCTGTCTTTCTCTAGACAGAACGTGACTCCAGATGGGACCTTTGTAAAGTAGTAAAGATGAGTTGTAGAGCATTGACCTGCCAGGTTACACGATGCATAATAACTGATTTGGTTCTTTTAAAGAGGAGGCAGAAGGTAGAAGCATCTGAGCCTTTAGATGGAAGATAATGGAAATGTAAGGGCCCTGGATCATAGTTAAGCTCCTGTTGCTGACTGTTGCTCAAAGCTTCTTGCAATATTGCTGTTAGCGTTTGCACTAGTCGGCCCTTATCAGTGGCTAAAAGAGGCTGTCTCTCTGAGAGTTTTCTGGCTACTAGCAAATCAATCAGCTTGTTTTTCCCCACGTCTTCTTTTTCTACAAGCTTAAGATCTTTTGTTATTTTCATCCTTGAGATGGAAGGAAAGTGGTGACAGACTAGGAGACATCCGATCCTATATATGTATGTTTGTAAAGTCATTCTTGGTCTTTATCTGTTGCCCTAGTTGCTGTAGTTAGCATTCCTCTCACACACCCAATTTCCAGACTCCAGAATCAATTCAGACCGACCACTAAAACATTAATGAGTCTCAGTGTTTGTGTGTTGCCAGTGAAATGAAGCACCATTAACGGTGTTGCAGCACTGCCTCCTTTTTGAAACTTGATCCATCAAACAGTGTTTTCTGTTGCCTTCCATCAGTAGCAGATACTTATGATCAGTCAGGTCAGGGGGAGAAATCAAACCTCCTTTAAAATGTATATTTTGACCTCTATAGAAATGGATAAACTCAGTGATGTTTATGGCTGAAATACACCAAATCTGTTGACGTAAGTGAAGTTGACGGATCCCATTACATCCACCATCTCACCATTACACACAAGCATGTTTCTGTACCCTATTTCACTGTTGTTGTCATTGTACAATCTATGTTTAATTGACTTTCTGTTGTTATACGCCTCGTTTAGATGCACATGCTTGCATCACTTATTTCTCTGATATTTTCTAATCTGTAGTTCTTTTCTTCTCTGTTTGACTGACTCCATAAGTGTCATTAGTGGAGCTATAAGTATCAGACATTTAACAATCAATCATTGAGAGGATGATAACAGGAAAGTTCAATATCAGATTACAATAGATGATTGAAAAGACAAGTTATGATATAAACCCGCTGTAACAGAGTATTTATGTCCTACTGCTGTTATCTCTTTGTTCATCTCATCTGATGGCTACACAAAGAGATGGCTGAGCAAATATCTCGCTTGTCTTCATGTATATTAAGTCTGTTTCATCATCAACATAAGCTAAAAAACAAATATTATTTTTCCACGCGTACATCTGTCCAGGCTCAGAAAGAAAGAAACTAATATAATTTTTAATTAAGGCTTGAACAAATATTCTACATGTACACTGGTGTGATGGAGCACAATCTGCCTGCTTTAATGGTTTAATATCTAACTCCTGCTTCTGTTAAGCAGTTGTCTACAAAATGCTCTCTCTCATCTTTTATAACCAGAACCATATCGGTCTTTTAGCGTCGTCTTTCCTGTGTATTGTTGGGTGGAAAAGTCTGTGGGTTGTGTGTGCGTGCTGCTTGCACATAAAGGCAAGAGCTCCACAAATTGTTGTTGTTCTTGTTTGTCTCGCAGGTTTGTTTGTTTTCTGATAACGTAGCTCGTCAATGTCAAGCGTCCAAGTCTGTATTGTCAAGTCAGTGCTTTTTCTCGCTCTTGAGTGTGTTTTTTTGATTAGATTATTAACTGTGGACGAATGCAGCGTACAGTTCAGTCTTCTTCTTGTGGCCAATGAATGTCAAAACTCAAACTCCTGGTCTGAAAATGACTGGCTGTGTTTAAGTGCGGAGCAAAGTTCATTAGTGGGACAGAAAAGTTTACAACCAGCGAGTTGCTGGTTTCAAACCCTGCAGATTGTCAGATCATACCCTCAGAAAAGGATTGTATCCTGTCTGAAACCTTCTCCTTTCTCTGCTGGTTTCTGCTATGTTATGTTTTAGACTGGGCTGCATCACGATGACTAGAAAATATAAGCTTGTAACCAGAGAGTTGTTGGTTCAAACCTCTCAGATTCATAGCAATACTACCGTAATAAAGGGTGCAACCCCCACAGCGAAAGGCAACTCGGTGTGAATTTAAGCATGAATGCTTTTAGTATTTCCCCCCTCGAGGCTGCTGCTTTTGAGCAAGAATGCGTTGCTCATCAACCTGTCTGGTAAAAAGACAAAGTTTGGAAAAAAACAGCGTCAAAAGCCAACAAGTGTCGCTGCCGTCGACACGTGCGGCGAGGATACGAGAGTAATGCGCTGGAAACGACACAGAGACGCTATTGATTACGCGGTGATTCTATCGGGCTGTAGGCGAGCGTGGCTAATCAAGACTCACTCAATGCTACATGACAAGACAAGGATGGAGGATGTCTTCATATCAATCAAGGGCTGCAGAAAACCCTGCAGGCACACACACACACACACACACACACACACACACACACACACACACACACACACACACACACACACACACACACACACACACACACACACACACACACACACACTAGTCATTTCATAGGGATTTAGAAACTCTGAACACACACTCGCAGATTAACACTTCTCTACAAGGTGTTTTTGAAAAGCAACCATTTTGCTGGGCTCCAAATACAAATATATCCGTCTCCCGAGAAGGAAGAGACGATTTATGAGCTGTCTGATTATTATATACTAAAAGTTAATTATGTTTTAGTGTCCAGTGATGAGTTTAAAATATTGAGCAGCAGCTGATTAGCTCTCGTTCTTCGGAGGTAAACCATTAAATTACTATTATATTAAATTATAGAACATATAATAACCCTATTATTATATTTACATCATCACATAATCTCAACTAGCTCACTCGTTGTCACTGAATAAAAAGTGTCTTTAAAAGTAAAAAGAGCAGAGGCAAGTCCAGGCTGTCAGTTGAGTAATGTTTGAGTATTTCAGTGGAAGTCACCGGCTGTGACATGTTGACTTTCTGTTGAACATGTGTGCCTCATGGCAGGCGTCCATCTCGTCTCTGCCAGAGAAACCTCTTCCTGCCAACTCTTCATTCTTCTCACATTTAAAAAGGCCTCCACACATTCCTGAGAATACGTTTTTGGCACCAGGAGATGGTTTCTACTGCCAGCTTTTATAGCGTGGAGCAGTTGTTCCTGTTGTGGATGAATCCACACAATTTGGGTTTTAAGGCTTCAGTCACTGATTTGTCTTTTGTGTTTGCTCATGGGTCTATGATTTGGACATTTTTTAACTAAACTGATGGCCTTAATATGCCAAAACTGGGGCCAACGCACAGTTTTTTTTTTTTTCATAGTTAGTACTTGATTTGTTGTAATTTGTGTGCTTGCTTATAACTTCCTTAATTATAGCACATGCTGCTAATTTAATTCTGGCAGCTCCTCATCTCCATCTTTCCCTGTACCACTCTTATCTCCCCTCCTCCTCTTCCTTTAGTACTTGATCTCTTCTCCCTCCTCACCTCTTTCTCTCTTTCCAATAATGTCACTTTAACTGCTTTGCAGCAGAATCCTCCCAAGTGTAGTTGTTCTGCGCTGCAATTATGGACACGAATGGGCATTTACATACTCCCCCTCCCAAACACACACACACACACACACCATGAGACACGAGACATTGCCGGGCTGTGAAGCAGTCAATGGGGTGTTAAATGTGGTGAAAACAGCCTGACAGCAGTAGAAACAGACACTCCAGAAACACATGGCCCTGGAGACTGCTCATCATTTATCAGCCTGCAGAGCGATGCTGCAGCGTCTGCAGGCTGATACATGTGAACTGTACGTGTGTCACGATGGCAAAGCAAACAACACCAGTGTTGTGTTACATTTAGGAAAAAATGAACTTGGTTCATGTGTAATTTATGATTTTTACTACCTTCTCTGGTAGTAAAAGAAGAAGTTTCCTCCCCTCCTCTCTTATTCTGTGAAGCAAAGATGTCATCTCTGCAGGCCATTTAAATCCTCTGTCTTTATTGTACCGGCTCTCTGGACTAATGGAAACATTTTAGTAGCTCCTGATTGATCACGTTGTAGTCATGAGTGGTGGTAATGTACCTTTAGGTAGAACGGTGGTATAATCCTTCATCACACTTCCTTCTGCAGACGCTCCCACCCGCTAACTGTTAGGTCGGATGATGCTGCTGCCGGCTAGATGATAAATTGAGAGAAACAAAAACAAGCTCATGTGTTTATGAATATGTTTTGTCTGTCGGGCAGTAATCAACATCGCCTGACTGCTCATGTCGTTGCCTGAAGAGCTCCTTGTTTCTCTGCTGTTGGTTGTGATTCCCACTGTGTCGGTATCTCCCTTTGGGCTGTTAGCAAGCTGGTATAGGGAGAGTTGTTGTTGTTGTTGTTGTTAAGGGAGGGAGATTTTTATTATCTTATTTACCCACTGAAAAGAAGCTTACGTTGATTCCTTCGTCACTGTCTTGCTCCATACTTATGTTTTACTCACGATCGTTATAGGCTGATAATCAGGTAAAATATGCGATCAGGAGATCAGCATTTATGGTTTTTCTAGTTGCTGTTCTTGATAAAGCTACATTGTGATCAATAAATCCACGTTGATATTGATAAGAGGAGAGCTAGTAACGTTCAGTTACATCGTGATGCGTTCAGGCTCTGCTCAGTGAAAATGAGTACTGGGCGAAAGAAAACGATAACGTTAATCATGATGTGTTCACATGTAATCTTGTAAAATTTAGTTTTGATGAGAGACTTGAGATGTTTTCACAGAAACTTAAAATACATATTAAAGATGAATTATGAGCTGTTTTAAACAAGCAGCTGATAATACATCATTAAAACTCCTAATGCAAAGGTTGTTTTATCAATAAAAATACAATCTTTTATTTCCTCATCATTTGAATTGTGTTTTTATAAAGAAAAAGAAAGGAGCCTTCTGCTATAACATAAGAAAACAATATAGATCATCAATAATCAGAACCTTATATCTGCGTTATTGAGGGATATTCAAACTCAAATCAAAGAGTTGTATGATTTGTTGCACCACTAATGTTTGCTTTGAGTTTCCCCTCTCAGATCCTCACAGGCTTTTTCCACACACACAGTTGATGTGGACTCCCCCACCTCCGCAGAAATCTAGTGATAAGGAAGGAATGACAGAGCCAGTAAACTAAAGCAACAAGATGAACAAAGATGCATACCATTCCTAAATGTGTACCATCAAGTGTCTCAGTGTAACTTAAGAGAGTCTCCACGTCTTTCACTGGGAATAATAATAAAGTCTGCAGCAAAATGTTTTGCAGTTCCCAATTCACACACAACTATTTAGCTTTCTTTTTTTAGTTTTAGATAATTTGTCACTTCAGATACTGTATTGATGTTAACAATAGTTGAATCCAACTGGGCAATGACGCCTTTTACATTTGGGCATAAAGAAGAACGGTCATATTTGGATAAATAATGGTCAGACTTTGATCTAATAAAGGTGATGCTCAGCGCCGGTCTGACTGAAATGTTTGGATGCAGGAAATTATAATATAAGTTACAGAACATTCACTATTTAAAGCTTCGTAAAAGGACGTTTCTCTCACTCGTGTCTGGGTTAGTGTGTTCAACTTTACCTCTGTGCCATTGACCTCCTGGTTGCCTCATAAACACTGACTGACTGTTCTTTAACCGGAGGTCAAGGGACTGTCAGTGTAGACGAGAAGAACTCAGTCACACACACACACACACACACACACACACACACTTCTGATGTTGTTGTTACCAGCTTAAAACATATATTTTTAACGATGGATTCCAAAGTTTTTAATGACTGAAATGAAACTTCTCAAACCGCTTCCTCAGCTTAATCCATTTCTTCTTTATTCTCCGTACAGTTCTTGTTTTAAAGAATACAACTAAAGATGCAGCTTCTGCTTAAATGAGAGATGGTTTGACATATTGAATAATGTGAGACAACACAATAGATAGAGCGGCTCTTCTTCCTTTGCTTATCACACCCTGTTAGTAATGCATTGTACAGACGTAAAGAAGATTTAAACTCATACTTTGACTTTTCATGTCATGCACAGTACGTGTGTGCGTTTAATTTCTCACTTTGTCTACATCTGTCTTGATAATAAAGGCCACAGTCTGACTGATAGTCATCCCTCTCCGTTTCCTCTTTTCCTTTTTTCTCACTTCCCACTTTCAACCACCCTCTTGTTGCTGACTCAGAAATTTGACAAGTCAGTAAAATTAATTAAAAAAACATTTCTTTGCTCAGCTGTTCATGAGGCTGTTAGGTTTTGTATGTGTAAGCATGGTGAGGTTTTCTTCCATTCAGTCCTGGTCAATATTTCTACAAATGCAGAGTAATTATATTACTGTATATAGTCCTTTAGTCAGCCCTATACCACACTGATATCAAACAGTTTTGCTCAAGTTTACTCTTCCCATACCAGAAAAAAGAAGACCTCTCTATCAATGCGTACGACAGAACTGTAGGATATCCAAGTCAAAGAGAGATCAGCTGAGTTTAATCCAAGCTTTTTAACCAGCCGCTGCTGTTGCTGGAAGCATAGAACTCACTATTTCTGTGAATGTGTGACAGAATACATGTGGTGTTGTAAAACAGCCAAACCTTAAAAGCTTTCATGCACAAGCTCAGTCACTGTTGTGTTGTATCAGTTAAGGGTAGAGAAGCAAACGGAGCCTTTTTGTACACGAGTATGTTTGGATTGTTACGTCCATGTTGCATGACGGGCAGTATTAAAGTGAATATCCGTGGTAGAGGATGTTAAGTACGACGAGAGGCTTTGTAATACACCTGTGACGGTGTTTTTCCCTCCTGTTGGAGAAATACTAGCATGTGTATTCTCATATATTTCTTTATGCCTTAAATGTATATTACCATCTACAACGGCTGCACAATAAAACACATTTATTGTGATCATGACTTCGGATTCCCACAATTATATGAACATAATTTACTGTGATTTTGACGTTTACAGTGCGTGTTCTGCTCATAGAAACTTCTAAATATGAACACAAGCGCTCAAACTAACAGCCAGCCACCAGCTTCTCTTTCTGGTACCCTACAGCCTGTGAAAACACGACCTGAATGAGCAGAAGAAGCACTCCACTCAGGTGAAGAAGAACCTCATTTTGATGCAAAGATTTGTTAATAAGCAGAAATGTAGCACAACGTGAAAGTTATACGACATTCAGAGTCGGAACGTTTGCCGTAGTTTGAACTGTTAGCGCTGTTAGCACAGCTAGCTACGAGCCATCACCTCAGGCGTCGCCATGTTGAGAGCTGACAAGAGGCCATCGAAATGCTCCCAGTGTTGTACCTTTTTAAAGCAGTGCTCAAAAAGCAGTTGATTGAATTGAATATTGCTTAAAATATGGCAGCACTACTGAGCCCTACGCTGCTATGTGTTTGTGTTTCATAACAATCTGTTTGTTGGAGTGTTCAATGCTGGTCTGACTGGTCCGTCGTATCACATGTGAAGTGGTCCCTTCCTCCTGTCTACAGCAACATCCTGTCGCACCCTCGACTCCCAACCATGCAGATCAGATCCACACACAGAGCCTCGAGTGATAACCACGAGCACATTCAAGCTGCCAGACTAATGTCTTTGATGAGCGAGCTTTGTTTTTTTATTATGTCTGTTTAAATTACAAATTATCCTAAAAGAGCTTTTGTAAAACAAAAACCCATCTGTTCCCCTGAGCTCTGATGAAATAGTTTGACGTACGAACAGCTTTCAGCCCTCCTGACTTCCATCTGATGGAAGAGATTTTTTTGAACCTGAAGTTAGATTGTAGAAAATGTAGCAATTTAACCGTAGAAATGTCCCTAAAGCCAGGAAGTGGGGTTCTCAAATTCAAAGGAATATGCAGCATAAAAAACAACAAAATGCCAATTAAAAAAGTGTGTAATATGAACATCAGACATGTGCTCTTCAGTAGCTGGAGGGTGATTCTAAAGTGTCCTAAAGGAAAACATGCTCACTAATTGCAGGTTTCTCTGGATGAGAGCTGAAGCTAAAGGCCTTCAATGTAAATGTAGGAGGATTCATCTGTGTTTTTATGTCGATCATCTTTACTGACCCACTTTCACTCTCTCTCTCTCTCCAGCCCACACACACACACACGCACACACACACACACTATCACAGATTCTTCTGTTCATCTTTCATCTCTTTTTCTTCTTCTGAAAACAATTTGTTGATATTTTTTTATTGTGATCATACTTTATTGTTATGCCTCCGTACTGACAGCTGTGGCCCGAGGTGTTATATCGTCAAAACACGTCTTTGTTCATAACTCGAGTATTTATATATGTCTAATAAAGGATAAAGTGGTGACATTTTGGACAGACATGGATATAAACTAGAACTTAAACAACTGTGAGGCGGTAGTTCTAGTTTCTTTGATCATATCTGAGCTTTAAACTGAATAAATACTCAATCCACAATGTAAAACCTTCACCAGGTTATTACAAATAAACACGCGTGTATTGCCATATGTTTGATGAACCTCCATTACCTCTATCGTACTAATAATAGTGTAAACTGAAGGCTTTAATGTTTAAATAGCTTTTGTACGAGTTAAAGTAATAAGTTAAACTCATTCATTTCAGCCGGATCTTAGCGAGGAATTGAATAAAAGTGTCCGAAATGATCCTGAATTTATGTGGTTTCTCCCTGACATGCAAACTAATCACCTTTCAGTTAAATTCGCCGTTTCTTAATCGAATCTTTGTCACTTTTTTCACCCCCGATGAGTTTTTGCGTGCGTTTCCCTCTGACCACAGAGTAGGACACCATTACTCGTGACCACATTACAGCTGTAATCACTCTGCTATCCTGAAGTAGGTACACGTTGATCAAGGGCACTGCCTAATATACAGAGCTCTACCCAGAGAGCAGCTATATGTGAGACCAGGTTGACTGTGTGCTTCCAGAACAACTGGATTTCTTTGGCATTCCCACATACAGCGCAGCAGCAGCATTGAGTTGGAGCAGTTGTCCGGATTGTTAGGATTGTATTCATGGTTTAAATTGTCCTCACAGCACAGAGAGTACGATACAAAGGGGGTAAATATGGGGGTGATATTTCGTGTGTCTCTGATACGGCCTGTGTTGTTGGACAATAGCTTCTCTATGTGAGGCCTCGCTCCTCTCTCTTCCCTCTCACTCCTCCTCTTTCCCTCCTTTCTTTTTCTTCTTTCTTCCCTCTCTTGTGTCTTCTCTGTCGTTCTTTTCCTCATTCTTTCCTTTGCTGCTGTTCTGTAAGAGTCTTTGACATAAAGCCAGTGTTGTACTTGATGTGCTTCACGCTGCTGGAGTGTTTGCACAATAACATCATTGATGGACTTTGTCTTATTATATGAAAGTCTTTTTAATTAAGGGTAATGGATTATGTCATCATTTTTTACAACCGTGTCAGTCAGAATGACGGGTAATGAGAGAGTCTAGTTAACCACTACTCTACATGTTGACTTCCATCCATGTGATGCTTTCAGGTGACTTAACATTAGTTTTTAGTATTTTTGTGAGTTGTCACAAAGCCTTGCTAACCATCATGTGGTGTTCTCGCCTGTAATTAAAGTGTACAAAATTAGGCTGTGGGGTGCACCATTTGTGTAATGGAGACACTGATCCTAAATTACTTGAACCACATCTTTGGCATTCATATATTTTAATTTATTATCGATAAATAGATCTTATAGATACTTATAATCTAATAGCGGTACCAATATATCTGTAATAAGCTCATATCGTATTCATATATTTTAATTTATTATCGATAAATAGATCTTATAGATACTTATAATCTAATAGCGGTACCAATATATCTGTAATAAGCTCATATCGGCCTTATATCAGCCTGGCTCTAACAGAGCGGGACAGAAGAGTAGAATAAAGTGATTTTAATTGAGCTCTGGAGGGCTATTGGCTCCCTTTCTTTTCTCCTTTGCGAGGTCAGAGGTCAGGCTCAGTAACGAGAGCTTTGCCAACACAGGGACTTAAACCTGGACTCTCCTGTCATCTTCTAACTCTGCCTCTCTGTGACCAAAAAGCCAAAGCATAGTTTGACCCATGAACTAGGATTTGGGGTGTATTTTTCATGTCGGTAGGCGAGGGTCAGGTCCTCCTGGTTTCACATCCCCATCTGCTTAATAAGGTCGTCAATCCAGGGCAACCCTGTAAATATTAGTTTTAAGGATTAAATGTTAGTATTTAGTGGTACTTTTGATATAGAAATGAAACATTTCAGCTTCAGGACTTACTTTGCCAATACATGCACCAGGACTGACGGGTCCAGACCTGCCAGCTAGTGATCTGCACTGGCTGTGTTTTTGGATGAATTCTCAGTCTGACTTTTAAGTATATATATATAACATAATATATAGTGTGTATAAGGGAGAACATTTGACAGTCCCTAATTCGTCAAAGTGTTATTTTCACATCAAGGCAAAGTAGCGTGGCGGATGTAATTTAGTGAGCAGGTTCAGATTTACAATTAAGAGTTATTTTAAGTTACTTGCTTGATGATGGATACTCTGATAGAGATGCAGAGTGGACCACTACTGCTGCACTAAACACACTTTTAGGCTGTATACTAAGCCAAACACTGACCTGTCTGACACCTTGAGCCAGGATGAGCTTGTGTTTCTGTTTCATTTTTAGTATGAAAGACCGGTAAAGTGTTGGTAGAGGTGACTGTGTGATCACACCGTGTCTCCTGACTGTCAGTACAGTGTGACTGACCTGGACTGGGTCAGTTTGTCTTAACTCTCAGCCTCCTTCAGTGTTTTTACCTGTCACACTAACCTCTCGTGTGTGTGTGTGTGTGTGTGTGTGTGTGTGTGTGTGTGTGTGTGTGTGTGTGTGTGCTGCAGTCCACCGAGGCAAAGCCAGGGTTTAGCTGAGTCTCATGATTTATTCATACCACGAGTGGCTGTGCAGGTGTGTATATGCGTTGTTGTTGGTGTGTGTGTGTGAACAGTAGAAGGCTTACAGGGATTTAAACATCCAGACATTAAGATACAAGCTGATCAATGTTGATGTGTAGATGGATTGAGGAATGAATACCGTCTCCTTGTTCACTCATCTGTCTTATTTCCTCTCCTTCCTCACAGGCAACCGGACAAACTGGTGGTGGTTTGGACACGCAGGAGTCGGCGGAAATCATCCAAGGTTTGTATTTGAGGGAGAGGAATTAAAGAAACGCTAACAACAAATACAAGTTTCTCACTTGCAAACATTGTTGTTTATTGTCCCTCCTGTGCTGCAGGCTCACAGCTGGCAGCCTGGCATCAAGAACCCCTACAGAGGAGTGGTGGCGTGGCCCGTACCAGAGAACATAGAGATCACGGTCACTCTCTTTAAGGTAGGAGGCAGCTGTGGGATTAGTGCTGATGCAAGCAGTTCTGTGTTTAAGGTGCAATACGGTCATTTATGGAGCATGAGGGCCTTCATGAATTGGGAGATCTATCACCAATTGTTAGCACCCAAAAGCAGCACAATGTGTATTTTTTACTACATAAAAAGGCATTTAATATGAATATTAAAGAGCGATATTGTGTAGGTTATAATTTCCTGCCAGGACTGTTGATGTTGGCACGTTTTGATCTGTGCATTCAAGGTATTCGGCGCATATTTAGGTGTGTATAGTAACAGTAGTGTTCTGTAAGGGACACACTTGTACAGACGGTATCTGTCTTACTCTGCTGGGCCTCTGTGCTGACGGGCTCGCCCAGAGCTCCATATCTCGTGACTTCTCCCAGTGTCTCAACCACAAATATCACCGTACCTGCCTCTGCTTTGTGTCGTAGTAGTTTTACTTCTAAAGCACACTGTTGGTTTTCTAGGCCCATGCTTGTCTCACACTGCTGTACAGTACCTCTCTACTCGGGGCCCACTTCCACTTCCTGTCCCAGAGGAAGTAATAAAGCTGTTTTTGTAATGAGACACAAAGCAAAGCCACTGAAGGCGCAGTTCACTCACATCTGTTTTATAAATAATGAATAAATCAGTTCCCCTCGTCACGAAGAGACCTACTGCGCCTGTTTTAAAATAGCTGTATAATATAGTCTCTTGTGGTTATGCTGCACGTTTAAGCCGTGGATTTAGAAATACGTATGTGTTTACCAGACGAGGATTGTCTAACAAAAATCTGCTGTTCTGTTGCGTTATGTCAGAGGTAGAATCCAGAGTTATCAGAGCTTGAGACGTACGAGGAAGTAGAAGTAAGGATAGTGCAACCTCTGCTGCATAATCTGTCTCTGGAGTCTCCCAACCTTATGAACACGCAATACTGAATTGCTCGAGTATCCCTTTTTAATCTAGAAAACATGACTTAATGCCGTCCTCAATCTGTCAACGATTCGTATATTTCTGCAGCGTGCCGACTAATGCAAACAGAGATTTAAAGAAGCGCTCACACTGGCCTGAAGCTCTGCAGTGAAAACCGCTGAGCTCAGCAGTATTGCAGCCTGCACCTTCAGGGAGGTGTGCACACCGGCAGGCAGACGGTAGACGGCAGGAAAACATACTGAAATGAATATGTAACTTCAGAGTGCAGTGGTGTGACTGAATCATAACAGAGACGGTGTTCAGGAAGCACTCCTCAGTGAAGCTTTAGCCTTTTCTAAGCTTATCAAAGCTGAACAGAACCTTTTTATCGTTTAAACATGTTAGCAATATGTTAGATAAAAAGGTTGTAGCACTAAAACACGGCCGACAACACGCCGTAAACTGAGAATAAACCCAGATGGCTGATAGTTTCAGGCTCTGTTGGCTTTTAGAAGTACTTTATGTGGCAGTGAAATAACGGGAGGATGAGGACGCTGTGTGACTTAGTGTGTGTGTGTGTGTGTGTGTGTGTGTGTGTGTGTGTGTGTGTCTGTGTCTGTCCATGTGTGTCCATGTGTGTGTTGTGTTTGAGTGATGTGCCAGACTGCAGGAATATTGATTTCTTTCTGGGGTGTGTCAGGGGTGCAGTCAGACAGGAAGGCAGTCAGACGGGTGTTTGCTTGTGTGTAGAACTGCGGATGCAACAAACGATTACACTCTGTATTGATACTATTGATTAATTGTTTAGTCTGTTAGAGGTAAAAAGTAGTGGCAACAGCATACTACCAAAGCCTAAAGTATTAGAAGAGCAAATGTCATGGTTAAGCACAAGGTATTTGATTACTGATGAGTCCACGTCTACTTTTTGTGTTTTAAAAGGCAGACATCTGTCTGTGGTTTGCATGTGCAAGAATCTGCTCTTAAGAGGGTATATAAAAACGTATAATATTACATCTCGATAGGACACATTGAAACACATTTACATAGAAACACAATAGAGCTACATTATGGCCCTGGAAGCTATCCTTTTAACTATAAAACTGCAATTTCGGCTTTGCATTGACAATTAAAATGATTTGATGCGTTTTATTGTTCCAGCAGTGCAGTGTGCATATTTGTGTTATTGCACAAACTGTACCAGACAGATGGAGAGAGAGAGAAACATCCATAGTTTTGTATTTCTCTGCATTTCAATGATCTCGTGTTCTAGTGTTTATTCTCTCTTTCTGCTCAGTTTAGAGTTTTCTTGCCCTTTAAGAGAAACTTTCCTGAAGTATGAAGTCTATAATGTGATCCTATTTCAACCCTATAATCACGTTGTACTATAGTGGTTTTGACCCTTTAAGTGAAGCACCTTGAGATTTTGTTTGTATTTTTAAGTGTGCTATACAAATTAAATACATTTGTATTATTATTAAGCATTTGTTTTTCTGTTGCCCTTGCAGGACCCCCATGCAGAGGAGTTTGAAGACAAAGAGTGGACGTTCGTCATTGAAAATGTGAGTAGAGTCTTTCTTCAACCTTAGGGGATATACGTGCACCGTGTGATTGAGTGCCTTGCTGAAAGGCTCCTGGACGATCACTTACAATGACTGGAGAGGACAACTTCAAAGTAAAAGGAGACATCATTCTCAGCTTTGTTTCTGGTTAAACCTCGTTGCATTACACATGCGGGTTCTGCCACCTTGTGGTCAGGCTCTGCTACGACATGCATCATGTTGGCACACATGTTTAACCACAATGAGTGTTTAGCAGAGTCGTGTGTGTGTGTGTGTGTGTGTGTGTGTGTGTGTGTGTGGTAGTAGTAACAAGCCTGCATTTCTACAAGCAAGTGTGAAGTGTCGTTTACAGTCCACATCCTGAGGCTGTGAAAACATCAAGGTGTGATTGTGTCACATCCAGCTGTGACTTCACCACCAACGAGGGCTGACCCCAGTTATGTATTTATTCATTTATGTCTTCATTTGTTCTCTTCTCATCAGTCACACGACTGTTTTTCTACTGCTTGCCATGCAGTATTGGATGGAAACGGTGAATAACACAAACACGGGGAAGGAGACGAGAGAGGAGTTGATTGAGCAATTTTTTGAAAATGGGAGGGATGGATTGAGGAAGAGGGAGGAGAGGAAAAGAGAGACCAGTCGCCAGGAAACTGGAAACTTGGCGTTCACAAGTGGTTTGCTGTGTTTACGTCTGCTGGAGCCGGGTCGGTGACATGTTTGTACTTACACATGAGCCTTTCTTTTATCCAGAAACTTATGACTAGTGCTTTATGTGGCAGTGAAGTGATGTCTCCTAAACTCTTGTAGGGGGACTTTGGACCCTGTTTTTCCAAAGTTTTTAGTCAAATTGGTCCAGTGTTGAGAGGGAGCGCTGTTGGCATCTATTGGGGCAAACTGGCACCGTTATTTACATCCAATAAAAGTGCTCGGTTTTGCCACGTCGAGGCTCTGATTGTGTTTATAAGTGTCTCACAAGATTATATAAAGAGTCTCGCTCCATGAGAACCAAATCAAATCAAGCAAAGCGTGGAGAAACCATTTTATTTCTCTGTAGGGTTCTTTCCACAGTATTGTCAAACACAAAATAACCAAACCTGGTGGAAGAGTGTGAAGAATGTCATTCACCGCTTGGGAAAACAAAGTGTTGATACCCGTTCTGACTTCTGAGCTTTTCACAAAGTGTTTATGACGTTGTAGCTTTCTATGACGCATTAGAAACAGATTTGCAGCATTTTAAGGGAACATTAGGTGTTTAATTCTTCTTTAAACTTTGGTAATGTTTAAGAGGTTCTGAGAGTGACTAAGATGAGCAAATACATATTTTATGAATCCTCAAAGCTGATGAAAACTTCCAGATGCTCTGATGTGTAAACTTTGCACCACTAGTGATCATTAAGGACCTCTGGGACTCCTCAGCTACTCTTTAGGAATGTAGGTGAAGGAAAGAGTTTGAGTACTGGCCGAGTTGCAACTGTCACTTTCTGTACACGTCAAGCTCAAAGGAACGCCGGCAGGAGCGGCTCTACCTTTTTCTCTTTGATCGAAAGCCGAGAGGACAAGCAGGTCAACCGGTGTTCTCTGGCCGGAGCGTGGGAGAGAAAAGAGAGCAAGAAAAGGGGGAGAAAGAGACAAGTTTGTCTCTCTCTCTCTCTCTCTCTCTCTCTGCATACCTGACTAATGACAGAAAGATCAAAGCGTCAGCAGCCCCCTGACAGCAGGAATGGAGAGGAAAGAGGAGGGAGGAAACAAGGGAGGGAGGGAGGGAGGAAGCAACCTTATACCCTCACACGCTCAGATACAGAGGGAGGGAAATGATGAAATGATAAATGAGAGACTAATGATGGGATTTAAGCTATTCATGAAATACTTTTTAGATGGTTAAGGGTGTTAATAATAATAATAATAATAGTAAATGTTATTTTTATTGCACCTTTTATACAAGAAATGCTGCACAATAAAGGAAATTAGACATCGAATGGAAATAAAACCGGGTTGGAATGCCACACTAATGAATGACCAATAAATAAATAAAATTTAAATAAAAATAAGACTAAATAGAAAACACAGTGCCTAACATGATCTGGAATCTAATAGTAACATCAATAATACAAGTTATAATATTTAGATCGGTACAAAATCCATCAATGAACACTGCTGCTGCCTCACAAGGTCTCATTCTCTTCTGTGTTGTTTTCTACTTCAATGGTGGAGATTTAAACATGTTAAATAAGAAGATACAAAGTGTCAACGTTTAACTTAAGTTATGTAATCTGTAAAAAACACTTTTAAGATCACGTTGTAGAACGCATCACATCAAGTAAAGTACATTTGAACAGGAAGTGTGTAGCAAAGTGCAGACAATTAAAAGGTTTCTGCAAAAACAAGATAGAATAGAATACAAAGAATGCACAACACACTGAATAATCATAATACAAATATAGTTAAAGATATTACAATCAAGCAAAAAGGTGTCCAAAAATCAATTGTCAGGACTGACTGTCTTGACCTGTTTTTGTTTAATTTTCTTTTATGTGGAGATGGAGCAGTTTAGACTCATTGCTCATTGCATAACACATCATAACTCTATAATGCAGCTTCATTAAATTCATCTGGGGAGTCCTGACTCCGCTGTAGTTTGTTGTTTAGTGGTTTGAATGTTTCATTTGCATTGTTTGGTACTTAAGTGCCACCGATTGGTCACCTGTTGAGTCACTACTGACACTGTTACTTCTACACTTGATGATATTTGAATTGTGCTGCTGGTTCCTGGTTTAAGGAGCTCTATACATTGACCACAAGAGGGCAGTCTAAGATCTGTGAAAAGCTTTCTCCTCTCAACATTCAGTGATAAATCTGTTGATCGCCTCCTTATGTCACTTGAGTGTTTGTGTGTCAATAAGAAAGGAATATCTTCGTGTTGATGCAGAGGTATCCAAACATGTGGGATGTCTGTGCAGCTCTGATCACATTTCCTTCTGACTTTGCATGTGTGTGCTTGGATGCATCGACGGCTCAGGTCCTTTTCAGGTATCTAAGCTAATATAAAGTCAGGAGGGATGAATGAATGAATGAATGAATGCGGCACTGAGTGCTGCAGGAACAGAAGAAGAGGAGAGGTGAGTTCTCCTGACCCCTCATCAGACGGCGGAGGAGAAGAATTCGCCATTGTGCCCGAGCGCCGCCCCGGAGATGATGAAATTCAAGATCTCCTCGCGTCTTAATCTGGGGGGCCCAACCTCGCACTAAGCTAATCCCTCCCCGTCGAATTACTGGCCCCGGTTTGATTGTATTTTGTCATTGAAAACGGCAGTGTCAAACACTACCTTTTTCCTTTCTCCTCCTCTCCTCTATTTGTTCGTCTGCCAAGGAGAATCGCATAATCAAAAGATGGAAAGAGAGAGAGAGAGAGAGAGAGAGAGGTGGCAGGATGAAAATGGCTACACAGTAGTATCTCTAAATTGCATGCTACCCTTGCCTTTCACCCTTTTTTCAAATAGGCGCGTATTATCAAAAAAGGTGTGCAAATTGAGAGTCAAAAGATTGGACGGCTATATTTGAAGGCATTGTGCTGACAGGCTCCTGTGCGTGTGTGTGTATGTGTGTGTGTGTGTGTAAGCATTAGGGTGTGTGTGTGCATGGGGGGGTGGGCGGGTGTTAGTGTGTGTGTGTATTCTCTCTGCGTTTGCATATCAACCAAAGCTGGAGATGGTAGACCAACTTCCCTCATCTTCAAAGCTTTGAGGGGAGGATTTAAATCACACACACACACACACACACACACACACACACACACACACACACACACACACACACACACACACACACACACACACACACACACACACACACACTGGACTGTTGTATATAAAGTGAGAAGCTATCATGTCTGAATACATTGAATATACAGTGTTACACACTCCAAGGCCCCCCCTCCATCTCTCTCCTATTTAAAGTCACACTTCACCTTTTTTTCCTCTCACATTACATCGCTGTCACTCAGAAGCTGCTCTGCTTGACAGCCTGTCTGCTGCACGTTTACACATTTTAAATATCCATTTATTTCTTTTTAAACTGCCACTTAATGGCTTTTAACCGCCTCGTTTAATACTTTACACCTACACATTAATTGCATTCAAGGTGTTATTCTGCCTCATAAAGGGGGAAAAGATTTGTCACACATACAGAATTGTTAAAGAAAACGGGTCTAAAGGAAAAATAGTCGTAGCCACGATGCAAAAGATGTTTAGTAATTTAATAATTTACCAACGTTTTGACATGGCAGTCTTCTTCAGGCCTTCATTAGAAGACTGCTATGTTGATTTTAACAATTCTGTATGTGCGCTTCATGTCTCATCCAAAACATTTGATGTAAACTGATCTTTTCTGGAACATTTGCTTCGTTTTAATGAAGTGTCATGTGACATCTAAAGGAAAGGTGTGTGTGGACAACTGTGTTTGCCTTATTCAACTCTGCAGTATATTTAGGGATTTATGTCTAAAATCACAAGTTATGCTATCGCTTATGTCTTCTCCGTCCGTGTTGTGACTCCCTCTATCTCCCCCGTTCCTCTCTCTTTCTCCCCCTCTTCAGTCCTTGATGTCCTGTCTGTCGTGGACCACGTCCAACTCCATTAAGGCCGTCTCTACGCCACATTCCTCCCACTTGGCGCACACTCGTGCAGTCACACGCTGTCACGTTGTCATCTCACCGCACACACAGTGAAAAACCACCATCACCTTTATACACACACACACACACACACACTCTTTCTCTGTATTGTAACCCCCCCCCCCTCTTCGCTCCCTGTCTGGAACACATTACGTAGGCCAGTGGCTTGTGAGCGCTCACTGGGCCTCGGGGAAGAAAAACACAATTATTTCAGCCCTTGGCTATTCACGCAAAGGTGACAAAAGCTGGTATGAAGTATGAAATCCCAAAAGTTTCTCCCAGCGCCCAGGCCGACAAATTGGGATTAATTTGCGCTCGTGTGCACGCATGTGTCTCCGAAGTTTTCACCTTTGCTCGTCTCCCATTTCTTAAATAGTTTGTGGAACTCAAAGGGGCCTAATTTATTGTTAGGGAGGGAAGAGCGTGTGTGTGTTCGTTGGTGTGTGTGTGTGTGTGTGTGTGTGTGTGTGTGTGTGTGTGTGTGTGTGTGTGTGTGTGTGTGTGTGTGTGTGTGTGTGTGTGTGTGTGTGTGTGTGTGTGTGTGTGTGTGTGTGTGTATATACATGTGTGTCACTGTAGGGAGAAGGGGGGGGGTCTTAGTATGGGATCACACATTCACACACGTTTTCCAAATTAATTTAATCTAATTAATCGCCCTGAGGAGAGGCAACAGATGCTGGTGATTACCCCCCCATGCCTGGACCCCCCTCCCTACGGTGTCTCACACACACACACACACACACACACATTACAACTCTAAATGCTGCCGTTTTCTGCCTCTACGCAGCTAAAATGTATTATTTTTGTTCATCGGAGCACAGACGGTATTATGGGGCTGAATACAAAAAAAAAGAAGACTCACGCAATATAGAGCAAATTACTCCACAGAAATAAGCTCCCAACGTGTGAGTGTGTGTGTGGTGTGTGTGTGTGTGTGTGTGTGTGTGTGTGTGTGTGTGTGTGTGTGTGTGTGTGTGTGTGTGTGTGTGTGTGTGTGTGTGTGTGTGTGTGTGTGTGTGTGTGTGTGTGTGTGTGTGTGTGTGTGTGTGTGTGTGTGTGTGTGTGTGTGTGTGTGTGTGTGTGTGTGTCTATGTCTATGTGTGTTTTGGTGTCGTTGGTGAGAAGCTGCACCTGTGTCTGGAGGACTGTGTGTGTGTGTTGGTGGGTTGTAGGTGGCAGTGGAGGCCGGGTGGTCCCTCCTGTCGCCCTAATAGGCTTACTGGCCCCCTAATCCACACCACACCACCCTGTCACATGGCTGGTCTGCTGACTAACTGCTACCACCGCCATGAGGTGTGTGTGTGTGTATTCGTGTGACTGTGTTCTTTATTTGGTGTGTGAACACCAGTGTTTGTGTAATAAAAAACAATCCAGCTTCTCAAATGTGAGAATCTGCTTTTCTCTGTTTTATATCATTGTAAGTTTAATATATTTAGGATTTGGTAAACAAAGAAACTGGCATTTGTTAATATTTTCTGATATTTTATATAGATGCACCGATCCAGCTTTTTCATAGCTGACACCGATACCTTTGGCTTTGGGTATCGGCCGATATCGAGTACCAATCTGATCCCACGATTAATACGCTTTATTCCTCACTGTGTGGACGTGACTGGGATCATTATTTTATGTGTAAGGCCACATCAAGCTTGACCTAAACGTATCATTCCTCACTTTGTAAAACAAAACGTAACCAATAAATACATAGACATAAATGTATTGAATTGTTATTCATTCAAACAACAATATCAAATACCAGCTGGGCCTTTTGAAACAGTATCTGACCGATATTAGATATCAGTAACAGTCAATCTCTAATATTTTATAAACTAACAAATCTACTTTAACACACACACACACACACACACACACACACACTCTCTCTCTGCTCTGTAGAGCTTTTGGCACACTATCGCCTGGCACACACACACACACCCTATCTTCTATCTGTGTGTGTGTGTGTTTTTGCTTACATGCATGTGTTTGTTAATTAACTGATTAAACTGTTGCCCCTGATGATGTGGGGCTTTGCTTCTGTGCTCGCGTCATCGTTTTTCATGCCGTCTCTCTGTTTGTGTGCAACTTTGCATTTTGTCTCTCTCTCTTGTTTTGTCTGCCCAACTGTTTTGTCTTTGCTCTGTTTATTCTTACGTCTCGCGTCCTTGTCTTCTTGTACGCCCCCTGCATATGTGTGTGTCGTGTGTGTGTGTGAGTGAGTTGAGAGCCACTTGTATATGTGTGTGTCTTGTTTGTGTGCGCCACCATCGTCTCAGCCTGGCCAGTGTGACTCGGTCTCGTCCCACTGGTCCAGGTTGTGACCTCGCTTTCATCTCCTAGTCTGAGGCTCCTGCAGCCCGCTGAGCTCCGCTCTCCGCCAGCAACGCAGCAGATGTCACCAGACACTGTGTCACACACACACACACACACACACACACACACACACACACACACACAGTCTCTCCTTCATAAACACATACACAGGCTCAATGCATGTGTACACATACAGTATATAATCTCACACACTGACACACTCGTGCCCGCTCACACACACACATACACTATATAGATACATTTCTAGCCCACACACACACACACACACACACACACACACACACTCACACACATGCAGAGTCTGAACCAGCCCAGACAGCTTTTGTTTTGCCTCATACAGCGTGACGTTTGACCGCAAAATAAACATCAAAACACAAGTGTCACCCGGGAAACATCCGTATTACCTGTGTGGCCTTCACACGAAGCCTAACTTAGTGAGTGTGTGTGTGTGTGTGTGTGTGTGTGTGTTTTGACTGGAGATGTTACAAACTGTGGATGAACTCAATCATTTTGATGAAACTTAAACGTAGAGCGGGTTGTCTTCCAATTGGAAGATACAGGTTTGATCCCCAAGATGCTGAACCCCTACTTTGCTCCCTGAAGGCTGTGCCATCAGTGGGTGAACTTCAGTTAGTTGAGAGTCCTGATGTGCAGGTGGAGCCTGATCATCGGTGTATGAATGTGTGTGAATGATAACATGTAGAGTACAGCTCTTTGAGTGGTCGTAATATTTAAAAAAGGTGCTTTGAAATATACGTTTGATGCACAAAAGTAGTAGCGCTCCTATAAGAGGCCTGAGCAAGGTGAGATATTGTGATCGTTTGGTCCAAAAGAGGGAAATGCATCATGTTGAGGTGGCGAGACCACCTGCTGACAGTCCACATACTCTCTGTGTGTGTTTGTGTGATGGGCTGGCATCCCGACCAGTGAAGGAACTTGCAAGTCACAAAGTCGTGTATCTGGAAAACGAGACTGTTTTCAAACTAATTACAGTGTGTCTCATGCGATCCTCCATTTATATAATATTTCCTGTCTGAGGCTCTCAGTCGTGCGTTATTTGGGGCCTGACCCTCTCTTATCAGTTCCATGAGGTCGTCCTTCACGGCTTCACTTCCCTCCACCTAATCGGACTCTTCCTCATCCGTCTTCATCCTCATCTCACCTTGTTTGACATCATGTCTCACACGGCGATGATGGGTGGTCGGACAGTTGCGGTGCGATTGGATGATGACAGAGGAACAGTTTTTTTATTTTTTTATCTCCATCTCTCGGTTATTTATTTTTCCTCCTGTGCGACTTAAGATGGCTGCTCGCGATGGAGACAGGCCTGTGTGGCCCGCAAAACACTGCCCTCCGCAAATCCCCCTGTTTATCCACAAGCTTGACCCGCTGGGCCTGCGTGGGCGGGTCGGTGGCTCCGTAGATGTGTGTGTGTGTGTGTGTGTGTGTGTGTGTGTGTGTGTGGGCGGTGGTGGTGGTGGCGAAGGAATATGTGGAGAGGTTGGTGATGAACTTAGGTTAAACTTCTGTGCAGGGTGACTCGTTTGACATTATCTCTTCAAGATCCGCTCACAGTGAGTACGTGCAAGTGTGTGTGTGAGCATTTTAGGGAGTGAACACACACACACACACACACACACACACACACACAGTTGCTGGCAAACTGAGGCGACTGTTCTGCTAAGTGGCAATGAATAGGGTCTTGTGATGTGCTCCGGTGCCAGCGCTAAGCCAGCCACTGACAGTTAGGCTGATCCCCAAACATGTCTCTGTCTCTGTTTGGGATATAAATCTGTACTCGAAGAACCGCACCCACAGAGGACAGGGTCAGGAATTCGAGGTGTCTTGCAGTAAAGACACACACACACACACCCGTGGGTGTCGAGGAGATGTGGCGAAGGACACATTTCCACGGTGAGAGAGGCGCTCATATCATATCGGGTGTTTCACTTGGCAAAATTTGCTTAAAATGCTCTTTAAAGTTGCTGTGAGGAACTTTTAACTGGTTATGAAACAGTCTAAATTGAATCCTGATCCTCTACATGACCTACGTCAGTAAACGAGACCATCAGAGAGAAGCTTTCTATTTCTATATGGTTCTGGTGAAACCAGATGAAATCATGCAGGTTCACCAGAAACTCCTTCAGCTCAGACTCCAGCAGAGCCCGGTCCACCGTGGACAGACCCACATCCTCCAGCAGAGACCGGTCCACCGTGGACAGACTCAGATCCTCCGGCAGAGACCGGTCCACCGTGGACAGACTCAGATCCTCCGGCAGAGACCGGTCCACCGTGGACAGACCCAGATCCTCCGGCAGAGACCGGTCCACCGAGGACAGACCCAGATCCTCCGGCAGAGACCGGTCCACCGTGGACAGACCCAGATCCTCCGGCAGAGACCGGTCCACCGTGGACAGACCCAGATCCTCCGGCAGAGACCGGTCCACCGTGGACAGACCCAGATCCTCCGGCAGAGCCCGGTCCACCGTGGACAGACCCAGATCCTCCGGCAGAGACCGGTCCACCGTGGACAGACCCAGATCCTCCAGCAGAGCCCCCCCCTCTTAATGCTTGTTAGCTATGAGGCACCTAAGAATCATGTTTCACCGTATTTAAGTCTCTGCATAAACCATCATGGACTAAATGGCTCATCCACGCCGACACACTTGGATATGAGAGGGAGAGTGTGTGTTTTGTGAGCGTCTCACATTTAGATGCACATAAACAGAATTGGGGAACCCTATTGTTCTTTCGTGGAAAAGGAATTTCAAAGAACAAGTGCTCACCCATGCACACACACACACACACACACACCAGCTCCTTATCCAATCCCTCCACTAATTCCCCCTTGGTAGAAGGTGTTCATTGTTTCTCTTTCATTCTAATCTCTCCCTCTCCTCTTTTTAAAATCCATATTAGATTCTCTTTGAGTTGGCCACAATCAGAGGCACTGGAGCAGAGCATCACCCTGCTAATGCTCTTTGTCTCCCCAGATTTGTCACTTAGCATGGAGAGTACACCTTTGTCATGGAGCAGGGTGGGAGAGAGGCAGACTCTCACTTGGGGCAATTGTTTCTTGTCGCAGGCCATCTTAACCCCCGTCCCCCCTTAAGCAAATCAGCTTTGCTCTGGATTAGGGCCCTATCATAGCGCCGTCAGATCTCAGCAGCCGGCCTGAAACAGCTAAAACAAACGGATCTTTTAAAGTGACAATTGAAGGGGATGTTGAGATTCTGATTCCCAGAAGTGCCCCGTGTTGTCTTTACCTGGAAATCATCATTTGATATAAAGAGGATCCAGACGGAGATCTCGCCTTATCAACCAAACTCCTTGAGCTTCTTAGCATCCTCTGTTATGTGGCAGTGACGCTCAAACCAGATGGGACGAGTATCACAATACTATTTATTATTAGTTTAGCTGCACATCTTCGTCTACCGAGACTACAACAGATGCTTTGATACTGATTTAGTTGGTAAAGTGAGTGAAAATGGTCAGAAGAGATGACTCCTGGGAAAGCACAGTTAATGTCTTAAAGCTGCATTCTCTCTAATGTCCATCTCCTCTGGTTGTATAGAAGTCTATGAGAAAATGACTCTACTTCTCTCTTGATTTATTACCTCAGTAAACATTGTAAACATGAGTTTATGGTCTCAATCTCTAGTTTCAAGTCTTCTTCAATACAGCATGATGTTCATTTAGTACATTATGGTCCATTTAGAGTCAAACAGACCATAAAGCAGGGGATGCTTTAGGCCGGGGCTTACTGTGATTGACAGGTCTCTCGACGTCTCTACGTCACTCCTCCTCAGTCCAGATATGGTGGTTGCAAAAACCAAGATGGCGACGGACAAAATGCCAAACTTGAGGCTTCAAAACCGCTGTCGACAAACAAATGTGTGGGAGCATTTCACACCAGTGGAGCTGGTGGAAAAATGAAGGTATCAAACACGTATTACTACTTTGCAGTTAAATATTTAACCTTTATTCCAACATGAAAAAAAGCAGTAAATAACACTTTGATAAATACGTCAGGACATCTTATTAATGTCACCCTCACAGGGAATTCAGTATAATATATGTATATATATATATATATATATATATATATATCATATAATAATATTCAGTATAATATAATAATGTAGATCATATAATAATATATTTATAACTATATATCCATTTATCAGACAGGTGCTTCATGTCCCTCACTCCCTAACTGTCCATGCTGGATCTGTCCCCGTTGTTTTAAAAAGCTAAATAAGTTATTAGCATGACGTCATCCAGCTAGCCAAACCTGTCTGGTGTACAGCTAGTAGAGAAGCTTCATGTGCTGCTTCCCTTTCCCGCTAGTCTGCTGTCTGATTGTGAAGTCAGGCTGATCTGATATCAGCTCTTTGGCCTGAAGTTTCTCCTCAAAGTTCTCCTCTCAAACGGGTCTCGTATTTGTCATTTCCAATTTCTGGTTTCAACCGGAAGCGTTCCTCGCTTGAACCGGAAGTTGAAACCACAAGCGATCCTCGCTTGAACCTTTAACTTCCGGTTAGCCGGTTCAACCGGAATCGAGGAAATGACAAATTGTCATTTCCTCGCTCCTCGAACCGGTGTTCTGCGCCGGTGTTCTGCGCCGCCATATTGACGGCCGTCCCTAAGCTCTAATGTAGCTCTGAGGAGCGAGGATCGAGGATGGAGGAGCCACGAGAACAGACTTCCAGGAAGTGTTTTAACGGCCGACACGCCCCCTCATTGTTCATCTGTGATGTGATTGGACGCTGCAGCCGATCGGACTGATGAGATTGTTTTCAACATGTAAACAGTGAAGACAGATCACAGAATGAACTCTAGTTTATATTTGATTAGTTTTCTGATTCAACATCTGGTTTAAATATTGTTCATTGTAGTCTGAACAACAAAAGGACCACAAACAACTTTCTTCATTTATTAGAAAGATTTGTGTTTTCATGATCTGATATTTCCCTCAATAACTTTATTATGAAACAATTAAAATCAGAGCGAGCTGGAGAGACTAAACCCTTTATATATAGATATCTATATATATATAGATATCTATATATCTATATCTATATATATAGATATATAGAGAGAGAACTGAGAGACAAAATACTTTTTACATCATTCATCATAATTTCATTCAGTCACTTGAGGCTGTTCATTCCTGATTGTCGGGTTTGATGAGTTTTGATGACTTGGGAAATTAATGCTTTTTTGTTTTTTCTATCCGATTCATCGATTAATCGAAAAAATTATCGACAGATTAATCGATTATTAAAATAATCGTTAGGTGCAGCCCTAAATGAGTGACATCATGACGACTAGGTCCACTTCCTATATACAGTCTATGGGTTTTCCCAAATATCAGCATGTAAAGCACTTTCAAACACTATTTTATAACTGTTCTATGACTAAAAGCCAGTTTTATTGCTTTCATTGTGAGACATTGAGCCAGATTTTGTATAAAAAAATTACAGTTTTTTTTTACAGTTTTTTGCAATGGATGTGCGTTTTTTTGTGCCACAGTGTGTACTATAAATGGAAAAGTTAACAATCCTGAACTGCTGTTTCATGCAGGGGGGAGTAATCAATCCCAGATACAGTAGTGTGGTGTGTGTATGTGGTGATGTTATTGGCCATGTTAGGCCTCTATGATGGCCAGAGATGGTGGAAAAAGTGATGATCAGGCACTTCATAGACCAGGAATGAACTCCTGCTATAATCCTCTGTCTCTCTCTCTCTCTCCCCCCTCTCTCTCTCCCCCTCTCTGTCTCTCTCTGTCTGTCTCTTTCTCTCTCTCTCCCGCTCTCTCTGTCTCTGTCTCTCTCTCTCTGTCTCTCTCTCTCTGTCCCTCTCCTTCCTTCCTTCCTCTCAGCTCTTTCTTTCTCCATCACCCTCATCATCTCTCCCTCATTTTCTCCATCTCTCCCCCACTCCCCACTTCCATTTTTTTTGTCTTCTCTCCCCTTCTCTCTTTCCATTTCTTGACCACCTCCCCCCTTCTTCCTTCCAGCCTCCCCCTCATGTCCCTTTCTCTCTCTCTCTCTCTCTCTCTCTCTCTCTCTCTCTCTCTCTCTCCAGCAGAAGTGCAGAGCCAGGGCTTTTGCCTGCTGGTAATTTATTTTCCCATTAGCCCCCTGTCTGAAGTGCATGCTCTGGGTCTGAGTGTGTGTGTGTGTGGGGGGGGGGGGCTCTGAGGGCCACCCAAAAGAAAGACCCGGAGAGGAGGGCACCCTGGACACACTGATAAGACGAGAGAGAGAGAGAGAGAGAGAGAGAGAGAGAGAGAGGAACAGAAATGAAGGGAGAAAGACAAGATATGAGATATTGGCTTGGTGTCCGTCTCAGCATTTCTGCTGGTGATGAATTATGAGTTAGAAAAGCTAAAATGGCAGATTTCATGGAACGATTACTGTTGTTTAAATGATTTAGTCGAGACGATTGCAATAATCCATAAATTGTTTATCATTTATCAAACAAAGATGATTGTTCCGGCTCCTCGTTGTTGAGAATTTGCTACGTTTTTTTTTAACTGTAAATTTAATTTCTCGAATAAAACAAAACATCAGCTTAGGCCTGTGTTTCACATAAACTTTTTAACGTCTAAAATCTAATCATTGTGATAGATACTAGTGTGTGTGTGTCATAGTAGTGACATAAATATAGGTTTAAGTCCAGCGTGACCTCGTTGGTGGAGGTCAGGGCGACCGTCATTCAGCCTGTTGGCTGGTTGGTGGAGAGATGATAGCTTTTATATCCCTAATGTTGTTGAACTTCTGGAATATTGCTGTTTGTTTGTGTGTTTCTGTGTGTTTGGCCTCACAAGGTTAGTAAGACGCTCTCCTCTCCCAGTTAGGATTAAACCTTTTAAGGGCTGGTTGGTTTGAGACTCTCCTTTCATCTGCTGCCATCAGAGGCTGTATTAAAGACATTCCTCTCTGTCTCTCTCTCGCTCTCTCTCTGTCTCTCTGTCTCTCTCTCTGTCTCTCTCTCTGTCTCTCTCTCTGTCTCTCTCTGTCTCTCTGTCTCTCTCTCTGTCTCTCTCTCGCTCTGTCTGTCTCTCTCACTCGTGCGTCTCTCTCGAGGACATCTAACGGGGATGAATCCTGTCTTTCGGTCTCCAGGTTCCAGTTGTTTTTGTGCTGTGTTGTTTACCCAAAACCTGTTTCAGGCCTGTTCTGATCGTTCCTGTACGGACTCCAGTCTGTCCCAGATCCACTTTCTTAGTGTCATTGTAAACCAAACACTGCTGCTCACACTGAGCTGTAATCTGCCGTCCTTTTCCCTTTAAAACAAGCCTAATCCTGCTCTTGTTGTGACTAATCTTCTCTCTTTACTCTCTTACTTCTTTCACTTTCCCTCCACTGTTTGTCAACCGTGTCATTTCTTTTTGTTGCTCGTGTGAGGTGGTGGTCAGAGAAAGATGTCCCCATTTTAGA
Organism: Leptoclinus maculatus; assembly: GCA_032191485.1. NCBI lineage: Eukaryota > Metazoa > Chordata > Actinopteri > Perciformes > Stichaeidae > Leptoclinus > Leptoclinus maculatus. The sequence goes on along the minus strand of JAVDOI010000082.1, from coordinate 192,966 downwards.
CTGTATATAAGAAGTGGACGTCGTCATTGTGACGTCACCCATTGGTTTGTGGACTGATGTTTTGAAGCTTCGAGTTCGGCGAAGTTTTTGGACTCAGGAGGAGTGGCGTAGAGACGGCGTATATGGATCTGGTAGCAAACTGTCAATCACCGTGTAGCCCCGCCTTAAAGCATCCCCTGCTTTATGGTCTGTTTGACTCTAAATGGACCATAATGTACTAAATGAACATCATGCTGTATTGAAGAAGACTTGAAACTAGAGATTGAGATCATAAACTCATGTTTACAATGTTTACTGAGGTAATAAATCAAGAGAGAAGTAGAGTCATTTTCTCATAGACTTCTATACAACCAGAGGAGTCGCCCCCTGGTGGACACTAGAGAGAATGCAGGTTTAACACACTCGGCAGAACCGGAGGTTGCCGCCTGGGTTTACCTTAAAGAACTGATCCACAAGGACAACGTGGTTCTACTACTGAAGAGAAACCCTGTAGTCCATTTTTCTACGTGTGTGTGTGGGAGAGAGAGAGTGTGTGTGTCCATGTGTACACATGAAAGCCATTTGCACAGTTCATTCCATTATTAACACCATTGTTATTGTAATTCACATAACCGCACTGATAGTATTGGACGCCTTTTATGTTCATTGTTGCCTTTTTTAAAATACACACTGCTCGGGGAAGAAGGGAAAAAATAAATCCTCACATATAATAGTAGCAGATGAATAAATTGGTCTTAATCTGAGCCTGTGTGTGTGTGTGTGTGTCTATATAGTGCGGTATTCATAGGTGGTATGTAAAAAGGCTGTCTTTATCAGTTATCAGGGGAGGCCAAATTGACACAGAGGAATCACTCCATTGTGTGCGGATTCAAAGAGAGATGTGAGCACATTGGATGTCTCCATTTCCAATAACTGTGACCTTGAGGCGAGAGGAATAGCACTGTGCCCCCCCCCCCCCCCCACACACACACACACACACTCTACCTCCAATCTGCTGACTGCTGAAATCAACCACAGCCAGCTGATTTTGGGCTAATCGGTGCTACCTCAGGGTTATTCTATAGGGTAAATTGAGTTTGAGGCTTTTCTTTCTTTTTTCTGATCCGTGTGAATACAAATTACAAAGGCCTGTGTACACTTTTGGTGTGGAGTGGAAGACTTGGAGCTTTGAGGTTGAAGCTGTGTTAACCAGAGAGGAGGAAGAGATAGAAACGAGTCCAATGTGGCCTCTGGAAGTCCGGCTGATTGTGAGAACCAAAGCAGAGAACAACTTCACGAGTAGTAGTCGGAGTGAAACTGACCTCAGGTTGTCCCTTTTCATCCAGTTTAGGGTTTTGTTTTGTTTAGTAGCAGCAGGCTTAAGTCTGATAACCATCTGCTTCATGTGGAACCAGTGATTCATCACTTATCATCATCATCATCACTGTGATACCAGAGGTTTTTAAATCTTTAATCCTCACAAATATACTAAACATGGCCACACACTCACTTCAGTCATTGACAAATTGTCTACGTAGAACGCTTTAAAACTGTAAACACTGAGTCATTAGCACCAGACAGTAGAAGCATGGATTGTACCATGTAACCTTAATCCCCGACTCATTTTGATTTATTTGAATTGCTTTTTAAAAATAATGTTTCTTAAAATAAGGAAATACATTTGCCATGTATCTGGCAGGTGGCAGGCGCTCATTTTTATTCTCCTGGCAGGAGCACAACAGAACGAGAAAGTTGTCAACAATTTTAATTAATATTTACACGTTTTTTGCTCCCAAACCAGAAATTTGGGAGCTTTGTCCGTTTGGGAATAGATGATGTTGATGTTGTGAATTGTCAGTAAAAGTGGTGGATCAATATGCAACATCGATCATTAAAATGAAACACCAATTGACTGGTGACCTGTGTTTAAACAGCCATTAGCTGATTGAGGTGTGTGTGTGTGTGTGTGTGTGTGTGTGTGTGTGTGTGTGTGTGTGTGTGTCGGACCAGGTCTATACAAAGAAGCCAGGTTCCCTTTTTAAGCACTCAGCCTAATTAATCCATCTCTCGGTGACAAAAGGACTCCCGCCCCTCCTTCCTCCGGACCCCGTCCCATTGGCATTTTGGGGGGCAGAGGGATTCAGCAGGACCCCCGGGCACCTGACCCCTGCCCCCCCACCAGGGGAGCATCTGTGGATCGATTCCGGGGGCCAGCTGGCACCAGGGCAGAGGGGGGGGGGGGGCAGGACCGGTACTCGTAACAGAAACACACCCTACTCGAACGGAAAAAATGTATCTGCAACATTTGAATTGTATTAGGCAGCGCATTGCTCTTATTATTTTATTTACAAAACTGTAAGTCAGAGCGAACTGTTGGTCTTAAAGGATGTTCTGCAGTTGAACTGAGATGCAGCTAGGGGGCAGCATACAGCCATCCCCCTCACACACACACACACACACACACACACACACACACACACACACACACACACACACACACACACACAGGTATTTAGAGAGCATATTGATAGTCCCATTCTCTCTGTAATAAATTTAACTTCTGCATTGTCCTTCCCTTTCATTTTACACATTGTCACAACCTCCCAGTCACCCTAATCCCAGCTACCCCCCCCCCACCCCCACACACACACACACACACACACAAAAACACACACTCTCTCAAACATACACTCACTCACATGCGCACACACACACACACACACATTGATTGACAAGCAGCATCCGGGGAAATGGAGCAGATTTCCATTGTTTGCTGTCCCTACTCAAATCTGTTGAAACGGTTATTCCCTTCTTGCGCCGGAGTATTTGCATATCCTTAAGTATTTCCTATTTTCAAGATCCCCCTTCTCCTTTCTGCTAAATCCCCTCTTCTTAAGTGTTTGGTGCATTTAGCAAATTCATTCATAACGTATCTACATGCCCTATTAGCTTAGTCTAATAGCCGGGGTGTAATCTGCAGAGAGATAGGAGGTGGATAGTTCTTCTCCCCATCTTCCTCCTCTCCTGAAACGTCATTATGTTCCACAGCTAAAGCGCCAAGGCTCAAATGTCAGCACGAAATGTCAAGTGGCCTCTCTAGTCAATCGGGCGGTTTCTTGTGTTGTTGTTTTTTTTATTGAGTTATTGGTCCGAGCAAGAAGCGAGAGATGGAAGGATGAGATGTACGGAGGGAGAAGGAAGGATAGGAGGGTTGGATGAGATGTACGGAGGGAGAGATGGAAGGACAGGAGGGTTGGATGAGATGTACGGAGGGAGAGATGGAAGGATAGGAGGGTTGGATGAGATGTACGGAGGGAGAAGGAAGGATAGGAGGGTTGGATGAGATGTACGGAGGGAGAAGGAAGGATAGGAGGGTTGGATGAGATGTACGGAGGGAGAAGGAAGGATAGGAGGGTTGGATGAGATGTACGGAGGGAGAAGGAAGGATAGGAGGGTTGGATGAGATGTACGGAGGGAGAAGGAAGGATAGGAGGGTTGGATGAGATGTACGGAGGGAGAGATGGAAGGATAGGAGGGTTGGATGAGATGTACGGAGGGAGAGATGGAAGGATAGGAGGGTTGGATGAGATGTACGGAGGGAGAAGGAAGGATAGGAGGGTTGGATGAGATGTACGGAGGGAGAAGGAAGGATAGGAGGGTTAGATGAGATGTTAATCACACGTTGTGGTCTCAATGATTTAAGTAACAGAATCATACATTAAATGTATTCATAGTGTGAATGTAGCACATGTGTAATGTTTAAATGAATAGTGAAAATAGAAGTCACACATTTACATGCAGCGATGGCTGGCCCTCACATTTCTCGTCCCTATTCGTAGCTTACATACTTCCTCACTATATTACCAATAGCTTTACCACTCTGTACTGATACCAACTCTATCTGTGTGTGTGTGTGTGTGTGTGTGTGTGTGTGTGTGTGTGTGTGTGTGTGTGTGTGTGTGTGTGTGTGTGTGTGAGTGTGAGTGTGAGTGTGTGTGTGTGTGTGTGTGTGAGTGAGTGAGTGAGTGAATGAATACCCTGCGGTCCTCAGCGATAAGGCCGAGATTGAGTTTTCCCCACTGAGCCAAAACCTCTGAGGTGTGTGTGTGTGTGTTTGTGTGTGAAGACATCAGGAAACAGGCAATGCAGAGCTGGTATCGCTTTATCTCCCGAACACGCCGGAGTGTATGTGTATATGTATATGTGCTCTCAAACCGGTGTCGTGTGAAAGAGAGCGAGCTGCTCTGCTTTGTTCGGCATTGTGCGCACGAGAGGATGAATCCTCGGGGCTCTATCCACAGCTCAGACAAGAAGGTATTTTTCTCTGGTATAATAACACAAGTGTGTGTGTGTGTATACAGTTACATATGCTGATTTTAGACATCCATGCAGTGAAAAGGAGACAAAAAAAGGGAAATCTGATGGATTTAAAGAGTAAATGTGGGTTACCACCTCCTGCTGGGTCACGTGCACACCAGCGTCTGATCCTTACGGTGGATTCAGTCTCTCGTCATGCAAATGAACACATATCAGTTAACTGGTGGCAGTTTCCCATCACACAAAAAACATCAACACAGCAAGGAGGTGAACCAGTCTGCTATTCACGGACAGCATGGTGCTTCCATAGCCGGACTCACAGCAGACAAAACCATTAGTTTTTGTTGGAGAGATACAGAGAGAGCGACAGACAGAGAGAGAGAGACACAGAGAGAGAGAAAGAGACATGGAGAGATAGAGACACAGAGAGAGACTTAGAGAGAGAGAGAGACAGAGACGGAGAGAGACAGAGAGGAAGAGAGAGACGGAGAGAGAGACAGAGAGAGATAGAGAGAGATTTAGAGAGACAGAGAGAGAGAGAGAGCGACGGAGACAGAGAGAGACAGAGACACTGGGAGAGAGGGGGAGAGAGAGAGTGGGGAGGCAGACAAAAGGTTGGAGCATCCCCGACTGTTTAGTTTCCATATCTAGCTGTCGGTGACGAGGCTTTCCTGCAGTTCTTATTTTTCACACATCGACCATCGGCTTGCATGCGAACACACACACACACACACACACTGTCACTGATTCCATAACTCTTATCACCTGGTCTATGTGGCATATTTCCCAAATTCCAATTTGACTGCTCTCCTCCGGCCCGGAGCACATCTCTGAAAAGAAGAGCAGCAGAAGTGACTTCAGCGTGGAAATATCATAAAACTGAATTCACAATGAGGAACGCAGGAGGACTCACATTTAGAGCTTGTCCTGGATTTACCAACCAGCAGTGACCAAACACTATTGATCAGGATGTTGTAATCACCGATCATCAGTGATGAAGAAAGTCTGTACTGAACCTTAAACAGTTGTTTTCTTTCAGAATATCCTCACATTAAATTCAAAATGCTGCCTTTTCTTTTTCCCTTTGATCCCGTGTAGTGTCGACGTTCTATTGGTCTCTAATCACCTGAATATGTGCTTCATGTTTCTCTCCTCCAGGAGTCTCCATCAGGACGAAGGAAGGCTCTGGCCACCAGCAGTATCAACATGAAGCAGTACGCCAGTCCGATGCCCACGCAGACCGACGTCAAGCTCAAGTTCAAGCCGCTGTCCAAGAAGGTGGTGTCGGCCACGCTGCAGTTCTCCCTCTCATGCATCTTCCTCCGTGAGGGAAAGGCCACGTAAGTCTCACTTAACGCCTGTTCTCGGTACAGCTGGGGTATCATTTAGATTTAACTATTCAAATTCTGATTCACACACTGCTTTGAAAAGTTGAAGCTCTTGTTCGCTTTTTGTTTGCTTTTTCTCTGGTGTTCACTCGTCCAGGTGGCCTTTTTTTTGGCTGCAACCTCCGGTTCTGAAAAGTAAAAAAAGTGAAACTTAGTGTTTTTAAAACGTGCATTCTCTCTAGTGTCCACCAGGGGGCGACTCCTCTGGTTGTATAGAAGTCTATGAGAAAATGACTCTACTTCTCTCTTGATTTATTACCTCAGTAAACATTGTAAACATGAGTTTATGGTCTCAATCTCTAGTTTCAAGTCTTCTTCAATACAGCATGATGTTCATTTAGTAAATGATGGTCCATTTAGAGTCAAACAGACCATAAAGCAGGGTGTGCTTTACCTTGTGATTGACAGGGCGTTTAAACAATGTAAACCATCTTATTGAGCGTTCGGTTGTACTTCGCTCCACCAGCTCATGTCGCTGCTGGTTGCGGAAAAAAACCAAGATGGCGCGGCCCAAAATCCAAGACGAGGGTGTTTTGACTCTTTAACGACGTGTTCACCCTTTTAGCTCTTTCATTTCTTTTTTTTTATGTTTTAAAGATGCTAGTGTTGAACAGAGAAGCTTTGATTGCAGGTCTTTTAGAGACGAGACGTCCTCAGAAATCACATCAAGCTTATCTGTCTGGGTTCTTGTGTTGCTCTCCTAAATGTATAAAAAAATGTATAAGAATATCCACAGACATAATGTATGTACACACGATTCACACGTCTGCCTCTTTGATTGTACAAAGACTTTACAGACACACACACACACACACACACACACACACACACACACACACACACACACACACACACATATTCATCTTTGATATCACCAACTTTCATTCGAGGACACATTCTCAATCTCTGTTTTTTACCGTTTGTTATTCATTCTAATTTGATAGCAGCAACTTTCATTTACAGACACACACACACACACACACACGCTGAGCAACAAGGCCTTTGTTGTGGCGCGGGCGGCGGGTCGATGGAGCGTAACCCTTGTTAACCCTTCGGGGAATGATGTCGACCACACACAAACAAACTCAATCACACCAGTTCAAATGAGCCTGTGGGCCTGGGAAACACCAAACACAAAGAACAGAGAGGAGAATACACTGATTATGAGGGAGCCACTGGTTTTTAGAGGGACTGACTGAGTACACAGGACGACATAAAATACAAGGAATACTGGAGAGAGTTGATGCGTCTGTGAGTGGAGCGATGGTGGGAGGGAAAGAGCGAGAGAGGAGAAGTTACCGCTTTAAATGTGTCTCTACAGTCAGGTGTAGAGATGGTCTGAAGAGAAGAAGGATGGAGAGCTATAACAATCCTCATATGTCATCTAGTATTTGGTAGTGGGTTGAATTGTGCGTGTCTTCTAGCCAGCACATTGAATATACAACGCTGATGCATTTTCATTTTAAAACCATGATACGTATCTGTTTTGATCGGGTTTCTACTTATAAACATGAGTTTCTGTGTGTGTTTTATCTTCATGGTCCAGTGATGAGGACATGCAGAGCCTGGCCAGCCTGATGAGCATGAAGCAGGCCGACATCGGCAACCTGGACGACTTCGAGGAGGAGAACGAGGAGGACGAGGAGAACCGGGTCAACCAGGAGGAAAAGGCCGCCAAGATCACAGGTGACCGGCTCAATTATTTCTTTGCATGGTTCCGTATGAGCCCCAGATCAATGACACCACAATTACAGCGATGGGCAGCATTCATGCTTTTCCTGTCGGTCAAACCTCCGTCAACCGTAAGTCTTCTCATACGAGCAAATCAGCTTGAGCCGTAAAATGCTCAAAATGTCAATGACATCGTCCTAAACTGACAACATGGCCGATTAAAATCTCCATTTGAACCAGAGACTTTGCTTCTTTCTTGATTTCTTTTGTTTTTCTGCTCCTGTACGTGTGCATGGTTGCATACATAAGATTATACATTCATGAGTTTGATTTACAGTGTTTTGTCTGCTTCTTTTGCTTAAGCTTTAATTCCCCCCCCCACCCATCCTTTACTCCTTGCTTCCTTCCCTTGTTGGTGGACCAGTCGACTGACGGTGTACTTCCATACGTACACGTTGAGTATTCATTCTGTGGACTCGGTGCTTCCTGCTTTGCTTAATCCAACTTTTCTTCATGTTAAGCTTCATGCTTTCTTCTCCCTTCCCTGCTCTTTGTCTCATTTATATGTATATGCATCGAGCGCCTACAGCGATGCTTCACTAGCGTGCATCTCTGAATCAAAGGCCTGGCCAAGCTGCCAAACCCCCCCCCCCCCCGTCACATTCCCCTCATGGATGCTACCTACCCAACAAGCCAGCAAGCCACGCCAGCAACCCTCACGCTAGGCTAACCCTGCAAAACACATGTTCTCTTTTACTTACAGGATGAGGAAAAGAGAACATGTATAAACCTAAAAAGGATGTATTGTACATCTTCATGAATATATATTTTGTGGGTGTGTTGTTTGTGATTCTGTATGTATGTGTGTGTGGGTGTTAAATGTGTTAAACCTACCACGATAACCAGCTAGAAACATCTGTATGAAACGCTCATTTAAAAACAATATAAAATGAAAGATGTACACGATGCACAGTTAACAGAACATCAAGGATAACACCAACAAAAGTCACAGAGCTTATTTCCATCGTGGTCGTAGAGGTGTGTGTTTACCTGCACGTGGAGATAGAGGAGTATAGCATAGAAAAGCACAAGAAAATCAATCATTTTTAAAGTGACTTTCCAATGACGGCTTCTCATTGGTCTGGTTAAAAGTACACACTTCCTATTAACACGGTTAATTAACAACTCTGCCCACACAGCTGTCTTTGGTATGTTTTCTAAAAGCCAGTGTTTCAGTTTTTAGTCTGTTTAACGCTGTTAGGAACCTTATTCCAGTCATGAGCACCCGAGTATCTCAACGAACTTCAGCACATCTGGCTACTGATTCTTACCAAATTAGAGTTTTTGTATTTGGTGAACTGAATAGATCGTATTTCTAGCAGCTCCTAGCAGCTCTAACACCGGAGGAGCCTAGCATACAGTTTGATGTGCAGCATTTACAGCATATTTGATCAGCGTTTTGTATGCATTTGGAGATATAGATAAGAGCAAAAACACTGCTATCGTGAACCACACTGTGAAATACATGCGCTCACTGTAGCTTATTGAGTGGATGTTTGTGTGAGTGGATGTTTCTCAATGGGACGTGTTATTTTTGCCTTGTTCACTGCTATTCTTCCTTCCTCCCTTCCTGTACGGCCCTGTCCTTTACAGAGATAGTAAACCAGTTGAATGCCCTCAGCTGCTTACATGATGATGATGATGATGATGATGGTCTCCTAAAGCGAGCACGCAAAGCAACCGCTAAGCCTGCCGCTTCCTCCCAAGGTCTTTTTTCACCTTTCTCTCATCCTGTGATCCCGACTCGTCTCTCATCGTTGTGTCTCCTCTACACTTCCGTTCATTACCTCCATTTCTCTCCACATATCCTTCCTTTTCCAGCTCTCCTCTCTTTCTGTTTCTCTCCCTCTCTCTCTCTCTTTTATTCAAACGCCCCATCCCCTGATCCTCCTCGACATTGGTGTTGTGATTCATTGGTTCATGTGGTGATGTGCTGTACAAGGTGTTGTGAACACATCAGTTGTTTGGTTCCTATTCTTTGTTTTTTATTTTACCGTGTTGTTTACTGCAATTGGTAGTGAACCAGTCGAGGTGAATGGTATCCAACAAAAACTATTCTTACACCAAAAAACCCCACAAAAACATCTTTAAGGAAGACCAAAAAGTCTTTGTTTTTGTTTTCACTAGACCGTGTATTGGATCTGTGGTGTTTTCATTGGGCCTCGAGCTTGTGAGACGCTTCAGAGTTAGATGTGTTGGGGTCGGGTTAGTGGAACACCAACGTTGTATCAGGGATCTCAAACTGTGTGCTGTGAAAGGACTATACGTATATATACGAGTATACGTTTTCTTACTACACGTTGCACTGGCTCCTCACTAAGAGTTCAGGGTTCACTATTCACTGGAATGACGATGGAATCTGTAAACTTGGAAAAACCCAGTTGATTTACCGACCTGTCAAGATGCACGAATGGACGATTCTTTCCGTCTTACATAGAACATTTTAATTAATTTGTATGTTTTTTTCTTTTTGAAAGACTCAAATCCATTATTTATTATTATTATTGCACCTCTATCCTTCACGGACCGGCAAAATAATCAGATAAATGACACCGATTGGCCGATCAGAGGACAACCGGCTGGTTTTGATTGGTGTCTGATTGATCGGTGCATCTCTAGTTTTACACAGAGCTCACTCTGGTTCCTTGGATTCTCAGCCTAACTCTTCTCCACTTCTTCAGATGTAAATACACACCGATGTGCACTTTCCACGGGGCCCCGAAATGGGTCATGAATGTTGTCGGAGAGAAAGTGCTGCACCTCTTATCAGCTCACCACCCTGCATATAGACCAAGAGACACGCAGCACTTCCTCAGATCCTCACATTGTGTAGCGCTCAGCAGCTCTTCTTGTCCTCTTCACACACATTCACCCTCTTTTTTAAACTGACCCACTCCCCCTGGCAGCATGCGAGGGACGATGAAGATGAATTGGACAATTCTCCGCCCTTCTCCAGCTGGGATCTCCATAGCAACTCTCCACCGTCTCCCCCAGTAACCCTCCATACCGCACAGATTTTCCCAGAATGCCCCTTGCTGTACATGCATTGAAGTGGGGGCTGAGGAGCACAGAGAGGTTTAGGCAGCGCTCCACCAGTGAGAGGGATTTCTTTAACGAGACTGAATGGTTCACTCCAAAGTGCAGATATTGTTATCTTTGAGTTTGTGAACGTTTGTATTCATTTCATTTTCTCTACTTGTTATTTTTGTCACTCTGTGGTTCGTGTGTTTGACTTTTTGTTTGACTTTGTGGCAACAGAGCTCATCAACAAGCTGAACTTCCTGGAAGACGAGGATCAGGAAACGCCTCCCGCCATGTGCTCGAATCCCTTCGACGAGCCCGACGACGAGCTCCATCCGAACCACCTCAACCCGTTCGGTGATCCCGACGAGGACGGTACGTTCTGATTCCATTGTGCTGGATGGATTCAGATCTGAAGTCGTGTTTATTTTGGGGAGTGTCTGTAGGTTTGGAGGTGCACATACCTTGAATGTGTGTGTAGTCATGTATAGCAGGAAGGCCTCAATGCTTTCAGTCAGACAGCTAAACCAATATTTATGTCTGACCACCTGAGTAGCCAGGTGTATTATGGATTATTTGTTTTTTTAAATGGTATGCTCCCACACACACACACACACACACACACACACACACACACACAAAGCTCTCACTTTGATGCTTGTTCGCTTTGATCTGAACCTTATTGTCTGTAGGACTCTAGGATTCTGCTTTCTTGTGCATCATTTTTTAAATATATATATATATATTCTAATAACATCTCTTGTGTGACATCTAAATCTTATTACATTAGTATTGAAACACAACATAAATTAACTGGTTTCTTTTGTTTTTGGCTCTTTTTTTTGATTCAGTAGCAGCCAGCAGCTGTGTGTTGGTTCCTGTTGGTCTGAGCTCTCAAAAATACTTATTTTAATTTGTTAAATTAAGCAAAGTTGTTCTTTTTGGCCAGCTGACAAATGTACAGGGCCGTCCACACCAAGAACAATAACGATGTGCGCGTCCACAAAATATCCAATAAATACAGCTTTGTATTCTGATGGACGTGTGTCTATCGTTCATCAAATCGCTCTGACGGTGCTCATAACTTTATCTTTCACTGTCGTCTTTATATTTGTGGTGCGGACTCTGCAATCCACTTCAGTTAGAACTATTCTTTAAACTCTATTTTTATAGTTATTGTTCCTGGTGTGGACGGCTCTTAACAGAACTATCATTTTTAAAAGTGAAGCTCCAACAAGTTGTCTTCCTCGTGAACTCATCGTATGGATAAACAAACTGCAAACAATAATTGATAAAGAGATGGAGTTAGACATCTGACGATAAAACAATCCAGATGGAATCCACCGGTTGATTTGTTGCTCAGCTATTTCTTCATACGGTCGTGAGAAGACAGGAAAGTCCATGAAGCTCAGCCAGTTACCAGAACCTCTGCTGCCCAACTCGCTACCAAAGCTCTTAAATAATGAAAGTAATATTGAGTCATTGTGACTGTTTTAAATGACATGTTGTTGTTTTCAGAGCCCCCCGCCCAGCCGGTGTCGAGGCATCAGGTCGACGACGATTCCTTCTTCGACCACGACACCTCGAATCCGTTCGATGAGCCGGACGAAGCCGGGACAGAGACGCCCCCTCCGGGGAACCCCTTCGACGAGCCCGACCGAGACGCGGACCTCCAGCCGGACCCAGAACCCCCGAAGCCCAGGCAGAGGAAAGGAGTACGGCCTGTCGACATGAGCAAGTACTTGTACGCCGACACCTCTCACAACGAGGAGGAGGAGCTTGACGAGTAAGACCTTATGTCTTCATTGTGTCCCATTTCTTCACCTTATTCTAGTCTATTTAATCAGCCGACACAGGACATGGTGCGTTAAAGAGTGTACACAGTGCACGTTTCTGCATTAATCACACTGAAGCCTCTTTCTGTACATTTAACCATTTGTGTGTGTCAGGGTAGAGAGGCCTGTGTTAGCTTAAAGAGCTTCTGTCTATTGAGTTTCCCATACTAGAAGCCGTCTGGAAGGATCCATGCTTCCCAGCGTGGTAACTGTTGGCAGGCCAAGTCGTGCAAGAAACCCTCCTTATAAATGGGTACTTGTAGCCCCCCCCCCCCATAGGGCAGAGTGACGAAGCGGCTCTTTCAACGGGAACAAGGGCCCTGTTGTTTCTCTGCATTCTTTAACCTTGTCTCCCTCCTTCCCTCCCTCCCCCATACTTTCCCTCCTTAACTTCCTCCCCCAGACTCTGCTCATTTTTATTTCACCTCCCTCCTCGTACATCTACAATATGCATCTCCTATCTGTAAACCAGAATCAATTAATCAATCAATCAGTGATAGCAGAGCAGGCAGTGACAATGAGCTTTGAGAAATAATAAAAAACAGACATTTGCTACTCAGAAACCACCTCAATCACTCATTAACTGTTATTATGAAGACTCGCTCAGTCCACATCCACACTAATACGTTTTAAAACAGTGAAACTAGAGATTGAGACCATAAACTCATGTTTACAATGTTTACTGAGGTAATAAATCAAGAGAGAAGTAGAGTCATGTTCTCATAGACTTCTATACAACCAGAGGAGTCGCCCCCTGGTGGACACTAGAGAGAATGCAGCTTTAACACATGAAGCATCGACTTCACTCTGAAGAACCGGAGGTTACCGCCTGGATTATAATAATTCAAATATTTTCTTCCTGAAAAGGTGCACATGACAAATCAGGGAAGGACACGGCGTCTACGTAATCTCTTTTAAAGGTCTTTTTTTTGACTGTCCGGATTAAAACCCAAACCCTGAGTTTTACAACTATAAATGGGTCAGCAGACGTCTCCGTTTTAGGGACTCTTAAATGGCCGAGTAGTGTGGATGCTAGCAAAAGTTATGCTTTTTAAAAAGCGACAACATATTAGTGTGGATGTAGCCTCAGAGCTGGAACACGATTCTTAATCTGCGGGGATCTCCCTGCAGACGAGTGGCCTACATTGTAAATGTGAACTCGTAGGTTTTTGGCTGTTGAGCGAAGCCGTCACGCGGACGGCCGCAGCGCTTCGGTCCTCTCGGCTGTCTAAAGACGAGACGGGTTATTGACTGGCATGTTTCTTTTGCTCCGTCTCTTACACCGGGAGCAGTCCCTCCGCAGAATAGAGAGTTCAAGAGGGCAGCGCGCTGTTTTGACTGGAGCCCTTTCACATGTCTTTTAGCCAGCGCTGGTCTGTTAAAGCTGCTCTAAAGGCCTGCTCTGCTTTTCTTTTCTTCCCTCTCCGTATCGCTCTGCGGTTAGATAGACACTGAGTGGCTCTAACCTTCTCTTTCAGACAGATACCTAGTCAATCAGCCTCACCCCCCCCCCCACCCCCCCTCTCCATCCAATTCTCTTGTTTGTTGAGGATTGCTTGTTGCATGTTGAGTGAATGTCTCAAGCCCGTGCCCCTGCTTTCAGTGCCACAAGCATGCCTGTATATTGATAACACTCTGGTATGTGTGTAAGAGTGTGTGTGTGTGTGTGTCTATCTATCTGTGTGTGTGTGTGTGTGTGCGTGTGCGTGCTCCTGCCCGTCTGTCTGTCAGTGGTCCACCTTGGGCAGTAAGGATATGAGGTCACGCAGACCTGACCTCGGTGCACCTGCATCTTCTATTACCTTCCCTCTCTGTGTGTGCTCTTCATTGTATTGAGCCAAACTCTCGTTTCCATGTTGCAATTTCCTCATGTTTAACCAAACAATGGGGTCCCAATAGTGCCGCTAATTACTGCTACATGTTTTTAAGTTCTCCCATCTATAATGTTTCTGGTGTGCTCTCGTCTTATATATAATGTCACTTCATGGCATTACTATAATATCTATAGCCATGAAAAAGAAGTGTTTTCTTTCTGTTTTGTTTTGCCGTGTTTATTTCTTGCAAACAGTTTTGGTGACTTGTTAACAAACACTGTTGGTCTTTGAGGCAAAAGGTCACATACATCTTAATTAATTCACACTGCTCCATCTGTGCACATCACTATAACTTCAATTAAAAAGTAACATGGCGGCTCTTTTCGCCTGCTTCCTCAGATCCAACCCGTTCTACGAGCCAAGGACATCGAGCCCCTCTGGCGGCCCCTCCCCGGATTTGGGCGGCGGCCAGAAGAGGAGGGCCCCCCCGCCCCCGAGTTCCAGCCCCGGCCTCGGCCCCAGTCCTCCTGCTCCCAAACCCGGCTCTGGCCCAGACAGGGAGAGAGTTCAGCCAGTCGGGCCCGGCCCGGTCGCAGCGGTGATGGGGAGAGAGCTGGCCTCCTCGTCCCCAAAGGTAAACAGGCTTCACTTCAACTGAATGGAACTTTCATTTCAAGATTAATGTTTAAATGAAATACAGTCAGGCCGTTCTCACACACTGTTCATATCATTCTTATATTACCCACAAAATATATTAATGTGTAATCCTGGTTATCGTGGACAGATGGGTCTGAAAACACCGGTATTTTACCCAGAAGGCCGCTGTTTATGTCCCGTGTGAAACCAGAAGTCAGCGTTAATTTATTCGCGATGTAAGTTCCGGACTTAAAGCCACTTCTGGAGATATTTCAACCCAAACCACGTTCTTCTCCGAAACATAACCAAGTTGTTTCCTGTCAAGACGGAAGTTTATTTTGAAAAGACGAAAAATGAGGATTAACTTTTTGTGAAATATCATGAACGATACGTCTGTTGCTCGATGAGTTGGGATGTTGGCGGAATGTAACTTGTTTTCCCTGAGCAAGTATTGAAAACAACCTCCCATTAAAACAAATGGTAAATGAACACCGTACAGTAACTTATCAATGAACTTTATTATGATTTACATCAGGAAATGGGTACAAATATGAGCGTGCGTTCGCTATCTGTCTTTGGTACAAACTAAATAGAGGATTCCTTTTTATCGGCAGTGACAGTTTAATAATGTTCAGAGTTTAAAGCCTTAAATGTAAAATGTATGGAAGCAGCGTAAAATCAGAACTAATGATGTGAATGTTTAAGTGTTTACATGTTTAAGTCTGATTCCATTAACCCCTCGGTAATGTTCATCAAATACAATAAATGTCGAATATTATTTAGATGGGAACAGACATTTTAACACAAACACAACCCTGAAATTTCACAGTTTCATTCTGACGTGTTATTAAGTGATTATAAGTGAGTGACTTGAAGCATTTTGTGTGTGTGTGTGTGTGTCCACATCCAGTGGCCCTTACATTAGCTTTTTTTCCGCCTGCACAATCCCATCTCCTGCCCCATTCTTTATGCTCATGAAACTCCACAGCTCCTCATTTGCATATAGGTATTTGTTTATTGGGGTGTTTTCGTATGTTTATTTATTTATTTAAATTAGGTAAATCATGGCTGGGTCTAATTAAATGGCTGATGGTCACACACACTCACGGCAGGAGTCAGACCACTGGTGGGGAATGATTGGCTGGGGGGGGGGGTTCAAAATGTGTGTGTGTGTGTGTGTGTGTGTGTAGAGGCTCAATGAGCCTATGTGGGGCTTAAACACAGGGGGCTTAACTACAGCAGAGCGATCACAAGGGGGTGTTGACCCCCTCTGCATACACACACACACACACACACTCTATACAGTTACTTATACACACACACACACACACACACAGGTTCTTCCTCCCCATGCATCTGGCTAGCTGACTGTTTTAGTGTAGCTGGGCGGTGATGCTGGCCGTCCATGTAATTATGGCACAGTGCCTTTATCACCCAGCTGCAGTTGCCTGTGACCGTGGGTGAGGGGGCCTAAACCACTTTAATTACCCAGAGCCAGTGGCCTGTGGTGGGCCACACTTCGCCAAGAGATGCCCCTGCCTCTGGAGCTCGGAGGTGGAGGGAGGGAGGGAGGGAGGGATGCAAAGAATGAATTGTGGGTGAGGGTTGAAGAGGAGGGGGGGTGCAGTGAAGGAGAATAGGTGGGAGATAGTGAAGGGTGGGGAGGGGGGAGGGTGCGAGACCAGGGAATAGTAGAAGAAGAAGAGATAGGATGTTCACAGTAAACAAGGAGAGGCCTACAGGGTTTGTTGACATATACAGTGAGTGTGAATAGGTTTCTCTTTCTTATTCGCACTATGACACACACACACACACACACACACACACACACGCCTCAGCCATGTGTAGGCTGAGAGATGACCTTTGAATGTATGAAGTCAGAGAGGATTAAGAGGAGACATTCCCACTATGAGAGGCCAAGACGAAACCAACACATCACCGCACTACGGACGTGTGCAGAGTGTAGAAGTGTGTGTGTGAGCTTGTGCTCGCATGCATGTTTGTATCTGTTCTTATAGTTTTTCTAGCGAGCCTAAGGCTCAGTTCAGTGAGTTATAACCTTCCCCCAAAACACAGCTCACCTCTCTTATTAGAGGTTTCAAGGTGTTTATATATTCTACATTTATATTTATTTCGACCCGACTATTCATGTGGCCAATTGCAATGTAGGGCCGAGATAAAAACGCACACACGTGCAGACAACTAGGTGTAATCTCTGAATGTGAATATATGAATTGATATATTGAAAGCCGTTCTACATTTACAACCTGCCCTGAAGGCTTTGAAACGTCTCGTATGTGTCCTGTTGAATCTGAGAAGTCTCTGCTGAACCAAGAACCGATTAGCATTTCTTGAATCCCATTTACATGCATTCAGAGCGAAAGCTAACATGAGCTTTGACTGCTTGATCGCCGGAGTTACACAAAAACAAATAGTTAAAGAGTGTAAGTGCTGGAATAATGTTCTTGTGATCGTGGACTGATGGGAATAGAAGGAAAAATAGCTGCAGCTTGAAGGATGCATCGTTTTCTCTCAAGATAAGAGGCGAGGTTCAGAGGAGGAGGAGGATGTGACTGTGGATCATGGAGGAATTATGATGTGAGCCACTATAATACCTATGTATTATACTATATAGAGTCAGTAAAACTAAACTCTCTTGTCCTGGTCTTGTATGAATTCACGTGGGAATTAAACTTTGTCTCGGATGTACTTTTATCCTCCTCGTCATTGCATTAAAACCACCCACTCCTGTGCCAGCCTGTGAAGAATCGGCACATCTACAGGACATATGGCGCGCACCCACTCGCTCTGTACACAGGTATTACACATATGGATTGGATTTACATTAAGCTCTGACAAGAGCTCAAAGCTCAGCGGAACACACGTTCAGCAGATTTGTGGACGGGATACGACGGCGGCAGCTCGAACGCCTTTATTGAGACATGTGGGCTCCCAGTTGTTGGGTGTTTCATCTCCAGACGGTCCACTGGGACCAATGCTTAGCTAATTTACATTTAGCATGCAGGGGCTACAGATGTAAATCTATGGAGGCTTCAAAAGCATTTTGTTTTCTTCACGTCCAATTAATGCAATCTTGTGTACCTGTTTCTTCTGTTTGGTTCTCCTCTTGTTTGCTTTACTTCTGACAATAACAGGTATCAGTTAGTCTCTCAGCGTGAGATCAGTTTGTGGTTTTTAACATCAGTTTGTTGCAATTAACACACGGTTGCTGAACTTGCAGAGTGGTTACAACGAGGGTACACCACAGGAGCAACATGACTTCAGTTGGAAAAGGAGGGACAGTAACTTTATTTAAGGGATGTAGCTGTAGGACGCACGGCATGGGGACCGTTTACATTAATCACAGTATGCACGGCTGCATATAAACAGGAATATTACTGTAAAGCATTTGAAGTATCCACGTAAAAGAGATGTAAACGTAGTTATTGTCTGTCTTTGAATGAGCGTCGGCTCTCTTTCTACATAACGATCATTTAAAATACCAGACAAACAACTGCAGCTCCTCACAGCTGACTGGTCAGCGGTTGGACCAGGAGGAAGTGGAGGTTAAGTGTCTCCCTCTGGGTCACTCTCTGGTGAGAAGTCAATACGTGTCTTTACCTCGACTCAGCAGCTTTCCTCATCTATTGTCCCTTTCATCTTTGATTTGTTGTTTGTTACTATCTCAAGTTGTCTCATTAGACGCTTCGTGTCTCTCTCTCACCAGTGTGTCCGTCCACCGTCCTGTCTGGGAGATATAGATCCTCCAAAGACGTCAGGTTTTAAGTTTAGCGTCTGTGAAGGAGCTGGAGGGATGGAAACGTCTTGTGGGATTAATGTAAATGAACAGAGGGAGTTCCCGTTGGGCGGGTTGCGAGCTCTGTCTGGTCTGATTCAGTCCATCTCTTTTCCCTTCGGGATGATTTCACCCGGCTCTCCGTCTCTATTCCATATTTAGAGCGCTCTACACTTAGATGCTCTGATCTTTGGGTTTTTCATCAAGTTTCCGCTTCATGAATTATTTTTATTTTCATATAAAGAAAAGTTGGAAGCCGGTCGTATGTCTGAGGAGAAAAGTTTGATGTGAAAAGTTCTCTATTCTCTTGATGACTTTATCAAACACAGCTTTTCTTTTCTACTATTACTTGACTGTAGCCGTTGTTGATCCCTCCAAAGTAAATAAACGTAATCTAACTTCTTTAAAACTCTTCCCTCTGTTTCCCCGTTCCGTTTCACACGCTGGTTCTTTCCAGAGCAGAGTAAGTGAACACTAGAGGTGTGTTTCTCTTCCTCCCCTCCAGTTGAAGGGCTTGTGTGATTACTTATGTTAATCAAAGGGTTCAAATTAAATAGAGCTTTTTTTTTTTTTTTTGCAGGTTGTGAGAGCTCCTGTGTGTGTGTGTGTGGGGGGGGGGGGGCAGAGGCCAGAGCTCTCCTTCCTCTCCCAGACTTTGTTTCCACAGCCCCTCCTTCGGTTCACACTACCTCCAAATTGAAATTAGAATAAATTAACATTATTTAATTGAGTTCGCAGAAGGCTGCGATATTTCTTAATTAGCTTTCACCGGGGTTTCGCGGCAGGAGAGACGACCGGCATACGCACGGTGAAGCGTTGCTGCGGTTGGCGTGACGACTGAGGGGTGGTTTTATTTTTGGAGGACAAGGGGGGGGGGGGAGCCCGAGAGACGAGGACGTCCATCTCTGGTCCTCTGATCTTTGGTCCCGGTCCAAGGTCTCTCGTCTTGTTATCATTGTATCCGGTCCAAAGTTATTCCATCTCCTCTGATAACTTTCTCATACCGTTAGCAAAGAGAGATTAAAAGAAAGAATACAGTGTTCTCCTGTATTTCTGACAATATGGACTCATTATTTGTTGCCTGTGATGCTAAATAATCTAAATGTATAACATGGCCAGTATTAAAAGAGCAGTAAACGGCATTCAGAGCATCAATACAGCAGCAAACGACTATTATCTTTGTAAAGATATAGTGGAGTAATGTCTCCCTCTCCCTCTGTGTGTGTTGTAATCTGAGCTTCTCTGTGCTTTGTTTACATAGCCGGCCCGGCCTCACATGCTTTTAGTGCATGTGAGTTTGCCCCGCTGGCTAGCTTGCGGCTACCGCTCTGCACTGCCCTCAAATAATAGACGCTGACACCGACGTCTCCATCGACGGTGTACTTTTGCCATAGTTTCTGCTGTTAGCATAGTTAGCACCATTGGCTACAAGTCGCCGGCTCAGTCGTCGCCATGTTGAGAGCCTTGAGAGGCAATCGGAATGTACCCAATCTTGTATTTGTACCTTTAAGAGCATTGACAGCAATCAATTACTAGATTTACTTGATTTTCTTTTCTTTTTCTTCATAGTTCAGTAGAGATGTGAAAACACTCAATATCTTGCTCGGTCAAGGTTATTTTTATAAACATAAAATGTCCAGTGTGATTTGTAAAACCTTAAACTAAAGAAGCACAGAAGATCTGTGTGTCTTCCTCTTGAGAACCTGGATTCAACGTTGGCTAACAAGTCATAGCGGTCCATTTCTGAAACCAAGCTAGAGCACATTCCCTAAGCTGTGTAATATTAGGAGAATAATCCTTGAGAGGAGTGAGGCTCAAGTCCCCCCCCCCCCCCCCCCGTGTGGACCCCTCCCCAACTCTTATTTGCAGTCTCTGAGTGGTCTGTCATTGGATCTTGTGGGAGAGAGGAGACCCAGTTTCTTCTGACATCTTTGGGCTTCCTGTCGTCGTTTCATGCTGCGGGGCATCGCTGTCATCGGGTAGAAAGGTTCAAGACGTTACTGAGTACTGAACACAGAAAGTTTAAGAGGATGTTTGGATAAGGCAAAGTTCTGGGTCAGTTTTAGGATATGGAAGTCTTTGAGTCCACTAAAAGAGAAGTTACAGCCAGGTTTGAAAGAGAGCTGATGTAGGAATGGTGACTTGATAGCCAGTGTTGATCCTGAAGTCTCACATGGCAGACAGCGATATGTTTCATTTTAACAGAATAAATAAACACCTCGTATGTATTCAGCTACTTCTCAGAATTCATTTTTATACACGGTTTCCGTGAAAGCAGCAGCAGCATGCGTGTTGTGTGTACTAATGTGCGATCTTGTGTGTGTTGTTGTGAGGGATATATTTTGATCCAGTTACTGTAATGCGGCTATCATTTTTCCACCTCTTCCTCTGTTGGGTGCATGTCGAGTTCACAAGTTAAGCACTGCGAAGAGCTCACTCTCCTCAATACCCGCGCCGACTGGTGTAAAAGGGCCTTCCGCAAAGCGCCGCTTGTAATCTGCCTTTGGTAAGTCCTCCTTAGTTTTATCTGCCAAGGATTACCTCACAAGCTGCGAGCAGGAGAGGACGAGGGAGAGACGCAGAGCAAGAGAGAGAAATGAAAAGCAAGTCAAACAGAAAAAAACGATGAAGATGGAACAAAATGAAAACAAAATCGCTGTGTAATCTCTGAAAGAGAGAGAGAGAGAGAGAGAGAGAGACCTGCTTTAGAGTTGAAGGGAGGTTTCCCTCGCCACTCATTTAGAGGGAATTGACTAATCCCTCCGTGATTGATGTCTGCTATGAGAGGCTCTATAGCAGACTAATAGGGCTTATGAGGATGACCAGAAAGTCCTTTTGTGTGTGTGTGTGTGTGTGTGTGTGTGTGTGTGTGTGTGTGTGTGTGTGTGTGTGTGTGTGTGTGTGTGTGTGTGTGTGTGTGTGTGTGTGTGTGTGTGTGTGTGTGTGTGTGTGTGTGTGTGTGTGTGTGTGTGTGTGTGTGTGTGTGTATATATATGTGAATGAACCACTTTTTTTTTGTGTGTCCTTCCATCCAGTGGCCATAGAGGCCAGGGGTTTGAATGACATGGCGGCCGAAGAAGGGGTAACTTTATCTTAATCTGGTTTTAATCTGCCCCAAGTCCTCCAGGTGTGTGTGGGCTTAAACCCCAGAAGGGTGCAGGGTTTTGGGGGTTTCTTTTAAGGGGGCTTCGGGTGAGGAGATAGAAGTCCCCCGCACTTGAAAACTCCTTCGACCTCGAGAAGGTCTAAGACCTCCCGCACAGTCTTAAAAACCAGCGCTCACTTAGTCATTCCATACCTTACTCCCGTCATCCTTAAGCGGCCCCCCGCTACATTTTAATTGAATTAAACCAACCGTTCTCCGTAATTTAAAAAGGACCTTAGAAGTACCTTATGAATTAGTCTGAGTGATTTGTCTTTTAAATTGTGTGTGTGTGTGTGTGTGTGTGTGAGGAGAGGAGAGCGAGTGTAGGAATGATAAGGCTTTAATTGCCTCTTTATAAAGCCCTCCAGCACCCCCCTCTTTTGGACTGTTATGGTATGCAGGTGTGCACTCTTTGGTGCTATAGGAAATACTAAGTGGCATCTTCAGTGCTTCACTCGCTGATTGCCGAGTGGGATCGTTCCCTCGGCTTTTAATTGAGCACCTCGTCGTCGGGACGAGATTTGATCGCGAAAGTCTCGTCTTGGTCATAATCAGAACCTACAGCAGGTTTGCACACTTTGACACCAGTTAGCAGCTAATGTACGTTAGCTAGCTAGTACGTAGAGACGCCGTATACGTCTCTGGTAGAGACCTGTCAATCACCGTGTAGCCCCGCCCTAAAGCATCCCCTGCTTTATGGTCTGTTTGACTCTAAATGGACCATAACTTACTAAATGAACATCATGCTGTATTGAAGAAGACTTGAAACTAGAGATTGAGACCATAAACTCATGTTTACAATGTTTACTGAGGTAATAAATCAAGAGAGAAGTAGAGTCATTTTCTCATACTTCTATACAACCAGAGGAGTCGCCCCCTGGTGGACACTAGAGAGAATGCAGCTTTAAGACATGAAGCTTTGGCTTCACTTTTCAGAACCAAAGATTTCCGCCTGATTTCGCACAAAGTAGCTGTTTCAATTGTTAGCTAAACTATCAGAATGTTTGTAGGATGTCTGTCTGTTCTGTTGGTCCAACACAAACTCACAGTGAGCGACTGGTCTGGTCTTTAACTTATCCCTTAACTTTTTATTTCTATCTTGCAATCAATTTAGTGACAAAATACTTCAGTGATCGAGCCAACTGCGAGCTAACGTTAGCATGTTAGCATACTTAACAACACATGTAAAAAGTCAAATGACTAGAAAACCCATCACATATGTTGATGAGCTGGCTATCAGTGAAACCTCACAAACTGCTGCCTCACAGTTACTCACACGTCCTTCTCTTTGTCTCTTTACTTTCTTTATCGATGCCTCCTCACTCTCTCTCTCTCTCTGGATGCTCTTGTCATATTCTCCTCCACCACACCCTTCCTCCTTCAGTGTGTGTGTGTGTGTGTGTGTGTGTGTTGATGCATGTGTATTCTGATCAGGAGTCAAAGGGGTGACTTTGTAATTATGTTCATTTTAATTGGCTGCGCTATCACCCCTCTCATCACTTTGGAGCCCACGCTGCGCTGGACAATGGCAGTCTGTAGTGGGGGGGGGGGGTTACACAACTGCTGTGTCAAGACCCCCCTACACACACACACACACACACACACACACGGGCTCAGTCAGCCTCCTTACCTGCAGAACATAATTCCTAAAGTGGCCTCCTTAATGAGTTTTCCCTGCCCAGGCTTAGATTAATTGATAAATGGCGGCGTTATCGGCCCAGCTGATCTCTGAATCCATTGCACCACTAATTTGTTTGTTGAAGATGGCAGTTAAAGGAGATTAATACGTTATAGATTTATAAGAGCCACCCCCCCACCCTCCTTCTCTCAAAGCTTCGTTATTTATCTGAGGAAGAGGAGGAGGTGGAGGAAGAGCGAAGAGATTCTTTAAGAATCTGGGTTTTACAAGAACCTTTAAGGTGCTTAATTCCAAATTCAAAGCGTATCTATTGCCCCCACCCAGCTCCACGGTGACACATGTGCTCTGAATGTTGTATATGGAACCTTTAAAGATTCATATTCATGATTTGAAGTTCATTGGCTTGGTTAATAGTATGTGACATCACAACATATCATCTCAGTCCAGTATCGACCACACGGTACCGTGCTTCACATTTAGTCTGTGATGCTACATCACAAACTAAATCATCAGTAGTGTGGATATGATGACAGATATAAAGGCCGAGACTCATGTTAATATCTGAAAGTTTAAAAACATGATGGTGGCAGTGTTGTTAAACTACCTCAAACATGTCTGTACTGCGGTTTCTCGTTATTGATTGATTGATACTTCTTTCCCGATATTTTGTGCAGAAAGCCCAAAATGATCTTTCTTCTATTATTGATTTCTGTTTCTAAACAAAATCGTGGACAAACATGCTGCATTGAAGTCGCATTAGATTCCGTGTGGATTTAAGCTGATGACCACAACGGGTGACCTGACAGTCACTGTTTTGGCTGCAGGTTATGAACCAAGAAAGAAAACTTCTTGCATGTCATGAAATCAAGTTTGGTCGAGTGTGACACAACGAAGCCTCTGACTGATGGTGGAGCCATGAAAACAGGCTTTGAACTCTCACTCTGAACCGTTGAAATTCAATTTTTTGAAAAAGATGTAACCGATAGGAAGGAAGAGATGGAGGTGGACGTACAGTCGGTACCATCAGTAGTCTTGTTTTGTCCCTAACTGGATCCTAACACACACACACACACACTCAATCCCAAACCTACCCACCCTGCGTGTCTTCCCAGTCCCAAGCCCAGCCAAAGCTAATTTGCAGAGGCGTGAGTGTGGGTAATGCTGCCGCCGCTTCCATGACAAGCTAAAGCCAGCGCTTACACCGCATTATGCCCCCCGTGTTACACGTCAGGCGTGCAAGGCGGGCGGGTGGGCACACTGCACGCTGGCACAGTCTCCTTTGTCTGCTGCCTCCTCCAAACTCTGTTATTTCATCTTTTGGGGGGGGGGGGTTATTTCAATTTCAAAGCCTCGTCTCTCCTTTCCTGTTCTGCTTTGCATGGTTATGCCTTTGGAGCAGAATAGGCCTTTGGAAGCGAAATGGTCCTGGAAAAGGAAACCGCTTTTTCCTGATTTTTGCATTTTACATCTCAGTAGCCAACTGCCGAGAGGGCCTCTGTCTTGGCCTGCAGGTTCACTGCGAGATGGGAAGCATATCTGCTTCTGAGCGAATCACTAGCAACCCAGCCATCGCCATCGCCATCACCATGAATGTATTTGCATATTTTCCTACTTAGGGCATAAAGATTTGTTAATAAATTGTGGAAACAATGTCGTGGTGCTCGGTGGCAGAGCCGCTGAGTGCCTCGATCAAAAAAGCAGCAAGTTTTCTATATGTTCAACCTCCGTGTGAGCTCTCAGGTGGAAAGAGTTATCGCTCACACCTGTTCACACACATAAAATGATGCCTGACTTAACTGAACACACACTCTCACACACACACACACACACTCACACACACACAGACTTTCTCTCACGGCTCTCTTTGGAAGGAGCCCCTCCTCGCTGTGATTACAGCAGTAATGCGATATATCCTTTGTATGTTAATGTGTATTATTTTTCACGCTACATTTGCTCTCCTCTCCTGTTCCTGCCTTTTGTCGCCCCCCCCCCCCTTCTTCTTTCCCTATTGTTCCATCCACTCCTCATCTCCATTTACATAATTGAACTTTTGATTGGACTTTGCTTCCCTCCCCTCCGCTCTCATGCAGGCAACGTTTGAAATCCGAAGCACAATTTCATGGGTAGGATGCCGGCGAGGTGATCGTTCTTCTCTCTCGCTCTCTCATTCTCTCTCTCTCTCCTTATATTTTTTTCTAATGCGAAGAGGTCGAGACGCAGAAAGCCCAGATTAAAACAAATTGCTTGTTTTGATTGAAGGTGCAATAATTAAGTAATTGAGCGTGTTGGTTAGTTGGAGCCCAGCCAATCAGACGAGAGCTTCCAGTAGCAGGATGGACAGGCCACTTAAGTGCACCAACCTTTATCCTCTTAAATGTGAACAGGTATTAATGTTCTCCAAGTGTGTGTGTGTGTGTGTGTGTGTGTGTGTGTGAGTGTGTGTGTGTGTGTGTGGGTGTGTGTGGATAACAGCTCAGTGTTACTGTCTTTTTTTAGGCATTTTTTTTACTGGATGCTTCAATTTAGTGTGTGCATGTACAGTATGTGTGCCTTTCTACTGAAGTGTGTCTGTGTGTTATGTGTGTGTGTGTGTGTGTGTGTGTGTGTGTGTGTGTGTGTGTGTGTGTGTCTCTCTCTCTCTCTATGGACTTTTTTGTGCCGTAGGCTCCTTGAGCGGATTACAAGTTTTAAAGAGTATGAGATTCAACACCTCCTCAAATGTGACACTCTGTGACACTGCTTTTGAAGCCATGAAAGTGAGATTGGAGAGACACGGACACAGAGTCGTGGGTTTGTGTCATTGGGTCGAGGCCAGTTAAGTTTCCATTGAAGCGGTTTGCCCCAGAGGGAGAGACAAAGCTGCCACTTAAAGCGTTTCACTTGTGTCTTTTTCACGAGTCTGAAAGGCCGCTTCTAATGGCCTCCACACTCTTTAGTCACTTAGTTGTGTTTAATGCGATGTGACTTTTGTTTACATTTGTCTGTTCGTTGGCCAGGTGTTAGTACACCAACCAGGAATCTGACTTTTTAATGCTCTCACAATATAAATACAACACAGCTGAACAAGAGTAAGTTTAAACATTGAGCCAGAACATACCAGTCGGTGAAAGTATACAAACATACACAAAGAACTGTTTCTGTAAGTTATCCACAGAGTGCACATATTCCACGATTAACATTGACATGTTGCCTTACATACATGACGTAGGTGGACATGTACAGTATGTATACATGTTAATATTTCAGTATATTAAGTATATCAAGTCAGTTCTCATTTATTTGTATCGCAGCATATCACACAAAACCAGTTCACAAGCTGTGTGCAAATACACATAAAAATACACACATTCAAACCAGTATACTGTGCAAAGCCGGTGTATATAATACAAAAGTACAATAGGGTATATACGTATGTATTTAACTTTTAGGTAAACATTAATATTCATGTCTAATATGCAAAAAAACTTAAAAAGCACAATATATACAGTACAACAAAATAACAGAGCAGACATTGAAATTGAAGAAATAGAATAATACAAAATAAGATCAAATAGAATAAAAATGCAACTAGGTAGACTAAACAAACTGAACAGTAGTGCAGGATCACCAACAACAAGCATCAACCGTGTAGCGTTGTCGTCATTTGAAGGATGCTGATCTCTGGATGGTTTATTATAAAGTCTTACTGCAGAGGGCAGGAATGTTCTCCTGTATCTGTCCCTGTGACAGCGGAGCTGGATCAGTCTGTTGGAGAACTCAACATATTTATATCTAATAAAATGTTCATCTTCAATCCATATCTGTTGGCGTTTAGCCTTTTAAAAAATGTTTCCCTTGGCCAAAGACATTCGTAGTCAAAGAACACTCGTACGATTTTGTCGACTAATCGATAAGTTGATTTGATCGACAGATCTGAAAAACCTTCTTCACAAAAAAAAACTCAAAGCTTTGAATGAAGAAACGCCATTGGGTACAGATGCAGTATTTAGTTATTCCTGTAATCCACAACACGTTCTCCATGTGTAATGTTGCTGGAGACATCTACTGTTCTGTGGTACTTTATATATCTTCTGCTCTCGTACAGTAACAGTAGATATCGGCAAACTCCCCAAATCTAAAAGGAACATCTTCCAACCTCGCTTCAGAAATGTTCTTTTGCTCAACACCTAAGCTCGACCTTTGACAATTTTTCTAATTTTCCATATCATGGTTCATCCCACGATTCCAGATCTCATTCCCAACCCTCCTAAAGAACCACATCGCTGACACCAGAAACCCTCCTGACAACAGAACCGGGCTGCTTCCATTCCCAGGTTTCCTCCTATCTTGTCATTCAGGCATTGTAGTGAGCTTAACCCTCCTTCTTTCTCTCTCTCACATCCTTTCCTCCCCCCTCCGTCCTTCCATTTTTTTCTTCTTTCTTTGCCCCGTCGGATGTATGTTGTTGACACCGAGGCATCAGGAATAATGGAATCTCTTGTCAGTGGCTTGTATTTTTCCGCCCAGGCTGTTAGGGCTGTGTATAATAGCAGCAGAGGAGGAGGTTATGTGCCACTGATAGTAATGAAGGTTGCCTTTTCATTTTTTAATATGGAATGTTTGTGGGCCGAGGCGATGCTCTCCGCTAATCCTACCCTCGAGCCGAGCTGGCTACATGGATGTGTCAGTGTTGCACACACACACACACACACACACACACACACACACATCCTGGTGACATTCACACAGACAGATAAAAGACACACACACATGTGCACACCTTCCTTTAGGCAAGACAGCAAACTGTTTGATAAGTCGGGGTGCATTTCTGTTCCTCATGAACATTTCACTCCTCCTGTGTTTGTGTCTGAAGGAAATTGCAGCCAGTTCCTGTTGAAGAAGATTCGGTATTTGAACCTTTTATCTGGAAAAGAGCGTAATGGAACAGCTGCCGATTTGGGGGAAATGACATCGGTTTGTGTTGTGATGAACGTCGAGGTCACTGCTCGTCTCGTTCTAATGAAACCGGTTTGTCAGGTCGGAAGGAAGGAATCGTCTTTGATGACACACGAGTTAAACAAATGTTTTAAAAGCGCCCAAAGTTGAGTAAATAACACTTCACCTCCTCGTAGCAGTGTGTGCTAACGGTGGTGTGTGTGTGTTTGTTTTCTGTGTCGATAGGTGTGTGTGTGTGAGAGAGTGTACCTTTAAAAGTCTGTGTATCCCACTGGCTAATGTGCTGTTGTTTTTTCCTCCACTGGCTGTGTTACACAGGTGTGTATTTGTGTGTGTGTGTGTTTTTCCGCCGGCTTGGGTGCAGGGTCTCCGGCACTGGAGTGTGTGCTGTGTGTGTGTGTGTGTGTGTGTGTGTGTCTAATTGCTTTAATAGCACCTGGTCTCTAATCCCAGGTAATTAGAGCGCTCAAATTAGACGGCTACTTTCAACCGTCACTTGAAAAAAGCAGAAAGGGGGGGAAGGCCTGGAGGAAGACCACTCCACTCTGAAACTCCACACACACACACACACACACACACACACACACACACACACACACAAACAAACATTGGCAGTCTAAACTAAACTTGTTCCTCCAGTTGTCCTCTGCTTTTACCAAGAGGATGACATTCTTGTGGATGTAAAATATCTCTTATATTCTGAACACATTACGTGAGATTAGTCGCTCATATATTAACGTTAACTGATGAGCAATTCCTCTCCTCGTCCCCGTACAGTAAGTGCGCCCGCGTTATAATCGGTATCGACTTTCTGACTTCCTAGCTTCGGTTTGTCTGAGTGGCACGCAGGCATTGTCGAGGCCGCCTAAAACGTGTCTGGAGAAGCTGTGGGGAAAAGGTTAAGGCCCACTTTTAACAGATGAGCCGGAAATGTCAAGTGTCCGCCCCTCAGGCTCACGCTGCCGTCTCCCTGTACAGAGACTGACTCACTCTCACACACACACACACACACACACACACACACACACACACACACACACACACACACACACACACACACACACTGGTACAAAGGTTAGGAGTTTGCTATTAGAGATGGCCTCCGGGTCTCTTTCATCTGATTTGGCCCTTGTGGCATCTCAGAGTGCTCCGGGTTTTTCTCGGTCACAGGTTAAACTGTAACAATAGAAGAGCAAGAGACATCCAGGTGCCTTCAACACTTCTCTCACATAGCTTCACTCTTTTTATGTGTCTTAAAAATCTGTCGACAGCAAGTACAGCCACATGTCTTGTCACAGGCTTAAAAGCACACAGAGTCGGTGTTAAATATTTAGTTCAGACAATCTTAAAATGAGGTTTTAAGTGTGGTGGCATTAAGCTGAAGCATATATCTCTCTCTCTCTCTCGTAGTGATGTCATCAAGCCAATCGATTCCTTGACCTTTTTACTTCCTAAATCAAACGGTCACTGTTTTCTTTCCTACGTCTCTGAATAACCTTCTGCAAAAGGCTTCAAGACACCGTCACTAATGACAAAGTCTCTCCTCCCATCGGTTCTCTCTCTCTCTCCTGCTCTTGCAGTAGCAGGAAGCCGCCAACAGAGGGGGTTGGTCGGCCATGACAGACTCAGGAAGTCACATAGTAGTGAGCTGTGTGTTTTCTCCGGGCCTTCAGTGTCTTTTAACGACGGGGTTTAACTCGTTATGGTGCTCAATATCAGCTCTTCATTCACTTCTCACTGCTAAAAGGTTAAGTAAAGGTTTCTGGTGCTTTGAGATCAAACGTCACCGGGCTGTTGTCATCTCAGATAATATTGTTCAAGAAAGTACATAATCGAAACAGAGTACGTGTTCAGTCGTATTCACTAATAGGCATTAATAACGTCTTAAATATCCTTCAGGGATTGTGTCTTAAATTCATCCAAACCGCTCTGTATATTTTCACATTAAAGCCTTAAACACACTGTGTCATGCAATCCAAATGAAGTCGCATGTTAATGTCATTGTCTTGCATATAATAGAAATATTTGAACGCATTTCATAGTGTTTTTTTGATCACTGGCCTCTAATGAATTTAATCACATCTCAGTGACATTCTTTTTAATTTTTTGCCATTTCTCTCCCAACTGATCTGAGAGCATTAGCCCGTATCTGTCGCTCCATGACACAGATTAGAGAACAGCCGGCTGAATAATCAGAATAGCGTTGGTTCTGCTGGACGTCAGTCGGGAGGACCGGTGTCTCCACGCCACCGAGGATTTGTGGGATTTGGAGTCTGGGAGAGGAGACGCTCCTAATGGCGAAAAGCTTTCGAACCCAGATAAGACTTCAAAGGCGGGGCTAATTAATAAGATGTTTACATTATCCACGGTCATACGCTGCTTTGTGCAGGACCCTTCATTACGGTGTGTGTGTACGTGTGTGTGTGGGCTCATTGTATGTCAGCATAGCAAGCTAATTGGAAGGTTTGTTAAGTAAAACATTTTATTAAATAATCAAAGGAGCTCAGACGTGGAGAGGTTGGCAATGTGGACCGTCTTTTGTGCAAAGTAATAAAGGTTTTGGAGAACAGGTGTATTTTTCTCTAATACCAATATAAAAACACATGAAAGTCATTTATTGTATGTGTTCTATTGCCTTTCCAATGCACATTATTATTCATGTTTATTGTCCTTGTGTGACCCAAAAGAGCAGCTCTTATTTATCAATCGGACATCAACATGTTGCATCGATGCAACTCAGATCGTGAAGGTGAAATATTCCATAAGATTCAATTCTCTTATTCTTTTCCCCCGTCCCTCCTCTTCCTCCTCTCCGCCTGCAGCCCAGCCCCGTCCCGAGCCCGGTTCTGGGAGGAAAGCCCAACGCCAGCCAGTCTCTGCTGGTCTGGTGCCGCGAGGTCACCAAGAACTACCGCGGGGTGAAGATCACCAACTTCACCACCTCCTGGAGGAACGGACTGGCCTTCTGCGCCCTGCTGCACCACTTCAGACCGGACACAATGTAAGAAAACACACAAACACTCGCACAGCATGAGGGCTGGGGTTAGGACCAGTGAGTCTAATAGGGGTGGAGGTCTGTGCATCAATCAGATATCATGTTATCATGTCATTTATCAGCTCATTTCAGCTACACAGGAACAAAAACAACTTCTGTACATCCTGACCGATCGCTACTGCACATGTGCAAACCAGTCCTACACACCTGTGGTTAAACACGCTTGTGATTCCTATTCCTATTTCCCTGATAATGCTTTATTGTGAACAACAAATCTGTGTTCAAATCGTTAGCCGTTAGCTGTTAGCAGCCGGTGGGTAGCACAGTCCTTCTTGGCTAATTAACGGAGCTAACGGCTAACGTTAGTGGAGGTTACATTGAGTTACATTATGATGCGTTCAAGCTCTATTCAGTAAAAATGAGCACTGAAAGAAGGTAAATGATAAAGCTATCATGATGTTTTTTAAATGTGGTCTTGAAGAATTTAGTGTTTGGCGTTGAAAGTTGAATAAATGTTTGAAGGAGACGTTTTCACACCAAAGTGAAATAGATATTTGATCTATTTCACGTTTTTCTTTTTAACGCACTGGTGTCGGATCGGTCATATTTGTACACTAACCTGTCATCATGCTGTGTCCTCGTATCCATCATCCCTGTCGTTGTGTTTGATTCAGACAGATGTGTACGTACTTAAACACACAGGATCCAATCTGTCATTTACTCATTTCAATACACAGTTGTTGCGTGTTTCACGCCACCACTTATCTCTTCTGGGTGTGTGGTTATAATTCTTTGTGAAGTATTCAGTGTGTGTGTGTGTGTGTGTGATTCCTTAAATGTTCAGTATTTAATGTGTGTACTTACCACTCAAAAGTACTACATATGGAAAAAACCTGCAGCCCCATCAAGAGAGAAGACATGAAGATAATTTATCAGAACCACACTCTGTGTACACGTGTGTGTGTGTGTGTGTGTGTGTTTATGCGTGTGTGCCTTTGCACTCCGGTGTGTTATTTTTACATATTTTCCACTCTATTAGTTCTGTTGATTGCACTGCTATGAAATTGCATGTTACAGTTCTAATGCCATTACATGTGACGCATATTTAAACGCACCTCTTTCCCCCGCTATCTCTCTCTCTGTCTCCCATTCTCTCTCTCTCTCTCTCTCGCTCTCTCTCTTTTTTTCTTCTCTCCGCCTCCCTGCCTCCTCTGCCGACCCTCCCCACTGTTTCTTTCCAGAGACTACAAGTCGCTCAATCCTCAGGATATTAAAGAAAACAACAAAAAGGTAAGAGGCAGCCACCGCTGGGCCCTTCACACCACTTAGCTCCCTCCCATCCACATCTCCATTCGGCCCTTTTATTTACAGATCTGCCATTAATCCCTGGATGTTGTGTGTGTGTGTGTGTGTGTGTGTGTCGTGGGTTTTTTTTGAGGGTGGAAACACACATGACGGCAGACGGAACGTTATAATGACAGTAGTCACCTGGCAGAGGTGAGATGCTAATCTTGTAGCTCTCGCTGCCAGCTGGAAGCTTACTGACCTACCTCTGCTGTGTGTGTGTATAGATGCAATGTGTATATAATAATAGCATATTTATCTTGTGTTGATTAGTTTTGTTTGTGTGTGTGTAAACTGTAATCCATGTCCTCTCCCAACTAACATAAATGCGCTCACTCCTAATGCTCAAGTGAATAACACATTCACACATTCGCCCTATGTCATCATATCTGCACACATGACCCCCCCATCCTCTGTCCCTCTGGCTCTTCACAAACACATTTACTTTTTCCCGAAACGCACAAATGCACACCTTTACTACACACTCACACACACAGACGCCCTGTCCCCTCTTTGGCCCCCGAGGCCCTACACCGAACGATATGCGTCGGGTCCCCGCAGCTTGATTTCCTCTCCTCATACACACTCTGGCTCTGCGATAACCTCTGGTGGCCCTGTTAGGCATGAATGCTACCCTGTTGACAATAACCACAGTGGAGGGAGAGCGAGAGACCCAATCCCATATCTGCTAACTGCCCCTCACCCTCCAGGTGCTCAAGTAGCCCTGAAGAAATTGGCCAGATATAAGTAATATGGGAATATGCCGTATAGAAGGCGATAGCTGGTGAATAGCTGCAGCGACTCTGTAAAGATCGACACCAGCTGCTCGTGTACGTTTGGCCGAGCAGGCTGGGAGACGTACCGGAGGTAGATATCAGCTTCCTCCGGTGCTCATGTAGCAGCGTTGGGAGTATGCCAAGCAAAGTTAGAGCTCGTACATGTGTTGTTCTAGTTCCTGTTAAACGTGGACAAGTTGAATTGTGCAGATTTCTTTCTTTTCCTTTATCCAACGATTTGGAAAATGTCCCTAAAAGTTGTATTCCATCAGTGTGTCTTTTTACTTAATTTACACACTCTTAAATATGTTTGATGCATTACAAAAAGTATGAAATGTATCACCAAAAACAAACCATAAAATCACCTTAAAGAGAAAAAGCATTTCACTTGAATGTTTTAAGAATAAAACAATATATTTTGTGAAATATTAAATCAAAATGATGCTCACGTCATACGTCCTGTTTACTGGACAACACCTTAATTTAACATGCACCGTATCGGCCAATCAGGGTTCCCTTTTTCGACTGTTTTTCCTTAATTTGCTCACAGTCAGAGTGTGTATGGTAGTCCGCAGGTTCGTGAAGTCAGCAACCAGTGAGGTGGCTGATTCTTTGGGCTTGAGGAGTGTTACGTATATAAATCAATCTGCATGTAAACTGATTCTCTCTGCATGTGAGCTGCGATGTCTGTTGGGCTTTAACACTGCGGATGTTGTTGGTGCGTTTCCAGAACATGCCACATGCAGTAATTGTGCACGAATTACACCCTGTGTTGTAGGTGGCTGTGATTTGTGAACGCAAATGAAAGAGGAGTAAAAGTGGCGTCACGCAGCACCCTGAAGGTGTAGGAACAAGAGAAGGAAAGGGTGCTAACCACTCCATAGTGTGGCAGGTTGATGATCCCAAAGAGCGAGAGAAAGACATCCATGTATGAACGAGGGGCGATGAAAAGAGACTTCACAGTCAAGATGCTGCGTAGAGATGCTTCATGAGGAGTTATTAGAATGTATAGAATTTATTGAATCGGATAGAAATGGAAATGACAACTATCTCTTGCTTTTCATGGCCAGTTGATAGACGTGCCCCCCCCCCCCCCCCACCCTCCTCCTTTCACAGTCTATCTGTGAGGAGTGATTGCAATGAGCCCAGACTGTGCTGAATTATGACAGATAAGGACAATCAATATTGGAGGGGGGGAGAGAGAGAGAAGTGAATATTCAGAACACTTACAGCCTTTGAAATGATCCATTATCAGTGTGTGTGTGTGTGTGTGTTTGTCCACATGTTCATCTGGTTGTTTGAGGAGTTTGCATGTCTCGTGTGTGTGTGTGTGTGTGTGTGTGTGTGTGTGTGTGTGTGTGTGTGTGTGTGTGTGTGTGTGTGTGTGTGTGTGTGTGTGTGTGTGTGTGTGTGTGTGTGTGTGTGTGTGTGTGTGTGTGTGTGTGTGTGTGTGTGTGTGTGTGTGTGTGTGTGTGTGTGTAATGAGGCCAAGGAGAAGTCATTTGTCATGGCATCTTGATAGCGTAGCACCAAGCAGCGGGCTAAAGCTCCCTGAGCACAACCGAGAGAGGAGGGGGAGGGGCAGCGTTGATGATTGACAGCGATAGATAGCTGTCAGTCACTGAGAGCGAGTGTGGGGGGGGGGGGGGGGGCTCTATGGCGGAGCGGACGAAGACGACGGTGACATTTAGTCCGAACCAAAAGCTTTGTCAGCCGGATGACGAGAAGTGAGGAAACAGAATACATGATATTCATATTGGACAAAAATGTTGCTCCAATCAGTCAGTGTTGACAAAATACACAAGATCAATCAAGCAGTTTAGCTGATATAGTTGAAACAATGATCATTTATAATAATAGGTCATGACTGAGTAACCCTTAAAGTGATACTGATACCAGTAGATCACTTCATGTGAATGGAAGCAACAGGTGTTTACAGACAGTAGTTACCTCACACTGCATGGGGCTGGAGCTGCTGTGGTAGTGGACCAATCAAAGAACGCCTGCTGTGATTGGCTGCAAGCAAAACCTTACAAAAAGTCAAATTTCGCTGTCGCCATCTTGGATGGAACCAGTGAACAGGAAGTGACCATATTTGGACTGAGGAGGAGTGACGTAGAGACCTGTCAATCACAGGGTAGCCCCGCCCTAAAGCATACCCTGCTTTGATAAGTATGATAAGACGCCATAAACAATATATGTAGTTATTGCTCAGCCGTCATATTTGCAACTATTTTAGATGGCATCAAATTTAAATTTTTTATATTGTTGTGATCTTACCCGTTGTGTTCTGCCTGATGCCAATAGATACAACATATATTTTTTATTCTGGTAATATTTTAATGTGTTGTCTGTGTGGTCAGAGCCTGATATATCTTATTAATCTGTGTCATAAAGCTCCTTTATTGTTTTTAAAGTATTGAGACAGACCAACCCGCTGCAACAACAACAACAACAACAACAACAACAACAACAACATAGAATGTTTACTTGTGATTTAACTGCAGTCAGTTCTGTCTCCTACCACCAAACAACCCAGCAGCTTAAAGACAGCAGGTCTTCCTCAGTATCGGTGTCTGTGTGACGTGATCGGCGCTCATCAAGCTGCAACAGAAGACGCAGAAAGAATAAATCGTGACACGAGGTCAAAAAGACTGAAGCGCATGTCAAGACCAACATCGACCCTGAAACAAAACTCGTACGGCTCTCACGTTCTCTCTCTCTCTCTCTCTCTCTCTCTCTCTCTCTCTCTCTCTCGCTCTCTCTCTCTCTCTCCCTCTCTCTCTCTCTCCCCCTCTCTCTCTCTCTCTCTCTCATTCTCTCCCTATTGAGCAGCAGAGTTGTCGCTCTCTTTCACGGCCTCCGCTGGAACAATGTGAGCACACTTTGCTCCCCTGAATACGTGTTAGAAACCCAATCAGGCCCTCTTACTCCCCCATATTCTTTCTTTTATCTCCCTTTCTGCCGGGGGAGGAGGTGAGGGAGGAACTTTAAACAGGCTCGCTGTAAAGGCAAACTCCTCTCTGTTCTCCCTTTTCTTTTTTCCCGCCGTCGGTTCTTTCTTCCTGCCTTGTCTCTGCGAGCACAAACACATACTTTCCATCAATAGAGAACGGGTACAAAAGGAGGTGAGAGTGAAAAAGACCCCCCCCCCCAACAAAAGACGTCATAATTGATTGTAAATTGAGAAACATCTCCGTTAAACCACCTTTTTAATTCTCCTTTTCTCTCCTTCTGTTCTTTTGTCACCAGTTAGAAACGAATACAGATTCACTATAAAGGAATAATATGTATTGTGTTATAAAATAAGATAATCTAATAAGAACATGGGGCACACAGTCAATATCTTTTGTAGAAGTTGTAGAAGAAGAGTTGAAGTTGCTCACTTGGAGGCGGTCGTAGTCGTAGAAGAAGCTCACAGATGTACTGGATGAAAGCAAATCAGGGACTCAATGAAAGAACTCATACACGCTCAATAGACCCATTTTTCTAGATAAATAAAAGGAAAGAAAATGTGGAGGTGGGGGAGAGGAGGAGGACATGAGCTGAATAGGAGTCAGCAAGGCTCTTCAAAACAATCCCCGGGTAAATAACGGTTAAAAACACTCGGAGGAGGGTTTGGAAGAGAGACTGATAGACCTGCGAAGATCTACGGAGGCAGTGAAACAAACGATCAACACTATCAAGCAGCCCAGATACAAGCTGTGATACCTGGGACAGATGGATGGTGTGTGTGTGTGTGTGTGTGTGTGTGTGTGTGTGTGTGTGCTGTTAATCTATTTATTTACCTGTCATTGGCTGCGATAATGGTTTTCATCCCTTCTCTCTCTGTCTCAGTCTATCTGGTGATGGGGGATTGGGGTTTGTCGCTTGATAATCAAACCTGTATTTTCTCATCAGACTCTAATCAGACCAATTACACGCGTGACGGAGAGCGTGGGCAGGTTGATGTAGGGAAGCGATAAGGACACACACACACACACACACACTGGGATTAAGCGCTCTGTCTTGGGGTATCTGTGTCTCTTATCGGGGACAACCATCCCTGACATGACCTGTCAGCAGTCATGCCAAAGGTGTCTCTCACTCACAAACACACAGGCACACATGGATCATGCATGCAATGCACCAAACACAACCCAGGTTTGAATAAAGAAACCATATCCATCCATTTTTCAAACCAGTTTGAATCTGTAATTGAAAGTTTGTGTCTTTTCTGGGGTTTTTCAGGCATATGACGGCTTTGCGAGCCTCGGCATCTCCCGTCTCCTGGAGCCGTCGGACATGGTGCTGCTGGCCATTCCCGACAAGCTGACGGTGATGACCTACCTGTACCAGATCCGGGCCCACTTCTCTGGCGAGGAGCTCAACGTGGTGCAGATCGAGGCCAACAGCAGCCGCAGCACCTACAAGGTGGGCGACTTCGAAACGGACACTAACGCCTCCATCGGCCAGGACAAGTTCTACGCCGAGCTCAACGACGTGCAGCACCGCCAGGTGAACTCTGAGGCCGACGAATCCGCCGGCGGGGTCGACGCCGAATCTAACGGCACCGAAGCCGCCGAGGACGAGGCGGCGGAGCCGGGTCGGAAGGCCGGAGAAGTGGGAGCGGTGAGCTTGACGGCGGCGGCGGGGCCTTCGCAGTCCTCCCCTCCTGTCCCATCGCCACGCACGCCGTTACCCGCAACGGACTCGACCCACAAGACACCGTCGAGCTCCGAGGACCGGGCGAATCTACTCAAAGCCAACACTCTGGACCTCAGCGAGCTGCCGCAGAGAGTGGAGAGAGAGATGGAGAAGGAGAGGCAGCGGAAGGATGAGGTGGGAGAGGAACGTACAGACCCGGGGTCCCCCACCAGGAGAGGGGCCTCACCGCCCCACCAGAAACTGGGCTTCTCCTACAACAGGGACGCAGACCTCATCAAGAAGAAGAGGGCCAGCCTGCGTCACTCGGAGTCTGAGCCCGCCTCAGAAACCAGCTCCCCTCCAGTCAACCACACAGACACGCCTCCCAAACAGGTAAACACCCAGAGAACTAACGCGGAACATTTAAATACACCAAGAAGAAAGAATGTATTTATTTATTTACCTTTGTACTTTGGTTTTGTAAGAGCTAACCACTTATGTTTGATTAATCCCTCTGTTTTAATACAAGAGAAGTGAAGATGTAGAAACAGTTACACCCGTCCTTCAAGGGTCAGTAAGCGATAGATTAAACTATCTCACAGCTAATTATACGTCCTGAACCTTAAACAACCTCTGGATCCTTCTGTGTGACGTACACTAATTCACGTCTCGCTACTTAAGTCGGGTATTAAGATTCTGACGGCGTCTGCCTGCACCGGCCCCCTAAACGGATCCTTCATGTTTTGTTTTTTTTGATTGAAACTTCCACTGCTGCATCCGTCATAAAACAGAGGGATGCGGTGAACACTCATTTCCTCCCCTGGCGCTTTTCGCTAAGCTTCAAAATCCCGACCTCGGCGATGCCGTTGCAGAGATGACCGAAAAAATTCTCCCGTTTCTGCATTAGGTGTTTGTCGTCGCCTGTCTCGTTGTGCCGAGAGCCAGACGCGTGGAAGGCCGGGGCCCCTTCAACACGTGGCGACTACAGAGGGAGAAACCCCCTGCTTTTGACATTTCATTATATTTTTCATTATATTTCTCATCCCTTCAGTTGATGGCAGTTGGTGCCGCGACCGCTCAGGCGTGGCGACGCTTTACGATGAGCACACCTCATCTCAGTCACACACACACACACACACACACACACACACACACGTTGAATACATTGCCGCCTGCGTCGGTTAACCCCAGATTACCGCTTCCTGTTTACAAGTCGAAAGGTCAGCAGCAGAAGGGGGGGGGGGGGGGGGGGGGGTTATGACAGTTATGACACCCCGTTTTGATCCGCTGTTATCAAGTTAGCGGGATGCATCCTCGCCTGTGCCCGGGCCAGATTTGACTTGTTGAAAGGATAAACTGTGTTGTGACGCTGCTCCGTCTGAACCAGATGTAGACGCTCCGCTCGCCCTCTTCGCTCCCCCGTTATTATACAGCCGGGATTACCTGGCAGATAAAATTCTAAGCCAGGTGTGTTTTTGCTTTCTTGTCAAAGCCGTCATGCTCTCCACACCACTGGACCCAGTCAGGAGCTGTAGGCTGGCCCCATAAAGTCCTGTTTATCATGGGGGACGTGTACCCGACTCCTACATTTAGATCCACTTGTGTCTTTTTTCTACCTCCTCACTGTACAAACAGGAAATAAGAAAACATGCTACTCTAGGTATAAATGATCATTTGTGTCACTTATTGACTAAATTACACAAGTTAGTGCATTTGATGAGAATCAGATTTGAATGGAAACCAGTCCAGACAGTAACTTGGTATTTTTTCTCACACACCTGTAGTTAATGTCGTATTTTGTCTCTCAAAGGAGCCGACACCTGCCCCTGTATCAAGCCCCCCCGCTGAGAAGGTGAGTACACATTTGAAGTGACGTATAAATGACACAAAAATGCTAAAAACACTCGCCTGCAAGTATATTATGTGTAGGGCTTTTATTGTGAAAGGTAAGAACAGCAGGAGTGGATGTGGTCTGTGCTTGTCAGGTTGAGAGGAGTAATAAAAGTCTCACGTTCAGTGTTGATGCTGTTTCATAGATATAGGTGCAACTTAACTTGTGATTGGTTAATGACTAAAGTATGCTGCTTTTTTCACGTTCTGTGTGAAAGTTTTCATGACAAAAACAACACAAAAATGTTCAAATGAATCGCACAAAAACAAGACCCCTGTGAGTAAAGGTGAAATAGAAATACTCATATTCCCATATTTGAAGAGTCAAAACTGCTTTTTCCCTCCATAAGAACACCGTGTTGTAAGAAACAAGCTGTGTGTGTTTTGTTGCACACAGAGGGTTCTGTCTCGTCAGGAGGAGCTGAAGGAGAGAGCCCGCCTCCTCCTGGAGCAGGCCCGCAGAGATGCTGCGATGAAGGCCGGCAACAAGAACGTCCCCAACTCAGCCGCCACGGCACCAAACAGGGCCACGGGCGTCTGTGATGTAAGTCAAAGCTCTGTGTGTGTGTGTGTGTGTGTGTGTGTGTGTGTGTGTGTGTGTGTGTGTGTGTGTGTGTGTTGACAATCCTTACTCTGATACTTCCTCTCATTTAATACTTCTTTACAGGGTTTGTATAAAGGCAGTATGAGTTACACTCGTCGTCTTTTTGATTCCTCACAGCACATTTTGTTTGTACTCCCTTTCTCGTTTTGGAGAATATTGCAGCGCAGAGAGTGTAAAGGCCTCCGTACATACTCTGAGTATAAAGGAAGCTTAAGTGAAGGCCGTCCTGAGTTTGAGTTGTCTGCCTCTTTGCTCCGTGTGCACTGCGGTGTCGGGCAGCGTCGCCTCAGTGTGCAGCAGCAGCTAATAGAGTGACCAGCAGCCTCTTCAGCTACCCTCCTTGTCACTTCCACGGCTCGCTATTCGCTGCTCACTACACTTGCAACGCGCTGGAAAAGCCCCGTCTCATCCTCTGGCAGTCCACTTTGTTGAACACTTTAGAAGGAGTCTAGACTTTATTTTTCCTTATTAACTTCCTGCTCAGACTCTCTTATGGGCCGCTGAACGTCACGACCTGAACATGTCAGTAAGGAATATGGATGGACTCCCTTCTTCTCTCTTTAAACATTTCTCTCTCTTTCAGTTTTAGTCGTCTTGACTCTGCACAATTTTTTACGACATCCCGACCAAATTTGCTGCCCCCTCAATTTCCCCCGAACACTGAGTAAATGTTGTACACACACACACACACACACACACCTGTCAGCAAAAGTACATTCACGGTAAAAAAAAGAAGAAAAAAGGTGCCCAGGAATCGCTGTTCCGAAGCAAACTAGACTAGAGAAGACGTGAGTGAAATTGCAGCTCTGAACCGAGCACGGTCCACTGAACATAATATACTGGGGGTAGGAGGAAGGGGGGGGGGCACACAGATGGACCAGGACTTACCCTGGGAAAGCACTGTTGTCAAATCCTCAGTGACGTTTCCGAATGTTCCAGAGAAAGGGACCGGGGGTCTTGTGAGAATTGTGACGACAACGGATTTGAGGGTGAAAATGAAATAAATACTCTTTGGTAATGAAATATCTGAAAGGCAGCAGCCGCATTCTGCTGCCTGAATCCTTAAAGAGATATATGCCCTTGAATTAGATGCTTTTTACAGAGTGTGTGTGTGTGTGTGTGTGTGTGTGTGTGTGTGTGTGTGTGTGTGTGTGTGTGTGTGTGTGTGTGTGTGTGTGTGTGTGTGTGTGTGTGTGTTGTTTGTGTGCGTTGGTGTCTGGCCGCGGGAATAACCGTTTCCACATAATCTTCGAGGAAAATAAATGAGCAACCTCCAAGGACTGGTGGCGTTAAAACGTCTTCAGAGAAAGAAGGCAAATTAAAAGAGTATTTCAAAGCTGCAGTTATATTTCCTTGGCAACAAAAAAAAGAAAGGTCCTCTTCTGTCCCTTGTTGTGCGGCAAGATGGCCGACTTCACTTAGATTAGCTCCTTAAAGTATCCTGACAAACCCTTCGCTCCTCCCCCCCCCCCCCCTCTCCTCCTGATTTCCTTACTCATTTCCAAGGACAATTGGTTAATAACCCCCCCCCCCCCACACACACACACACCACACACACACACATGCATAAAGGAAGGGGGGGGGGCAAGAGAAAGATATTGAATTGTTTACACTTTTTTTAATAGAAAACATTGATCAAAGGAATACGACTGGCCTTGAGGCCAATGTGCTGATAATTGTTAGTGATTCAGATTAGATTACTTGATGTCTTGTTTTGATTAGCGTGTGTGTGTGTGTGTGTGTG
Organism: Leptoclinus maculatus; assembly: GCA_032191485.1. Lineage (NCBI taxonomy): Eukaryota > Metazoa > Chordata > Actinopteri > Perciformes > Stichaeidae > Leptoclinus > Leptoclinus maculatus. Next base: position 150,751 of record JAVDOI010000082.1, on the reverse strand, counting down.
TGTGTCCGTGTTATCAGCTGGAGAGGCCCAAGCCTTTCCCATTTAACTCTCCATCCGTCTAAGTAGGTGCTTTGCGGTTTAGCATGCATAAGGTATAATTTAATTCAATTAAAGCAGGCGTCATTCTTCCAGGGAAGTGGCTAATGTGGGGCCAACAGAATGATTTGGGCGGAAGGGAGAGGAGGGGCTGCATTGTGTCGCATTTAAAGCACAAATGACAAATCAGTTAGTCTGACATTTATTAACTAAACTCTAAAAGTTTATGTGACAGAACAAACATTGAAAGATCACCACGTCAGACAGTTAGATGTCCATTCTACTCCTGTTCTATTTCTACGTTCCTTTATAAGAAGTAATTCTGTCACCAAGTGGACAATAAACCCTCTCTCCCATCATGCACCTGTGCAAACAGCTCCCTCACACCTTCCTCCGTAGCTTTGATCTCATAATGTAAACTCTCTGCCCGCCATACCTCTGATTTATCTCAGGAAATAATGTGTTCAACAGTTGTGTTTCAACTTTGAAAACGATCAAAGAAAGGTGCAATATATTCAGATCACAGAGGGGAAGTGTAAGGATGATAATTCTACTATTATCTCCTGTGACATCTTTACATTTACAGGAAAAACATCAAGTCTTTATTTTAATATCGATGATCTAAGAACCGAGGCCTTTTGTTCTACTGTTGCAGTCAATTCAGCTCACGTTAAATGTGATCAATTTAAAAGAACGACTGGTGACAGTTTATTATGCATGAATAAAAACACATGAACAGCAAAATTGTCTGACAGCAATATGACTGTAGCCTGATGTGTGTGTGTGTGTGTGTGTGGGGGGGAGCCCTGTTCTCTTGACCTATGCTCTCCCTCCTGCCATCCCTAATTGTAGCCCACAGTGACTGGTTCTTTCATCTAAGGTCACAGGTTCAGTTCTCTCTCTTCCTCTCCCTCCCTGTCTTCTCACTCACTTTCTCTTTTTGTCTCCATCTCTTTTCTCTTCTTTCAAACCATATTTTCTTTCTTTTCCTCCGTGTCCTTTGTGTTTCTGTGTTTCTCTCTCGTCCTCCTGTTCTCTCCATCTTGTCTCGCTGTCTGTCCTTCTCACTGGTCTTTTTAATGGACGAGCAGTGCTACTAATAGTTCCTCTTCCTCCTCTTCCTCATAGGTGGCCTTCACAACATACGAGTAGTCACAGTGCAGATGCTCACACAGCAGCCAGACGGGTCAATAATCAGTAAACATCACAATTTCTGTTTGTCTTTCTTTTGCTCTTTTAGTCTTTCCCTCTGTTATTATTTTTAAGGGAGAAGCGTGTGTGTGTCTGTGTGCACGTGTGTGTGTCTGTGTGTGCACGTGTGCATGTGTGTGTGCTTGTGTGTGCTTGTGTGTGTGTGTGTGTGTGTGTGTGTGTGTGTGTGTGTGTGTGTGTCTCTATTCGCTTCAGGTCTTCTCATCCATTAGCAGATGAGAACAGTAATTTCACACCGGCCTGGCCAGGCTAATTATCAGGATCCACACTAGGTTTTGGGAAGAAGTGTGTGTTTGTGTGCAAGCGTTGTTGCTCCCTTGTGTGTATATGTGTGTGTGTGTGTGTGTATGTGTGTATGTGAGAGTGTGTGTGTGTGTAAAAAAACAAATATGTGTGTGTGCAGTTATATAGCACCTGTGCACATTGGTTTGAGCGTGCGCGTCGGAGAGTGTGCACGCACATGCCTCGGTGTTTTCCAGGTAGGAGAGTTCCCTCTGCTCACTGACTCGTTGTGATTCCTATAATTGGGTCTCGTTTGATTTTTGCCGACCACCTCCTCCTCCTCCTCCCTCTTCTCCCCCCCCCCCCCCTCTCCTCTTTAGAAGTGGAGGAGACTCCTGGGTCTCTGCTGTTGTGACCTGTGGGTGTTGTCATCTGCTGTCCGTCTCTCTGATCCAGACTTGACTGCATTCATGTCCTCGTTTCTCATTTCACTTTCTTTCATTCGAGTCACTAAACAAAGCACTCCTCGGCTGAACCCCGGCAAGGTCCCCCAAAAATGAGAAGCACCTTTAGTGGCGGCTTTATTCTGAGTGGCTCTGTGTGTATTATAAGAGATGTATGTCACACTGTTAACTGGCTACTTGTTACCTCGTTGTGGGAAAGTGAACTCATCACAGCAGAGGAAACAGGACTTTAATGTGAGTGTTGAGAGTTTGACATACATGTGAGAGTGGCATGTTCCCATTATTATAACTATATTTCATAATCCAAAAGCTGCAACTGAGAAGGCAACAAATAAAGAACGCTGTGAGTGTACCTGCTCCACAACACCTCGTCTAAAATACATCTAATCAGAATCAGAAACGGTTTATTGTAAAGTACGTTTACACATACGAGGAATTTGACTTGATAACAATAAACACAGTGCAATAGTATGAGACGTCATTTAAGAAATCAAAATGTGAAAATGTACAATAGAATAAACAAACTAATTAAGAGTACTTTAAATGAAGTCTGTTATTGAAATTTAATTGATCTCACATTTGATCATCTTTCAATTAAAGAATACAAATATTCTTATTGTAGATTGTTTGTGTTAAAAGAAGAAGCTTTAATTCACATTAGAGAAATCCACCAGTGAAGGAGCATTTCAAAAATGTCTATTTTGAAAATGCAAATATGGCCTCCTATTTAGTCCACACTTTGTCCTCCCCTCCCCTCCTCCTCCTCCTCCTCCTCCTCCTCCTCCTCCTCCTCCTCCTGTCCGCTCTCCTTTCTCTCAGCGGTAATAGTTTTTCTCCAGGTCTCATTTTAATGTGGCTGCCGTCCCTTTCTTCTCCCAGCTCTCCCTTTTTTCTCTTCCTCCTCTTTCTCTTTTCTCTTGCTCTCTCTCTTCTTTTTGAAGAATCAGCGCCTAATGAAACTAAATAGTTTGGTGGGCAGTTTCTTTGGTGTGTGTGTGTGTGTGTGTGTGTGTGTGTGTGTGTGTGTGTGTGTTGGAGTGTGTGGGTATGTGTCGTGGCTGAATTGGCTGGAGTGGAGATCAAAGGCAGTCTCTAAATTGTGTGTGTGTGTGTGTGTGTGTGTGTGTGTGTGTGTGTGTGTGTGTGTGTGTGTGTGTGTGTTAACGAGCAAGAGAAAGACAGCTCTCTCAATTGCATCACAAGAGCTGATCAAGCCATCAGAGAGGAAAGTTGTAACACACTCTCTCACACACTCACACACACACACACACACAC